>WNWU01000017.1:6499980-6607906 GCA_012654045.1 Ptyas mucosa | reverse complement strand
AAGAAAGAAAGAAAGAAAGAAAGAAAGAAAGAAAGAAAGAAAGAAAGAAAGAAAGAGGCAGGCTCTCTGTGAATTAGAAATAAGCTAGGCCAAATCCCAACACAGTAAACCATGATTATTTGATTTCAAAAATAAAACTTCCTTATATTATTTGAGGTCAAGAGAATATTGCCTTACCCACAGGTAATTTACAAGGCCCAAGCTGCAAACATCTTGAAATAATCAGTTAAATTAACTTTGTTTTATAAAGTAGCACAGATTCCAAAACAAATTTTCAAGCCAACCAAATCCCCAGAGTTTTTCCTAAGATTTTTTTTCCAGAAAACCTACAATGTAGGGTTTTTAATTTATTAAACAGTTTCATGAGACTTTCTTACAATTTATAAATTGATTTCAGTCACCCAATCAAAACAATTTGTAGAGCCAGACTTAAAAAGAATACAAACGTTACTGTAATATGGTCATTACTTTGTGACTATCTATTAAATTCATCACTAAATCTATGTCTCCATGCACAGGCTGATCTTCGGCTAGCTGTGGTTCCACTTTGTAAAGCCAATCTATGAGAGCCTGAAGAGCATCAGTAAATTGTCCAGAAAACAGGAGAGCTTCTTCCAGTTTGTTTTGCCTGAAGAAAGAAGATAAAGCAAACACTTAAATAAGCCCTTTTGTGTGCATTCATTAGGAAAAGCACTATATAAATAAAGGAAAGAACCAAAATTGATTTGTTTTAATAAAATGGAAGAAAATATAAAAAGGTAAAAAAAATGTTGTTATCAGTAGCCATAGCTAACTAAAACTGCTCCTTTGTTGCAGCAGTAGTACATGGGGAAGTATCTATGTGTTGCTTTCCTTCATGTCCCAATGGACATGTAGGAAAAGCACTGAATAATTTCAGCTATTCTTTGCGCTACTATGTAAACCAACTCTTGGATTTACATTTATCCACTCTATAAACACCATAATGGTGGTAATAATGCCCACCTCATGGAGCATACTTCGTCCTGAAATACGAGGAGCTTCATTCCTTTTGACATTCCAGAAGGCCCTCAGGACCTGGTTATGTCATCAGGCTTGGAACTCCTAGAGTACCGGATATTGAGGCGGCCATTTTTATACCCTCTTTGCCTAGCAGTTTATATATTTGTATTTTTATACAATTTATTTAGATTTCTATATATTTTTTTTACATCTGATGTTTTTTTATTTGTGGTTTCTATGGAATTTGTTGTATGTTGTTCGGAGTCACTTCTAGTGAGATGGGTGGCTAACCAATTTGAATGACTGATGAATAAGTAGTCCAAAATTTGAGATTGCAAAGCAGTTGCTGCAGTCTTCTAAGTCTTTCTCTGAATAAAGACATGATATTTCTGTTAGTATGCCAGACCCTACTTCTACACAATACCCTACTCATCCATCTTCAGGGAGGCTACATGCCCTTGCGGTGCCCCAACCCCAATCCCAACCTTCCATCAACTTTGACAAAATGTTATGCTTGTTTTCAGATGGATTAATACAACACTGAGATGCTGGTGTTTAGGTATGTTTGCCAATATTAGTTTCAGGAGAGTAGAATAGAATATCAGGACAAAATTCATTCCTCTAGGAAAACAAGATCATCATACCCAGACCTAACAGATGTGCAAAGAAGAAAAAGGTGCACATTTGCAGCCATTTACTTCCCATTGTTAAGATATAGACCCCTATGTCATTCCACAGAAATTGGTTGAGAAGGAACAGATCTCATTTCATCACACTGATAAAAACAAACCATATGCTTATCCTACAGCTGGCTGAGATTTAAACAGTTTTATTTAAACATTTCAAAGGCTGCATGTGCAGCCAAGAACTCCATTCTGTGCTCAGAGTGGCCTCTTGTAAGATTAAACTAATCAAGGTCAGATATTGACAATAAATTAAGAGGAAAAGGCAATGGTATAAAAAAAGAAAACAGAGGCCTTTCCACTTAGTACTGTGTTTTATGGGCCATCTTTGAAATGGGACTCACAGCTTTAGGTTTTACCTTTCAACAGATTTTCCACAGACCGTATCCCATTTGTCTCTAAGCTCACTCAACATATCGTCTAATTTCAGGGTGTCATCAGCGAGGGAAGTTTTTTCTTTTAAAGAGCGTCCACTTCTGTTTGTGGTGTCATACACAGAATGTTTGGCTCCAAGAGATTTTTGGAACTCCTGTGCAAAAAATAAGAATAGGAAAAACTGTCATAGGAAACAAGCAGGGCACGTAAACTATAGGATAAAACTTATTTTGTGCTACTTGGGTTAGATCACAAATGACTACAATTTTGAGACAAGCTGTATTTAGGGAAGAAAACTCATAAAATGTCATCGAGATAGCAAGAAACCAGAACCAGTTAGTTTGTAACAACGAAATTAAAACATTAGCAAATTTAACTGGGCAATAAAAAGATGTAATCTAATAAAAATGGCAGAAGAACAAAGCTCTTTACTATTGTGTAACAGTCCATCAATTTGAGATTAACATAAACAAAACTATTACTATTCTTTTTAATTTAAAATGGATCAGAATTGTATGAGCGGCAAACACTGTCTGGTTTAGTTGACTTCTGAAGGTGCAAATTGCTTTCCATTTCTTGCTGTTAAAAAATAACACAACAGTTCTTACGATTGTAGGCATTCTCCTTATGGTTAAAGAACTCCTGAACAATTTACCACGGTGGAGAATACTATCAATCTCTTCATGTAGGCTTTCAGAAACAAACATTATTTAAATCAAATTGTAAGTTATAAGTTTAAGGCTTTTATAAGATCAGCTTCAATGACAAAGTGAATTAAAGTATATTTAAATTGCACATGCTTGATTTTAACAACCCTTGCTTCTTCTTGATCATTCAACACTTTATACCTCAAAGAGCCTTTTATGCAGTAAATATCAAAAGAGTTATCTGATGCAAGTCTTTGATCAAAGCTGCACCAGAGCTTTTGTCATGGAGCCCCTAATTGTGTAGTATGTTTTTGCAGAACAAGCAGGAAAAAAAAAGAACAGTTAACTCTGTATTCTAGATTGCTTATCTTAGCCAGTGCAATTATAAATCTGAATTAATTTATACTCAGAAGAAATAAAATTTAGAATATATTTCTTGTAAATATGAATTTGATCTCCATCTCTATATATTATACATGTATAACTTGATTCATATTTCAATTTGTTTTTGAATTGTTTATTGTCCAGTTTGTAATTGAAAATAGCAACTTTTAAACTATTTCTTTGTTTCTGATAATATTTCGGGAAAACATCTTGTACAGACAAGTAGGCAAAAGTATATTGCTAATTGCTAAAGCATTTTTAAATATTATTTCATTTTTTTAAAAAAAAATCCTGGAATATGGACTGCATGAACAATACTTTATGTTATTTTACATTTAAATATACCAATGGAGACAAAAACTGATAAGAAAGCAATGAATGTGCCTTATTTTGGCACAAATATGAGACAGACATCTTTTAAATTTTTTTTGTTTCTTTCTACTTTTGGCTAAGGAAAGTTTCATGGAATAAATCCAAGTAATTCTGGGTATTACACATATCCTGCTTTTATGTCCTTGATGCAAGATTCTAAACCAATGAAACCGTGGTTTTGTGGTTTACATCATAATGCAAAGTTTCAAGGAAACAGAAGATTACAGCAATATCAACAGACCACAGGCAAACAATTGGATAAGCAGATTTGCTAGGATTGAGGATGCTACTTTATTATTATTCCTGTACTGGGAATGAGACATTGGTCTTTTTAAACTAAATTAATTATGCTAGTAAAAACGCACATATTGTAAAATTCTCTTGAGTTCTCTTCTATGGGCTGATTTGAAATTATCTGAGCTGACAACTTCAGATCCTACTGAATATGTTATAGACTCACTTAATCCTGCAAAATACTTCAGGCTATCTAGATAACGGATTCAAAACATACTACTACTCCCCTCATATAAATATAACTTCTTTTCATTCCCTAGAGCCCTGCAAAGGAGCCACACCTTCACTGCTCTTCAGAAAAGTACAGGTAATCCTCGACTTACAACAGTGCATTTAGTGACCGTTCAAAGTTACAATGGCACTCAAAAAGTGACTTGTGACCATTTTTCAGTTACAACCTTTGAAGCCTTCCCATGATCATGTGATCAAAAGTCAGATGCTTGGCAACTGGTTCATACGTACTTATGACTGTTGCTGCATCCCAAGGCCACGTGATCAACTTTTATGACCTTCTGACAAGCAAAGCCAATGGGGAAGCAACATTCACTTAACAACTGTGTTACTAACTTAACAACTGCAATAATTCACACAACTGTGGCAAGGTCGTAAAATGGGGCAAAACTCATTTAACAACTTAGAAATTTTGAGCCCAATTGTGGTCGTTAAGTCGAGGACTACATGTAAGAGAGAACAAGCTGTCCTTATCTTTAGGGGCAAACTATTTGGGAAGAAGAGGCCACCACTGAGATGGCTCACCCTTGAGGCCCCTGAAATAAACACTCTATTGGAAATGAACTCTTACCATGGTTTCCCTCCAATAGCAGCAATCTCAAAGTTATCCAGGGCTTTTATACAGGGCTTTAAAGGTATCAACCAGAACCTTTAACTGCATCCAGAAGCCAAATGGCAACCAGTGCAGCTCCCATTGTAGATGTTATCACTTGTGCAAATGCACTTGGGACAACTAGTAATTAGGACACTGCATTTTGAATCAGCTGTGGCTTCCAGAGCTACAGCTGGTTCAAAATGCTATACAGGTAGTCCTTTTTTTTACGACCACAATTGAGCCCAACACTTCTGTTGTTAAGTGAGACGTTTGTTAAACAAGTTTTACCCCATTTTACGACTTTGCTTGCTACAGTTGTTGAGTGAATCATTGCAATTGATAAATTAGTAACCTGGTTGTAAAGCGAATCTGGCTTCCCCATTGACTTTGCTTATCAAAAGATTGCAAAAAGCAATCACATGACCTTGGGACACAGCAACAGTCATAAGTATGAAACCAGTTGCCAAGCATCTTGATCACATGACCATGGGGAATTTTGATCACACGGCCATGGGGATGCTTCAAAGGTCGTAACTGTGAAAAACGGTCATAAATTACTTGTTTTGGTGCTGTTGTAATTTTGAACGGTCATTAAATGAACTGTTGTAAATCCAAGGTTACCTGTATAAAGCAGATGCTATATAGCAGATCGTAACAATCCAATTGTACATTTCCTCCCTCCCCTTTTCATGTTCATAACTCTGATCCATAGAAGAACTGTTACAGAGGGGCAATAGATTGCCATGGAATCACATCAAGGTGATATTCAGCAGGTTCTGACCAGTTCTGGAGAACCAGTAGTGGAAATTTTGAGTAGTTTGGAGAAGCGGTAAATACCACCTCTGACTGGCCCTGCTCCCATCTATTCTCTGCCTCCCGAGTAACAACTGATCGGGAGGAAATGGGGATTTTGCAGTATCCTTCCCCTGCCACGCCCACCAAACCACGCCCACAGAACCGGTAGTAATTTTTTTTTAATCCCACCACTGAATCACATGGGCCCCAGAAAGATGCCCCTCATCTTTCCACCCCAGTATAACAACTGTTTTCTGAGTCATTAAGCCTTTCACAACTTAATGCTCCCAGGAATGCTCTGATTGTACCACTTGGAACCGCTAACCAGAATGCCTACTACACAAAATTGAGCTAGTTGGATTATTGTTATGGTACAAGACTTTACTTCCTATGGACGGGAAGCTGAAATTTCTAATCCTTAGTATGGCAGGAAAGCAACAAACACAATAGATTCACAGGACGCATTCAGAGAGATTTCAAAAAGCATCAAGACTAAATTCTATCACTGCACTGACAGCTAAGATTATGCAAGTATAGACTGAAGTTTGAAATCAAGCATATGCAAATCTAAGTACTGGTTGGTTGCTTAGTCAGCCAGGTGTTTACATTGGATTTAGCACTTTATCCACTTATCTTTTGTTATAATTATTAGTAACAATTATCATTCACATTATGTCCTTTTCCAGAAAGCTATAGAGAAAAATATTCATATTTTTCAAATGGTGTGGGGATGGAGAGAATTTTACTAAAGTAATTAAAACTTTATCAAAATTCTGAACAACAATGGTTGAATTTAAAGCAATCCCCACAATATTAAAACAATTAAAAACAAAAATATCAATTAACCTCTTGTGAATCCTATTGTCAAACTAAGCTGACTTCATATAGAAATGGATAGTATTGAGTTCAGATTGGGTAACTCATTGGCTCAAATATCCTTTAATATGATCCTTCCTCATCACATATGGGTCCCTTCCACAAAAATAGAGCTTTCTATAGAGAAGCCTTCCAATTTCTATTTCTTTTATAAGCTGGAAAGCAGCCAATGTCTGAATTTGATAGCAGCAAATATTCTAACTGGGTCAACAATGAATTGCTTTCCTCCTGCTCATTATGTCATGATGCCTTGCCAACAGATCAGACAGGCTCTACATTCCATTATTAGTGACTCACCTTATGCTGGGCAAGCTGCATCTTAATTTTGTCTGGATCATTTGCAATTTCCAATTCTGCATCTAAAGTCTTTTCTGAATCATCCAACCATTCAGTAAGTTTGATCCAAGCTTCATGGAACTGCAGAAAAATAAGAGGTTTGCTTGTGTTTTTCCAGTGATAGATTATTAATAAACATTTAGTTTCAAGCTATTAAATGTGAAAAATAATCAAAATCAAGGACTTAAAAATGGGCCTGGACAATATATTGAAAAGGCTTGTTTTTCTTTCAAACAGTCTTTTTGATTTGCAAATTATTTTACAATACATATTTGTTCTTGCTTAGTCTAATTCTTCCAGTAAGGTTGATATAATGCAAGTGTCACTGATGGATAATTAATGTACTTAGTGATGCATTAATGCATATGAATAAACCTTATTATCTAATGTGAATTTGAAAAGTATTTTCAGCTATTTCACTGAGTTGATTGCACAGATGATGATGTCAGGCCTCAGGTAAAGTCAACGGCACAATGAGTCACAGAATCAGAGAGCTGGAAACGATCATTTAAACCAAGTAATTCTGGCAGTATCTCTTCACCTACCATATGAACAGATCGATAAAGACAGCCCATTGTTTATCTGAGTGCTTAGTTTGGGCTTAGGGGAAAATGAAAAGAAAAAAGGAGGAAGGGCCTTCTAGTTATTCAATATCTTTCAGCGAAGCTGTGCATGTGCCTTCTGTCAAAACATGGGAGAGGTGATGGCAGAAACCTGCTAGTTATATGTGAATATGTCTATCTGCAACAACAACAACAACACAACAACAACAAACCTAAGCTTTCTTCATAATTGCTCCATCATTTGCCTGCAGTTACTAATATTTCTCAAAAACAGCTATCACTATCAATATCACTACACGAACACATTTTTACTTATTTCTTTAAAAATAACCCAACTGACCATTAATGAAACACTTGAATTTTTTATGATTGTTGCTGTCATCCATTCAGCAGGTTCTGACACGTTCTGGAGAACCGGTAGTGGAAATTTTGAGTAGTTCGGAGAACCGGCAAATACCACCTCTGACTTGCCCCGCCCCCATCTATTCTCTGCCTCCCGATTCCCAGCTGATAGGGAGGAAATGGGGATTTTGCAGTAACTTTCCCCTGGAGCGGGGTGGAAATGGAGATTTTGCAGTATCTTTCCTCTGCCATGCCTACCAAGCCATGCCCACAGAACTGATAGTAAGAAAATTTGTATTCCACCACTGGGAAAGATCACTTCCTGCTGCACCATCCATTTGCATTACACTGCCTTACATGCATTCATCAGAACCATGCAGAATTAACATTACGTGTAGGAATAGGAAATGATCCTTGAATCATTCCTCCCCTCTTCCCTTTCAGGCTCTTGTGAAGTTAGAATTTAAAACCTCAGCATAACAATGTACATCTCATTTCAGATTACGAAGAAGTTGAGAGAGTTAGTTAAGTTCACATACATAATTCTGGGGACAAAGTGTGTGTTGATTTGAGATGTAGTCTTTAAAATTGAGATGGCGCATTGCCATGTTACCTGTTTGGCACGCTTCCTTGCATCATCCAAGGCTCTTCCTCTTTCTACTAAACGCTGAACTACTTTTTCCCACCTGCTCTGGACACTAATGAGAAGATTCTTAATGAGGACCACATCCTGCTTCTGGCTGAAGTACTTCAAATGAGTTCCAGTTTTGTCCAGCTGGATAATCTGGTCACGATGAGCATTTACTTCATTGGCAAAGACCTTCCAAAGGAAAAAGGTAATACTGAAATTTGAAAAATATCTAGAAATGTAAAGCTGTCTATCGTATTGGCAGAGAAAATGTATGATGTTACTTAAACCAATCTTCAGAAACTATATGTTACTGAGCTAATCTATGTACAATTTAGCCCAATGCGTATAGGGTGGAAAGTTATGATTCTGCTCCTTTCTTTCATACCTTGTGTTCATCAATCTGAAACAGGATAGTGTCTAAAATAAGACTTGGCCGAGAAGCCATTGTCAAAGTTTGCTCAGCTTGAGTAAGCCAGTTGATAAAATCCTGTAGCGAGTTGTGGAACTCCACTGCCAAATTGAGAGCTTCTTCCAGCTTGATCTGTAAGAACACAACATAATTAACCACAGTGGAACAGTAAATCATGTTATTGTTGAATGTAATTTGGAAGAGGCCCATTGCTGTTAGCTTTTCCCTCTAATAATTTTTCTAAGCTAATGCTAACATGCATTTTGTTCTAAAACAGTATCTTGATAAAATATTGCAACACAATAGTTAAGCAGAACAAGAAGGTAAAAAATGGGGATTGAGCAAAAAAGAAAGCATCCCATGTGGCATACTGACTTCTTAAAACAAAAACAGTATCACCATTACATGTCCAATGTTAAGACCAAGAAGCATTTAGACACAAATTCTGAAACACGCATGCTTTCTAGTTTTGATCTTCCTTGCACAAATAGGAACCTTGTGCTCAGTACTCTATGAAGGATGTCAAGAATGGCTCAAAAAACCATTGGGTGAAGTTAACGTTATAATTTAACACGTCACAAATGACAGAAGAACTTATGAACCAGAGTAGCTTATCTTTAAAAATGTTTCACTGATACCTTGCCCTCCAAATAAATTGTGGCTCCTAGTATTCATAAAACAAATCTGCCTATAATCACAATAGCTCCAAATTTTGGGAAATGTGATCCCAAAATATCTTAAAAGCACTTTGTGAAGGAAGGCTTACCTACATCATAAGTGACAGCACATGCAAGGAAGTGAAAAAGGGACCTTCCAGACATGATAAGTGCTTATAGCTAAAAGGGGCATACTGAGCCAGTCTGTTAATTTCCATTACACTAGTCCTCAACTTACAATCATTTGTTTAGTAGCCATTCAAAATTACAACGACACTGAAAAAATGACTTATCACCATTTTTCACACTTATGACCAGGGTGAAATTCAGCAGGTTCTGACAGGTTCTGGAGAACCAATAGTGGAAAGTTTGAGTAGTTCGGAGAACCAGCAGATACCACCTCTGGCTGGCTCCAGAGTGGGGTGGGAATGGAGATTTTGCAATATCCTTCCCCCAGGAGTGGGGAGGAAATGGGGATTTTGCAGTATCCTTCCCCTGGAGTGGGGTGGGAATGGAGATTTTGCAGTATCCTTCCATCGCCACGTCCACCAAGCTACACCACGCCCACCAAGCCACGCCCACAGAACCAGTAGTAAAAAAATTTGAATTTCACCACTGCTTATAACTGTCACAGCATCCTCATGATAATATGCTTAAAATGTGGATGCTTGGCAATTGGGTCATATTTATGACAATTGTGGTGTCCCAGGGTCATGTGATCAACTTTTGCGACCTTATGAGAAGCAAATCAATGGGGAAGCCAAATTCACTTAGCAACCATGTTACTTACTTAATAACTGCAGTGATTCACTTAACAATGATAGCAAGAAAGGTCGTAAAATGGGTCAAAACTCACTTAACAACAGTTTCCCTTAACAACAGAAATTTTGGGATCAGTTGTGGTCATACGTTGAGGACTACATGTATATGACCAAAAAGCCCCACACCCCAACAAGGCCAAAAGCTCTGCTCCCCCCAAATATCTTTGTTTATTCATTCATTCACTTCTGTTTTTTATATTTGTATTTCTATGGCTTCCAGATGAAATATATAGTCCAAATCAGATTAAATTGTTTAACTGAGAAAATCATGTTTACTTCTATGAAAGCGATTTTTATCAGTAAGTTGCTCCTGACTCCCTAGACACAACACGGTCTCTTCACTTAATAGTCTGAAGAACTATTACATTTACAGTGTCAACAATGCTTTAAAGCATACTGTATATTTCCAAATGATAAAATGATGGATTAAGGGACTGTTTATCCCTCAAGCATGTAATCTATAGGCTCTAAAGAGACGTTTTTGTTTTACAGACACTGGACTACTCCTTACAGTTCACTGATACAGTTTTTCTTATGGGCATGGATGTTTGGCATTATTTACTACAGAGATTACATGGTTTCATTAATTCTTGCTAAAGAACATCACAACCCTCCTACACTGAAAATAATCTAACATTAAGCTTCCTAAATGCGCAGACAAATTTCTCATATTCATTCTATAACATACTTTTCTTTCGTTAAGTTTGGTCTTTACTGATTCCCATTTTTCTTTAAGATTATTTATATCCTGCTCAACGTTAGTTTCCATAGACTCTGGGCATCTTGCAAGCATCTGTAGGCCCTTCTGCATCAGACATCTGTATGTTTCTTCCTTAGCTTCAAAGGCAGCACAAAGTTCCTAGACAGAAAGAGAAAATAAGCCACATCATTTACAATCAATGTTGATTCTAAGCTATTAACCTCTAAAGTAGTTGAAGGGACTACAAGTTCTAGTTTTGTGGGGGGGAAGGTTGAATGAGTTAAGAAATACACATTGTGGATAATGTGAAACGTTCACCAGATGTCACTAGGAATGTGCCCATAACAGCATACAGAATTGTGTGCATTCTTTAGTCAAAATGAGTCAACAATTAAAAAAAACATTTGTTGAATGCATGAGTTCCCTAAATTTTTATAGGCATTTTGTTGTGTGCTTTGAATAAACATTTGAGCAAATATTTTAATGTTATCTATTAGGTAATCTTCAAGGTTATTTTGCACAACTGGCCTTGCAGAATTCTGGGATCATATGAGACCAAAGACAATTTCATCTGTGGAATCTTCAATCCATAACAAAAAAATAGGCATATTCCAAATTCAGAAAAACTTCATTATTCAGTGATTTTTTTATACCTAGAATAAAAATGCCTTTTACTTTAGCAAATCATTTCTTCAACTTCAGAGCTGAAGAAGCTTCTTGAATAGGAAGCGAAATGTCTTCAAAGAAAAAACAGAAAGTCCAGTTGCCTCTTGAAAGAGCATTTCTGCAACTGAAAAATAACCCAGGAAAATCTGATCTATTACTCAGATGCAAAGAAAGCCATTAAAAAAAAACCCTACCCCAAGAGAGGCATTCTCAATCCACATCTTTGCATTTCAGACCTAGACTGGAATTTTGGCAAGGCTTATGAAACCACTAACTATAAGTTATGAATATGCAAGTAAAATTGGACCTGGGTATGTTATATTCTAAGTCCTGGAGATAGGCATATTTTAATGAGCCTTCAACTCACTGAAAATAAAGTAATACAACTGTGCTGTCTGGACACAGAAAAAAAATAGATTCTATCTTTAAACACTGGCAACTGGAGTTGGATGAAATCAAGAAATAATTAAATGGACAATAAAGTTGACGGATTAAGACACATAATAGTAAGTTCTCTATTTGGAGAACTTGGAGGAAATTAAGAGTTTGGTATTAGGGCAAGTGGAAGAATATAAATTATATATACAACTTTATAGCAGCTAACCAGAGTTCCCATATTTCTTTAAAATTGTTTTTGTCTCTAAACTAATGTGAGGATTGTTCACCTATGGTAATTTACAAAATTAATGCCTTTAGGGTTATTTTCCTGTGCAGAATTTGCAAATTTTTCATTCCAAACAGCCACAAAGTGTTAGTTTCCAAATTTGGGCCATCTGCACTACTAAGATCCTTACCATATGGGTATTAAGCTGCTCTCTTGCAGTCTCTGGTAAGCCACCAACAGGCTTTGATGCCAAAAGGTGACGCTCAGTTTCTGTCAGCCATTGTTGTAAGTCTTCAACATCACCATGGAAACCCTGGGCCTAAACAAAATGTCATCATAACACTTCAGAGTATATTTCATTACACAGGCTTGCTGTATCAGCTAAGACATTGCAAAAGTGGAACACAGTAAATCACAGGAATCTGTAAATCTACAAACCTAAAAGGAAAATGCTGTTAAATTAAGAATTCCCTAAACAAAACAAAACTGTTAATTTTAATTTTAAAACAAAACAAACGGTTAAAACAAAAATTAAACATACAATGAAATGCTGTTCAGTGAGAAGAAAAGGAAAAAACTAAGTAACCTTATACCAATTATATAAAATGGATTTACAGTTCAAATCCCAATTTATGACTGGGAATTTCCACTTGGAAGCTAAAAATACACACAGAACAATCTGTCCAATTTAAGATTTCTAATTAGATATTTCAAGCTATTAGTAATTTATACAAAAACTATGTTCCAATGTTTTTCTATTGCAGAGATAGCAAAGTGTAAGGAGAATTTTAAAGTGCTTACCTTTGGCTTCAATAGGCCCAAATTTAACTTAATACACCTGGATGGTCTTTTACACTTCTCAGACATACCTGGATCAAAGCACTGTCCAGCTGCTGCTTCCTTTTTTCTGTTTTTTCCAAGACATTTTGCCATCGTTGATTCAGAAGCTCAAGTTTGCTTTGCAGATTACTAGCTTCCTCCACAGCGCTTGATTGAATCAGATCATTGCCCGCTTTTTTAACTGTTTCCACAGTAGACTGGTGAGCTAAGACATCATTTTGCAACACCTGAAGGAACAAAAACATGTAATTCCTTTCTGTTTTTTAAATCACTCATTTCATTCAGTTCCCTCTGTAATATCATTTCAATAAAACCTAATTGGTAATATTTAAAAATAGTACAAATTAGAAAGTTTGAGCGAATTCCTTTGAGATATAAAAGATATCACTTTGAATAACAATTCTTACTTATTTGCGATATTCTAGAGCAGTTGGAGAATTCTGGAAGTTGAGGGCTATACATCTTAAAGTTGCCAAAGTTGAGAAACACTGCTGTAGAGTCAATAGCAATAGCACTTAGACTTCATAGTGCTTTAGAGCCTTCCCTAAGCAGTTTTACAGAGTCAGCCTCCAACAATCTGGGTCCTCATTTTACTGACTTTGGAAGGATGGATGCCTGAGTCAACCTTGAGCCGGTCAGGATTGAACTCCTGCTTATGGGCAGAGTTAGCTTGCAATACTACATTCTAATCACTACACCACCATGGTTCTGTCAAATCAGCATACTTTTTATTGGTCCATTTAAGGTACCTCAAGGAGAGAGCATATTGTTTATACTGCGGTTATTGATACAAGGATGAGATGTGAGGGTTCTTCTCTTAAATATAAGCTAAAATCCTCAAATCCCAAATATTATTTATCATTATTTGTTTTATTTATATATGACTTTTAACCCTATGAATTTGGGGAGAGAGAGGGAGGGAGAGAGAGAGAGACTTAAATTTGCTTGAAAAGACAATACTACATTTATGGCTGACTAGAGACCCATTATAGACATTTTGTATGAAATGGGGAAAAATGCAATTATGACTTGTGGTTTTAATGATTTAAAAAAATGTATAACAGAAAAAAAATGAGCTTGGAGTCACCTAACCTATAACCTGAATAGGAGAAAATATCTTTCCTGCACACAAGCAGAAAAATCTTTTGCAATGTGTTTGGTATGTTTATTGTTTTACATATTTTTGCTGCATGCCACCCAGAGTCATTTTTTTGAGATGGGTGGTCATATGAATTTGACAGATAAATAAAATAAAGCGAGCAAAACAAAAGAGACATGACTTAGGAAAATAGGCATGCAAGAGTCAGTGCTATAAGAAAAGGGGCTTGGGAGTCAGTCTTCAGTTAGGAAACAAATTTTCAAGCCTTGGACCTGAATTCCTGAATATGTGTTCCTTCTGGTTTCCCGACTGATTGTGGACTGGCACATGATTAACTCGGCTCTCATTTTTTGGATTTGTCTGCACAGAAGTTTGGCTTTTGAAATATGCTTGCTTTTTTCCTGCATTCCGCATTCATGCACTCTATTGAGATTTGAGCTCCCATAAAGACCTTTTTTCAAAATCTAGTCTATTTCAACTGTTAATATGGAGCAGTTATTTCCATTCAGTAATCATATCTAACAATGAAGCCCAGAAATACCAGTTACGTACATGATGTTTGGCCAGCTCAATTTCAATAGCTTTGGGGTCACCTCCCACTGGCCTCTGTTCATTCAGCAGGTCTTCAGTGTGTGTCAGCCATGTCAGCAACTCATCCAGAGCATGCTGGAACTGCCCCAAAGCTAATAAAGCACCTTCCAGTTTATGCTGTTCAAAAACAAGAATATAAAAAATTGAAATCATGACACCAATGCTAAATCTTCAATCATTTCAACATGTGTAGAAAACTAATATGAACGCATACAAGTGCCATCCAAAATTTATTTTATATATAAAATATAATCTGAAAACCAGATTAGAGAAGAACATTTAAAACTAGTAACATATTTTATTGTGATTATTTAAGAATTCTTGAGTGGCTTACAATTGCCTCATTTACCCCATGAGAGGTTAATATAAAAGTTAGTGACGTTACAACTTCATGATAAGTTGGGAGTTACATCTTAATAATATCAAAGTCCCAGAATATGCTCACTGTGAACCTCACATCTTGTTTATTAATTAATTAATTATACTGCCACCTATTCGCACATGGCGACTCAAGGCGGCTTACAAGAATTAGCAAATAATTGTTGCAGTATCTTGTTTTCTCATTTTTAAAAACTGTATTAGTGAAACATAATAAATAATATAACATGATTTAGAGTACAAAACGTAACTTTTTAAACAATTTGATCATAAGGACGGGAAAAGGAACTAGGAAAAAGAAAACTAGTAAGAAATCTATTACTATTAATCTACTTGTGGGAAACAGCACGTTCAGGAACGTGCTGCGGACATTAATGTTTGTTGTGCTATTTTCTTTTCAACTTGTTATATATTGTTTAAAATTTCTCAAAAGAAATAGAATGACCAAATTAATTAATTAACCATTATGTATTAGTTACAACAAATGATATGATTGCACTCGAAATTCAGAGATCTTAATGCCTTTAGTTCAAATATTCCATTACAGTTTCAGAAGATGTTCTGCTATATAGAGTAAGCTTTCAGCCAAACCTAATTTACCTGGCGGCTAATGATTTTATCCTCTAGACATTCCCATAATAACTTGAGTTCAGACAAAGGATCTTGAACAGTATGCTTCTCACTTTCCTCTGTGACTTTTTTCAACAACAGTTCAGCCTGATGGTTCAGTCGTTCCATTTCTATCTGTTGCTGGTAGGCTTCTTTTTTAAATTGCTGTAGAAATTCAAGGACACAAATATCAAAGGGGAATACGACCTTGCCCTTATTACCGTAGTTTATTGTGAAATTTAGTGGGAGCCTTTCCCTGAGCAGGTTTCTGCTTATAGAAAATCGAAGTAGACGGCTATTCAGATGTATTCTATTTTTTAAAAAAATATCTCTTCCTATTTCTTTAACCGAGGCATATGACAGGAGGAAGTAAAATATATCAGAGAACTTTTTCTAGATGCATAGTTCGGGTGGGGTGGGGAGAATAACACACAGCCTACTTTTTGTATTGCATTTCAATTTTTAGGGATTTATAAGCCATTGTGTTCCCATTTTATTAAAAGCCATTGCTTCAAAGCTCTAAAGTCCTTTTTAATAAACTTTATTAGAACAAACTGATACATATCATATAACACAATTTGATCTAGATGTACAGAGGCAAAACAGTTTTTCCAAAGTCCCACATGGGAAGGATACCACTGGGTACTACTTTCTGTTCCAACACAGCTTATGATACAGTGGACTTCTCCCACCTTCCTCCCACTCCTTTGACAAGCATTAAAAAAAAATAATCTTGACTTGGTTTCTGTGGCTCCAACTGTCTCTCTAGTAAAGATACTGAGAGATGCATCTGTGTGAGTTATGCATGATTACAAAAGAGTAAAGCAGAGACATGCATAAATGTTTCACATTCTGCTAAACCAGGGTGATGTATCACTATAATTGTCTGACTCAATCCCTAATGATTTCTTAATCCTTGCTTTCAATTCTAATAGAAATGTTGGAATTCTAAATTTTCAGTGTCAAACCACTGTAAAGGCTTACTTTGGCTGATGGTTTCCTGTTTATTTTTACAACTTGTCCACCTCAGCTTTGCACATGCAAAAACAGAGTTAGACTGGATCATCCAGTCTAAAACAGTGCTGCAAAACAGGATATCCCACATTATCTCTGCTTCCTGCGTAAAATGCACAATTAAGTATCCAAGTATTATGAAGAGAATGAGTCATCTTTTCATTCTAAGCTATCTTTTGGAATTCACTGGGGTTTTCTGTTTCACACACCAGAAGGCTGGAAAGGGAATAAATTCTGAAAATTTAAGAATAATCCATGGTATCCAAAACCCTAGTTTGTTTTCTTAAGCACTCTGTTTCCCCTTTAAGGTATGGGCAAACTCCCTACCTTAAAGGGGAAACAGAGTGCTTAAGAAAACAAAGCAATCAGAAGAAATAACCTTGTATTAACCCTCACAATTATTTTTTGGGGAAAAAAAATTTCATTTTATGTCATACTCACAAGATAGGAAGGAATTCAATTTATACACAGTACAAAGAAGTTGCAAAATACAATCCCCTCACAAAAAAATATTAAAAGTTACATTTCATACCTTCAGCTCTTCTGTTTGCTGTTTTACTGTTTCTAGTTCTGTTCCAACTGGTGACATTGAAGTTAATTTACTACCAGCAATATCCACCCAGTCAAACATAGCCTGTTAAAATAATATAATTAAAATAACAGGGCAAATAATGATGTAGCATATTAACAATGACCTGTGTATATAGAGAATATTCTTTGTTACACGATAAGAACTGCAAGAATGTATACATTTATACTCAGTTTTCCGCATACTGTATATTTTGCCGTTTCTTTTAAAATTCTGATTTGCCTTTATACATAATGACATCATGACACATTTCCCCCACCCCAGTTGCTCTGAAGTTTAGAGAACATTCTGAAATAGTTTTAGAATTTAGAGGAGAGTTGGGAGACATGAAGAAGAAAGTCCTGTCTCGTCTAACACAGAACAGTTTCCTTTGACAGCTGCCAATTCATTTACTGGGGTCTTGAATATCTTCAATAACCTTTGAAGGAAGTTCAGAGTTGGACATCAGGTCATGAGCATTGGTGCGCGCGTGTGTGTGTGCGTGTGCGTGTGTGAGGGAGAGAGAGGGAGGGAGGGAGGGAGGGAGAGAGAGAAAATAGGCAAGATGCAAGTCCTGTCTATATTGTGTGTGCGAATGGGACCTGCATCATGATGGGGCATCCACCATTTTGAATCTGCCACAGGTGCCAATATATCTCTATGTAACTTCAATCACGATGTCCTCAGTCATCTCTAAGAACTTGCCGATATGGAATCTTCCATCTAGAGATGCCACAGACCTGACATTGATGCAGTCCTTCTTCAACACCAAAATGTAATGAGGCTTCCTTTAAGGTCAGGAAGTTGACCCGTTAACTTTTAGCTCAGTTCTAACTCCACAGGCAATACCAGGAAGGCAATTTAGCAGCATTTTCTTTGGAGCCGCAATAATGGGTGGCTTCCCACTAGTGGGAGTTTCTTCCTGGTTGAAGTAAAGGTGCCATTAGACTTGGGCTACTCCCCTACAACCTTTGGCACTGCTTGGAGGGGTGGGCTTTGCGGCTTTTGCCCTTTGTGATAAAAAAAATTGCTGTCCAGAAGTGAAGATGAGGATGGGGCATGGACACAAGCCCATTTTTCCATCCTTTAATTTTTATTTCTCAAAGTGGGCACTGTCCTTATCTCTGGGGAGATGCTGCTCCAGAGGATGGGGGCTGTGACAGAGAAGGCACACTTCGTCAGCCCTACAAGATGACAATATTTAATAGAAGAAACTGACTTCAAATCAGTACTTAGTGCACTAATCACTTAGTCTACTAAGCTTAATGGGACCTGTTCAGATAATGAGTACAAGAATGCTGTTTAAGTAAAATACTCCTAACTATTGGAAAATTTTGGTATCGATAATATGCATTATCTGTCATAGATGGATAATGTCTATGAGCCAAAGTGGTGAAGCAGAGATTTCATTTGGAATTGTAAATGACCCAATTATGTTAAAACTTATAATGTGCTGAGCAGGGTAATATTTAGTAAGACCAATGAGGTAATACGATAGGATTTTATAAAATGTGAGATGATGTTCACTGAGTAAAATCCAACTTTCTACCATTATAGACGTCACAAATAACTATGAATAGTTTGAATTTAAATCAAATGAAATTTGTTCAAATCCACACATAAATGAAATGCACTATAAAAAATTGCAGAAGAAAATTTTTTTAAACTACTGAATAGATTTTGTAATTTAATTTATTGATATATTAAAAGGGGCATTTAATGTGGAAACTGTACAGCAAAGAGGCTGACAAAAGAGATTTAATATTTAATCTTTTTCCATAGTTTAACCACTTGTCCTTTTCAAAGACTTTGCTTGAAAAATCTACAGATAAATCAAGTATCCTAACCAACGGTCAGGGTACCTGAACTCTGATTGTAACTGAATAAATAGAGATAGTCCTCACCTTATGACCATTACTTTAATGATAATTTGATGTTACATTAGCATCAGAATTTGTGACTTACATCCTGTCCTCAAAGTTATGACCACTGCACCACACCCAGAGTCAGGTGATCAAAACTGGACACTTGGCAACTGGCTTGCATTTACAATGGTTGCAGTCTGGTGGTCATGTGATCACAAGTTACAATTTTCCCAGCCAGCTTCTGACAAGCAAAATCAATTGGCGAAACCTAATTCATTTAATGACTGTGGTGATTTGCTTAACGACTATGGTAAAAATGGTCGTAAAATCAGGCCCAGTCATGTGATGACGCTTAACAATCATGTCGCTTAGCAACAGAAATTCCAGACCCAGTTGTGGTTGTAGGTTGAAGACTACTTGTATACACTTTCAGTAGAGTATCTCCTGATCTATTACAGGTCATCCTTGACTTATAACCATTCATTCAGTGTCTGTTCAAAATTGATGTTGCTAGAAAAGAGTCATGATCTGTGCCTGAAATTGTGTTAGTTGCAGTGCCCCAATCAAAATTTCGGCACTTTGTAGCTCATGCATACTTATACTACTTCCACTCCCCCCCCCCGCCTGTCTCCCCCCCCCCACCCAATTTCTGCTCTTTTGGCTGCCCTACACATTGCCTTGTGGGGTCACAAGCAGCCGCAGAACCATATAGCTCCATGGCTGCCTGCCATAACCCAGGAAGCCTCAGTAAGTTGCAGCAAATATTCATTTGCCCAGCTGCCTTCTCTCCCCAGCTCCATGTGGCTCTAGCCTGTCCCAGCAAGCAAGCCAGAGAGCATTCTTTCACTTCCTACCAAACACCAGCAAGCATTCCTTCGTCCAGCTGCCTTCTTTCCCAGTTCCCCTTTTCATCTTTTGTGCTTAGTGCCTCATTGCCTTTGTTGTCCCTTTTGGGACCCAGGTTCTCTTGGAAATGTTTCCTGCACACTGATCAAATTGCATAGTCTTTAGAAATGGAACAGGACACTTTGCCGTGGGCAACTCACTGTGGCCATCTTACCACGGCACATCTTGCCACAGACAATTCCACGTGGGATAGCTCAATGCAATAAATATTATCTGCCATCGTTTCTTCAACATTATTTCTGGTTTGTTTGTTTTTTTTGTCAAACTGTCTTAGACCCTTTTGGAAAAGTTTTGGATTTGGGACAGGCAAAGAGTTCTGAAGACAGTGTAGTTTGAGCTGTCTTGGAAATGGGGTGAGATGATTCCCAAAGACAGCACAACACTTCAAACCTCAACCCCCATCACTTACAAAAAAGACAGGTGCTTTAAAAAATAGTCTATCACTTCTCTGATCAGAAGCACTTTTGCCAAATCATAAAACATGCATAACCCTATGTTTATAGATTTTGAGGAATAATCAGATGATTATTAAAACATTTTATGATCCCTAATTGGTAGTTTCATTTTTAAGAAACACTTTTCTAAATATCCTACCAAATAAAGATTATAAACAAACTTAAATTAAAAATTGTACCTGCAGTCCATCTTGATACTGAACAGCAGCCTGCATAGCTTCTTCAAGTTTGTCAACACGTTCCTTCCATGTTTTATTTAAACCATCCCAAATGGAATTTAGCTACATTTTAAACAGTGAATAAAATTAAAAGAACAAGAGTTTTATGTCTTTAAATATATATATATATATATATATATATATATATATATATATAAATAATTGATTACAATGCAAACAATAGTCTTGAGTCTCCCTAAAATTGCAAGGAGAGGGAGAGTAATTATTAGTTACTAAAAGTTAATGAGATTTCCAATTAAGATTAGAATTCCTTTCATTCAAACTTTAGAACCACAGTGGCTTTATTTTGTTTAACAGAAGAACATACTGCACGTATGTTGAAAATATACAGTTCAATTATTATTAGAAGTAAAAAATAAAAATCTGAGATCACAGACAATTGGTATTGACAATTTGGTATAACTAAATCAGTGTCTGATTCAATATAAGCCATGCTCTCCCAAAATTAGAGGTTTCTAGTCCCTTCAGAGAACCATCAAGCATCAAATGTTTACAAGATCAGTACCTCATCTATACTTTTGTTGACTAATGGTTTGTCAGGTTCACCACATGCAGCTATGAGTTCAGAGCCAAGATTCACAACAGCATCAAGTTCTTCTTGTAACCCATCTATCTCTTCTTTGATGGACTAGATGAAAAAAAAAACATGATTTCGCAAACTATCATACTAATATTTAGGAAAAGCAACTTAGCTTTAGTGACAAATATAGTTCACTTGCTATGGGTATTTAAAGAGCACAACATATTATCTATGTTTAATAATTATAATAATTATACTTGTATGTTGCCTGATCTCTTCTCCCAACTCGATAGGAAGTTAATGCAGAAGCACTTTAGTATTCCTTGTATTTCAGGGAATTAATATTATAAATACATCCCCCATAATTCTTAGAAACAAGGTGAGTACTAGCATCCCTTTCAAAATATTTTTCTCATAGCTCACATTTCTTAAGCTTTAACAAATCATGATAGTATAATCTATAGGAAAAGTGTTGGTGGCACATGTTTTTCCACATGAACACCAGCCATTGTAATGGAATGTCTATTTCTAGGACTGAAAAAGTACAACACAACATCTCCTCCTTGAAGTCCAAGTTGAAGTCCAGTGACTTCATGAAAGTGTCCTATGCAGAATAAGAAAGACACTGCCTTCCCTGAGATTTTGTTTTTCTTCCAAACTAAGCTACAGTCCTAGGATTCTATAGAGGGCTCCCAACAAAGTATTATCTAGGTCCAGGCCTACTTAGCTTTTTGACTAAGGGAGAGGAGGGAGGAGGGGGAGGAGAAGAGTGGGGAGGAGAGTGTGTGAGCTTGATACCAGGGTATTAGGATATCAAGTGCTAATTTACATCTTAACATTCATGGATGGTGAAGTCCTTCGAAATGTGCACACTGATAGAAACCTACTTAGAAGTATCCATTAATGATTTTGATTTGAAGGAGGAATATGGTACTTAATGTACCTTTTCCAGGAAGTTGGCATAGAATTTCATCCTTTAGATAGAATAAGTGTTTTATTTACCTCTGCTGCTTCCTGCTGTTGCTTCACCACTGAAGGATCAATCCCTGCTCCTTCTAGTTCTCTGATAAAATCTTGAGTATCTTTGATGGTGGCTATGAGAGCCATATGATCACACCAGAACTTCTCTGCTAATTCCATGACATCAAGGAGCTTCGCTTCCCTTTCCTCAGCTAAAGCATGGATATCCTCCCAGATAAAGACCATCTCATCAAGCTTATCTTGAACAACTAGGCAGCAAAAATAACATGACAGTTACACAGGCAGAGTGATTTACATGTCCTTGAGAGGAGCTTGTAAATTATCTGTTAGGCATTTATCTTGCAATGTAAATATTATGTGATTGAAAATGTGCTATTAAAGGATGAGATAAATAATGGAATATAAAGCAATAAATATATATACAACTATACATAAAACATGAAACATACATGCCTTCCCTCAGAAACAGCTAATACAAGATAATTCTTCTGTTGCAGATGTTTACATTTTTCTTTTTAATGCTTCCAACAAAAATAGGGGAGGAGTTTCCAATCTGGTAACCTCCATTACCTTTAGCAGATATGTCTTTATCAGCTCCTTCTGAACGTGCAATCATTTCTTCTCCACGCAGCTTGAGCGTTTCATACACTGGTTGTAGTTTTTCCAAATCTACAGAGACGTTCTTATTTTCACTGATCTGTTCTTTAATCTTTTCAACTTCAGCTGAGATTGAAGGTGGCTGCCGCAAACGTTCAGCGATCCGGTCCAGGTTCTCAATAGTTGAATCTATCTTATCATGGAACTGCAATCGAGAAGGGATAAGTAGGGGCAACTGGGTGAGACACAAAAAATTCCCCCCTCCCCAAAAGAGCCAAATCAAATCAGGAAGGGGGGGAAGGGTGAGGCTATCCATCTTGAGATAACAAAATTAATTAGTACCACATATGGGAGCAGCTGGTCTGAAGAAGTATCTATTTAACAAAGTATTTACATAATCATTATTCTGTATAAAATAGTATAAGATATAATATATATATATATTAATATGTAAGACAATTCAGATAGTTCAAATGAGTGTTTCTAAATCAAAATGTCTGAATCAAGTTCAACTTGTTAAGAGATTTGTAATCATGATTTGTTCACTTTACTTCTGTATTATTATGATAGTTGTTTTTTACTGGTATCACAACTACCAGTAACTAGTTTCATGAGTATTGTTTTAAAGTTGAAGAAGAATAAAAGATTTCTCCTTTCAGCATGTTTAACCACAATGTCAAGTACAGTAACTTTTAATGGTCCCTTCCATGAACTGATGTCTGTCAAAATCCCTGGAGCTACATCCCGGCTTTCTTGGACAGCAAAGGTGACCAACACGCAAGTGCTGGAGCGCATAAACCAGACATGTCACTGGAAGGAAAAATGGCTAAACTGCGTCTCACTTATTTTGGCCATGTTATGTGGAGGAATTCACTGGTGAAAGCAATTATGTTGGGAAGAGTTAAGGATAAAAGGAAACCAGGTCGTCAAAGAACACAAAGGCTGGACACCATCAAAGCTGACACCAGAAAGAGCATAGAAAAAGATGTGGAGAGACTCGGCCCATGGAACCTTTAAGAGTCGGACACAACTAAATGGATAACATCATCATCATCATCATTATCCTGCCCTTCTCTCTTCTATCTCTCAAAATGAGTAATATTGGATAAAACCAAGAGATTTCATGTAGATATCCAATCACATGTCCAATTTCCCCCTTCTTTATGTAGAGAAAGAATTATATGGATCAGGTAACTATGCTGACTAGCTATTATTTCTACAGCTTACTCTCTTATTATGATGTGAATCTATCAAGATGAAAAGAACCATAAAATACAAACTTTCAGACAAAATTATTCTCTTTTCGTCTGATCTTTGGAGAGTTTGTCCCTATTCAGTAAGCACTGCAAATCAATAGAATGCAAATGTTTTATAAATGCGTCAATCTAGTGTAGATTTAATTAATCCCAAATCATATTTTTAAATTGTATCACTAGGAAAGATTTTTTTACTGCATCAACAGTCTTGGTTAACATGCTTTAGTGAAGGTTTCTTCAATTAATATGATTTTATATCTAGCATTGTATTCTAAATCAAGGGTTCTCAACCCCCAGGTTGTAAGTAGCGGGCGAGTGAGTGAAGCTTTATTTGTGCATATGCAAGATTAAGTTGCATGCGGGAAACCATCCCCTCCCTCCGGTCCACGGAGCCAAAAAGATTGGGGACCGCTGGTCTAAATGATTAAACAGAAAATTTAGTTTAAATGTTACTGTGTTTCATCAAACATGGAACTTTTAAATAACCTCTCAGCTGTTTAATACAATCTCTGTTTCTGGCCAGGATGAAGTCAGTCAGAGAGAAAGAGGGAGATTCCTTCTTGATATTTCTTAAGGGTAGATTCCAGTACTTAGTTAATTAAGTTAAATGCTATCAGATGTTTATAGTATTTCCATGTGGAAGGGCCTTAGTGCTACTAGTCCAAAGCCATCGGGCAGCTATTACAATTTTCTCTTTTGCTGGGTTTTGTGTAAGAAAAAAAAAGACAGAAGATATTATACAAGAAACCCACAATTAGAAACGGAAGATGTCTCTTAGCCCCACCAAAAATTCTGTAACAGGGATGGGAGGACTGCACAATGAAAGCCTTGTCTAGAAATAGCCTCTAACGAACTTGCAGCCCATTTATAGTGAATGCAACAAATCATTGCTTTCTAGTACCAAGAAAGAGTGAATTCCTACAACAATATTTAAGAATGTCACTTGGAGAATTCATTTTATTTTAACCTTGGTTAGATTTATCTCGAAGACATCTGCTGTTGGCAAGCACTCTTAAATCAAAGTTCATTAACAATAAAATTAATATATGTACGGGTGCATAAGTGTGCATGGTTAGATCTAAATCTGACATATTGACCAACGTTCTGTGAAAACACACTGCCCTGCTCTTTATTTTGGGGAATTTTTTTTTTTGTAAGTTGAGAAAATGTACATATTTAGTATTTATCACAAAAGTACCCTCAGCGCCAGCCCAAATGTTGGAGATGTGATTGCCAGGATGCTACATATTATCACATATGGTGGACATGCAAAAAAATTAAGGTGTTTTGGGTTAAAATTTTGTGGGTTATTCAAAATATTATGAAGAAAAAGATTAAGTTTACGCCACAGTTCTTTTTGTTGGGAATAATGATGGACTGTACAGTAATAGAAACTAACTTGATTTTAAATTTAATAACGGCAGCAAGATTACTGGTGGCACAATATTGGAAGAAGGAAGATATACCCACCATTGAGGAATGGACACTAAAAGTAATACATTTGGCAGCAATGGTGAAAATTTCCGCATACCTTAGAGATCATTCAAACGAAAGATATATAAGGGAATGGAGAAGATGGATCGATTATATCCAAAACAAATATCGGACTAAAAAACTTCAAATAGCTTATGAATGAAATATTTGACTTTGTTAGAGTTTTATGCGTATAATGTTTTGAGTGCTAGGAGTTAAAGATCTAGGGTTAATGTAGTTCAATGTATTGTTAGCAGATTATAGATTAGGTTTGCTGAATGTTAGACCCTGTGCTGGTCCTGGAAAGTTCAGGGAGGGGGGAGGGGTGGAGGGGAATGGGAGGGGGTTGGGTATGTGGGGGGGAAGGGGGGGGGGGGGTTGGGGAGAGGGGAGGGGGTAGGAGAAAATGTTTGTACTCTTTATAAAACTTTTAAAAAAAAAGTACCCTCAAAGTATGGGGTTGTTTTTTTTTTGAGGCAATCAGATTATTTTCTTTTACACCAAACAGATTTCTCAATGGTTCTGATCCTTGAGCAGGTAAGAAAAATAAATTGATGTAACCATGATGTGATTTTTTT
This sequence comes from Ptyas mucosa, assembly GCA_012654045.1. Lineage (NCBI taxonomy): Eukaryota > Metazoa > Chordata > Lepidosauria > Squamata > Colubridae > Ptyas > Ptyas mucosa. The sequence goes on along the minus strand of WNWU01000017.1, from coordinate 6,581,976 downwards.
TCACCTAGCATATGGTGACTTGTATTTCTGATAAGCTGAATATGTACTGCAAATACAGTGATATAAATTAGCAAGGCTGTCCAATGGGAATAGATCTGCTTTCCTTCTGGAGAAAAACAAAAACAAAAGAAACAGCAACTAAAAAAACCCCATATACCTGAGTTGATTGAGAAATGGCTTCATCCAGTGTTTGGGCCCGCTTTTTGACATCTTCTTTGATTTGACTGTAAAGAGCATCAGCTGCTACATATTTCTCTTGGATTAAAAATCCCTCTTGTGGGCTCAGCTCCAGGAGTTGAGGTCCAGTTTTGTTCATCTTATCTATGTGAGGCTTATGCTCAGCAATCAACTCTCGCAGTTGCTGTAACAGAGCAAAATACTTTTAGTATGCCTGCCACATTCTAGTTGCCTGTATCTCCTACAAATTCAAATAGCAAGAAAAATCTAAACATCTCTTCTAAAGACAAAGGCCAAAGAGTAACTCATACTGGATGTATGCATTTAACCACAGCCTACAGCCAAACTGCTTTCACCTGTAACTGAATAAAGTGAGAGAAATTGCATCTTACTTACAGTACACTTAAAAAGGAAATATTGCACTCATACTTTCTATAGATGTAAAAAAAAAAAGAATAAGCCTGTGCATTATGAATAAAAATTGAAAACATTCTGACTTGCCTGCTTGTTATAGCACTCTCAAACACTAGCAAGCTATTTTTAGTCACATTTAAACAGTTTGGAAACTTTTACAATACTGGTACTTAATAAATCATTTCTAATGCTGGATAACCGGCTGAATGTTTTTATTAGTTGTCCTATGTTATTCTGTTTTCTGCCTACACTTTCTAGTCTGTTTTTTAAAAAATATTCTGGTTGTTCAAAGCACTGGTTTTCATAGTATACTTTTAAAATTAAGTGCAACGAAGTATGCCATGAAATGATATTTATTTAGGAGATTCCCAATTATTTAAATTAAGCGCTAGCTTAAATCTTGTCAGTTATTCTAAGAAGGACTAAAGTTGAATTTTATCCTTTAAGTTCTTTGTTTTCATCTTCATTATAGAAACACAAAACATATATATTGTTATATGGTTATATCTATGTTCATGCCCTGAAGTATAACAGTTCATTTCAGGACACTGCTATTTATGAAATTCAGTCCTTATTAATGGCTTCTCTGGCCCGATGAAAATAATCTCAATTTAAGCCATATAATCCAAATTTTATTTTTTAGAAGGTAACAAATTGAAAGTACAAAAGCAATACAGGTAGTCATCAACTTACAACAGTTCATTTAGTGATTGTTCAAAGTTACAACAGCACTGAAAAAAGTGACTTATGACCGTTTTTCACACTTATGACCATTGCAGCATCCCCATGGTCACATGATCAAAATTCAGACATCTGGCAACTGACTCATATTTATGATGCTTGAAGTGTCGCGGGATTATGGGGTTCTCTTTTGCAACCTTCACATAGGCAAAGTCAATGGAGAAGCCAGAGGTGTTTAACAACTGTGTTAAGTGTCTTAACAACTGCAGTGCTTTACTTAACAACTGTGGCGAGAAAGGTTGTAAAATAGAGCAAAACTCACTTAGCAACTGTCTCGCTTAGCAACTGAAATTTTGGGCCCAATTTTGGTCACAAGTTGAAGACTACTTATTGCAAATCAGAGAGAAAGAGACAATGAAGGTGTAAAAACTGCACAGCCCTAATTATTTTAAAAATTGTGTGATTCCTTATAAGGAAAAGAATACGGCATTGCTCTTGATTTTTGGAATCAATGACACTTTCAAAGATGCTTGCAACCTGACCCAATGTTGTCCCAGAGGGTTTTTCCTTTGGGACAACCATGACCTGAATGATTGAGAATCTCCACAGACACCTTACCCGATGTTCTTCTTGCTGCTGCCTCAGAGTTTCATATTCAAGAGCTGGTGCTGGAAGCTGTGAGATGATCGTCTCGGTTTCAGTTAGCCATGGCCAAATTTCTTCATAGGTCTCCCAAAACTGGCTAACTAGAGATTGAGCCCGTTCTAGTTGCAAGTTTCTCTTGGAGTTCATTTGACAGAGCATATCGTATTTATGCAAGAGAGTTTCCAGTTTGTTCTGTAACAAAGTTATCAAGAAACCACAGTATGTATCTATCAGCTTTGCAAGATTTTAATTCGGCAAACAATTTGTACACTACTATTAACTGATTTATCAAGTTCATAGCCTGCTCTTCTAGCCATATAACCCTCAAGATGGTTTGGTAATTGATAATTATATAACATAAGAGCAGAGAAAATTCAATCCACAATTTAAAAATTGGTGAAACAGATGGGCTTTCATTATTTTCCTAAATATTGGGAGAGTGGGGGCAAAATACATCTAGTCTAAGAAGGCCCTCTTGCCCATATGAAACAGATGGCAGTGGAATCTTCAAAAGGACATCTACACTATTGTAGATCTTTGTTTTCAGTAATTATGATTAGAGTGAGAAATTAGAGAATTAAGGAATCACAGATTTATTCAACATTGGTTTAATTGCCCCCTTTGGTAGGATGGGAAGCCACTCAGAGTCACCTCATGGTGAGATGGATGGTAAACAAATTTAATAAAATAAATAAAAAAATGAATCAAAATTCCAATCCTATTTTTAACAAAAACCAAACAAACAAAACTATGATGGTATTTCTCTTACCTACTTATCCACAACAGATTTGAAAAATGGTATGCTCGATACATTTATATCTATCATCACAAGTGCATAATCTTATTTTCATTAAAACAAACAAACAAACAAACAAAAAGCTAGGGATGGATAAGAAGGAAGCACAACTGGGAAGTATGAAATAATGACAATATTAAAGAAAGACTGTGATGTATCCTGGATAGGAGATGAACAGGCAGCCCTTTGTGGAGAAGACTATTCTGTAAATGGGTCGCAAACTTCCTGAAACCAACCTTAATTTAAACTTTATTTTCAATGGGCCAAAGAGTTTTTTCTATGCCCAAAAGGTTTTACATTCAGCAGAGCATATCCAATAACAAATCAGAGAACACTACATTTTTTAAAATCAGGTCCTCTCTGCAATTCCCATTTCCCTCAAATATCTAATCTAGAAGGCCATGGTTTCCTCAGTGTGGGAGATGGCACCGCAGATAGGAATCAGTGAAAATCAATTGCGTTTTCACACCAGCTAAAGTACCCTAAGAAGAATTATGCTGAAAGAATATACCCTTATTATGTACTCAAGGAATAAAGTGTGAGTGGATTTTCTACAAGAAACTAGTATATTCATCATAACCACTACTAAGAACGTTCATGTATATAAATTAATGAGCAGTTATTCAATTATATTTTTTGTTTTTCTCCCTATCAAGGTGACTACCTCTGTGGGCCTCCACATAGAAGATGAGCACTAACTGGTGCATATGAGTAACAATTGTTTCACAAGCTTTAAAAATTGGATCTGTGTTTAGATATTAAGTTTCATTACCAAATAAGTGCAAGTAATGCCTTATTACCTTCATAATTTGTTTCTCCTCCTCTGTACATGTCTTCATGATCTCATCCCCAGATGAAACAAGTTCTTCTATTGTATCCTTGTGTTTCAAAATCTCCATGGTAAACCCCTAGCCATTAACAAAACATTATTGCTATTAAGAGTAGCAGGAAGTTGACCGTAACACATGCAATATAAATAATATGAAATTTGTAATGAGAATTTATTTAACACATCACAAATGGAGTTTGTTTACCTTTTGAATTTGTAGCTGAGCAAAGGTCTGGTCCCGTTCAAGTCTTATGTCACCCAGAGAGATCAGTTTCTTTTCTGTTTTGTCAACCCAAGCTAATTCATTATTAGCTGCCTGATCAAACTAAAGAAAGGCCATCAAAAAGCAATTATTAAAAAAATAGAAATGTTCACTTATAGATAAAAGAGTCCTAAAAGTACACTTATCACAATTCAATTACAAACTACTCCATCTCAAATAGCTACGGTCAATCCGTATTTACTATTCAGGGATTTATGAAAAATGGTGTCTAGATTATTGAGGGTGCTGCTTTTTGTCTACTACAGCAAATATGACATAGTTTTTAATATTTTCAAGATGAACAGGTTTATTGTTGTGTAAGCTTTTGTACAGCATAAGCCTATTCTATCTGATGCCTGAAGGATACTCTTCAATTGATATCAGGTATCACAGACATGCACTTAGAGGCATGTAATGATGGAAATCAGCAAGCATTAAATATCAAAGTCCATGAAATGCAAGAAGCTGTGAATTTCCACAAAAAGTTGCACTAATATAGAATAAAAGAGTAATTTCCAATAAAACTCTTCTTACAATCTAAGGGGCGGCGGGGGGGAAACGCTGGGAATGTGCCTGTTGGCTCACTTCCTGCTTTCTTCTGCATTTTAGGGGCAGAAAAAGACTAAAATAAGTCTCTGTTTGTGTTCAGCTGAATTTCAGTAGAAATCTACTTATAATCATGGATCCAGTTCCATGTTGAAATCTCTCTTTGTACTTTTTTTGTGGGGGGGAAATACAGACTTTCCATAAAGCTGCAAGAATCAGTGCTAATCATAGAATAAATTTGTGCTAAATATGTTAGCTTCCTGTAACATCGGGACAGTTTATTTTTATTTTTTGTAAAGTCAAGAGGTCTCAAAGTAGCTGTATCGTGTCCATTGTCATTTTCACAGCAATCCTATTTTATGTTCCTTAGTAATTCTGAGATTTCTTGACTTTCTGAAATAAAACTGAACTATCCAGAAGTTTAGGAAGCTAACAAGACTATTCAATCTACATTTTGCTGCTGTCCATTTTTTAAGATTACTCTCTTGCTTTAATACAGGCCCTATTATTTAACATTAACACTTAAATCTAGAAAGCAAATTGCTCCTCATTCCTAATACAAGTCACTTGTATCATATATATCTCCTTTATAAGTACTCTGGTGATTTTACAGATTGTCTGGACAGAATAATCCCTTCAAACATTCTTTTCCTTGCATTCACTGTTGAATGGAAAAAGAAAAAAAATCCACACCCACCCTTTTTCTATCTCTATAGATGCACCCCTGCCTTCCCAATAGGAGAAAGTTCTACAGAACCACTTAAGACTCAATTCAGCTAGCTTGCTTAATTAGATAATTGAATCCATAACTATATGAAGCAATATATTATAAAATTACGAGACAAAAAATTGATATTTTACTCTTTGGAAGCACACACAGCCTTCAAAGCAGGGGTGAAGAACTGATTTCAGGCTGAGGGCCAAAATAACTCTGGGCAATTGTGCCAAAAGTTACATATCAGCAGTAGCTATTCCCCATTGTGAGGAGGTGGTCCCTAATGTGTTTGCCTTTAGCGAAACCCATACAATAACAATCACATTTATACCTTTCATTTATAGACCATACTTCTGAAAAGGGTCTTCACAACTAGGATTTAAAACTGTGTCTGTTGACACTGAGGACAGCTGTTTTAATGCCTATTGCTGTGGTCGTGCAGTGGTTAGAATGCAGTATTGCAGGCTAACCCTGCTGACTGCCAGCAGTTCGATTCTGACTGGCTCAAGGTTGACTCAGCCTTCCAGCCTTCCGAGGTCGGTAAAACAAGGACACAGATTGTTGGGGACAATATGCTGACTTTGTTAAGAGGGCTGTAAAGCAGTGTGGAGCGGTATGTAAGTCTAAATGCTATTACTATTGGCAGGATCAGCAAACAAACTCTCAGTGGGAGACAAAACAGTGCTGGGGAAGATGAGTTTCCTTTCCCAGCAGTGTGCCCTCTTCCTCCAAGACAATATTTCAAGAGGAAAAGTTGCAGCATCAGAGAAGGTAAATGCATTGTTTCCCTCCCCAGTTGAAACTTTTCCTTCATTCCTTCCTCCACCTCCCTGCACAACAATTTTCCTGATAGCTAAGAAAAGTTCTAATCCATGGGCGTCAAACTCGCAGCGTCACGTTGCCGTCACGTTACGTTTCACATATTTTTCCATTCACGGAACTGGGGTGGGCGTGCCCTGGGCATGACGCATCTGGCCCGAGGGCCACCAGTTTGACACCCCTATTCTAATGTTTAATCAGCTGTTCATCCGGAGGTTAAGAGCTCTTCCTATTCCAGATTTGAAGAAAAAGGCAGGGAGATGCAACAGAATTTGAAGATGAAGCCAACAAGGTCAGTCTTTTCCCTTTAGACAGAGGTCCTTGCCCTTCATGCTTCTTTTATGTCATCCAGAATTGACCATAACACCTGAAAAAGTATTGTATGAATCTAAATTGTCCTACAAAAGTATATGTTTGTTTCTTCAAAGTCACTATTGTATCATTGATCTTGAAGTTAGAATATTAACTGTATCAGTTAATGTACTGTATTTTATCACACTTAAAGTAGCTGGTCAATTTTTAAAGAATATTCAGAATGTAGCAATAGCACTTAAGACTTACATACTGCTCCGTAGTACTTTACAGCACTCTCTGACAGTTTACAGAGTCAGCCTATTGCCCCCAACAATCTGGGTCTTCATTTTACTGACTTTGGAAGGATAGAAAGCTGAGTCAACCTTGAGCCAGTCAGGATTAAACTCTTGGTAGTGAGCAGAGTTAGCCTGCAATACTGCATTCTGACCACTGTGCCACACAACTCATGTTCTAAAGTGCTAAAAGATATAGATTAAAGTGAAAACAGCATGCTTCTAACCATTAAGACTATGGCAAAAGAGATATACCTTTACAGATTTTCTACACACTGAGATTGTGGAAGCCAAACACAACTCCTTGGGGAATGTGTTGCCCAGCGTATGGCACCAACTCAGGAGGAGAGGAACAGAAAGGCAAGCTGCCAACTAGGAGACATCAGCCTCTTCTGAGATCTGTCAGACAGATTTGTACTGGGAAAGGCTGCTCTTTAGATAATCAGGTCTAAAGCCATCAAAAGGAACACTTTAAATTGTGCCCGATAAGCAGCTGACAACCAGTAGAGAGAGATCTTACAGGGATCAGTACATTGACTGGTTAATAGCCTTACTGCCCCATTTTGCACAAAGGCAGCTTCTAGCTCTCATTCAAGGCTAGCTCTTTTATTATAAAGGACAGTCCTTTATTTGAAAAAGCTGTCTTTCACATTTATTTTTTTCAAAAATTCACTTTTGTCCTTTATTTTGGTCATGTAACTTTTTCTGTACAAATGGTAATACTTAATGCACATGTGTGAATGTGAAAAATATGGACACTGAATTACACACACACATTCATGGAATGTGAAAAATATGGACACTGAATTACACACACACACACACACACACACCGCACACACAAAAGTATTGCCATAATCAAGATACGATATAACCAAAGGGTGAATAACTGTTGCTAAATCTGACTGGCTTTGGAACAAATTGGCACGCTAGACACAATTGTGCAAAGATGTTTCTTGTCACAACTGCCACCTTAGAATGCAGGGACAGCTGAGGAAAGTGAAATTAATGGATAAGCTATCATATCTTGTTCTTTAATTATGAATCATAGCTGAAAAGTAAATTATGTGGCCTGAAGATTCTCCCATGAGTAATTCTTTATCATACTGTTTAATATTTGAAACAGGCCACAAACATTCGCTGCCTTTTTACAACTATAATCAGAGCAGATATACTTGGCCTGAACACTCTGCTTTAAATAGAGACATTTGAACTGAGTCATATTAAATTAAAGGGCTAGTAAATCAGATCTTTAAAATCACATACACACAGATTATCCTAGAAACATCCTGATGTGGACATTAAGTTCACTTTAATGCTACATGCAATATGAATAACATTTATCGTTCACAAGAACCTATGCCTACCAGTTTTACATCACTTATACAACCTCACATTTGATCCTATCAGGCACCATAAACTGCAGGCATTAAAAAGATTTAGATTTAATCCTTTGTTCTGGTGAAATTCTTACTTAGTTCACTGCATGATGTTCCTCATAAAGCTTCCCGGTATGAGGCTGATCTGCAATTTTTGCATCAATCAGGAGGCAGATGGCTATGAGAATGACTGGATTTGCTTTGTTCTAAGATTCATGTCTGAAAAGTATGACCAGGATCCCCTTCCTCCCCAAGATGAGCCCCAGTTCTTGAATAATACAACCAATGTGTACAAGAAGCGTACAGTAAAACGAAGAGAACATTTTTATTTTGACACGAATTCCCAGGTAAATGAATTGGGGGGGGGGCAATATTACTTTTACCTGTTGTGATCTTAAAATTGCAGCATCAATTTCTTCCACTTTTTGATTTAAAGTGTCACTCATTAACCGGTATCGTTCATTGTCTTCTGTAACCATTTTATCTATCCCTTCCCTGGCTCTCCATGGCACCAGTTCCAACAAAGCGCTGCTGACTTCATTGAGATTGTCCAATAAACTTTTCTTATCCTTTACTTCTTTTTTAAGTTCCTAAAAAAGAATATTTGAGATAAACACTCTGGCAAAAATCTATGTGATACTCTTCCTTTCATTTTTAACCATTACTATACAAAAGATTATACGCTGAATATATATTTAAGGATGCTGGAGGAAACATTATTAACCAGCACTATGCTGATGATACTACTCTGATACTAAAAATGATCTGCAAGGTCAGGTAACAAAAGATAAGAATGATTATGTATGGATAATCTACAGTTAGAGTCCCAGTCTAAGATTGGTGGAAACATAATAATTTAAGTCCTAACCAAGAATCTAAGAATTATTAAGAAAGCATCTAAAATATAGGCAGTTCCAAACAAGGTGATTTTTTATAAAATTCGAGTGTTCGGGTCTGATAAACAAAACGTTTCCAGATATCAAGAAAGTCCATTGGATATTGCTCCAATGGCTTCAGTCATGATTGGTGTGACAGATTTCTTTTTCCGTAAGTGTTCAACTTCAATCTGAAAGACCCAATATTTTATAATGTTTTCCAATTTTTTTTTAATTATTCATGTATGTTTATTGCCTTGTGTGTGTTTGCGCGTACCCAGGCAATAAACATATCTATCTCTAATGTTCCTCACCCTGTAAAGCAGGGGTGAAATCCAGCAGGTTCTGACAGTAGTGGAAATTTTGAGCAGTTCAGAGAACTGGCAAATACCACCTCTGGCTGGCCCCAGAGTGGGGTGGGAATGGAGATTTTGCAATATCCTTCCCCCAGGAGTGGGAAAGGAATGGCAATTTTGTAGTATCCTTCCCCTGGAGTGGGGTGGGAATGGAGATTTTACACTATTCTTCCCCTGCCACGCCCAAGCCACACCACGCCCACCAAGCCACACCCACAGAACCGGTAGTAAAAAAATTTGGATTTTACCATTGTTATAAAGGTGTGTTTGGCTGAGATGGAGTGTCTTACCCAAAGTCATCCAGTATGCCTCAGAGAGCTCTAGAACTCATATGTTTCTGGACCACTTCCTTAATCAATATACCAAGACCAAATAATGGTAACAGGGACAGATTTGGAACTGATAATGAAAGGTAGATTCTACCTTTTAGGATTGACTGTTCTTGATAAAGAAACAGCAGACAAGAAATACTACACATTACAATAAGTACTTGGTACTATAGTAATGAAGGCCCACGAAAAGATATTCAGGTGACATGACATGTCTATACCTAAAAATACCGGAATGATACAGGTAATAGTTTTTCCTATGAGCCTCTGGAAATGAAAACAGTTTGAAAAGTTTGAAAACAAGATAGAAAGAGCATTAACAGTTTTGAAATCAGTGTTAAGAGAAAACTCCCGAGAATACCATGGATAGCCCAGAAAACAAACAAATGGATCCTTGAACAAATTGATCAAGAATTCTCATTTGAGGCACAAATAACCATGCTTAAATACTTTGGACATGGTATGTCAAGACCTAGCTCTCTAATGAAGTCTATAATGAAGTGGGAAAGGTGGAAGGAAAGGGAATGACCAGTAGCCATTGGGTGGACTCAATTATAGAGATGGTGGGTGAACCGATGGAAAACCTGAAGAACCAGGTGAGAACAGATCATCCTGGAGAAGGTTTAACCTATGTTAGGGCCGTGAAGCTCTTCACCTCACTAACCCCTTCATGAAGTTTCAGGATGTTCATCAACTCCAAACATTTATTACATGAAAATAATTTAATAAATACGACTTTAACTAATATTACTATAGATAATAATAATAATAATAATAATAATAATAATAATAATAAACCACAACTATAATGGATAGTTCCGTTATATCTACACCATATCTACACCATCCTTGGCTGTAGATATTGTCCACTTTGGAGCCCCTGATCTACGTGATCAATAAGGGTTAACACCAATTCTTATCAACAGCAACTTGATGAACATAATCAATCAAGAAATAAAGTTATGAAAAGATTTATTGCAAATAAGAAGCTGTACACGGGAAAAGTAAAGGTAATTTCGATTACCTTTACTTTTGTTAATTCCTGAAGGGAAGCTCGGTCAAAATACGATTTGAATATGTTCTGGGGATTCACTGGGCATTTTACCATAGTCCATATGTAATCATAAGTAATATGAATAATTCTTGTGTGTCACTTACAATTTATAATCCATTTACCTCTCCTGCCAGTAAAATAAATAACTATAATAACAATGATGTAACAAAAAATCCAGCGGTGAAATCTGGCCGGATATATCTGGCTCGCGCAAACTGGTAGCACCGGCAGCAGGAGGCTCTGCCCACCCACCAGGACATCATTATGTCCCATTTTTTGACCCTCTGCGCATGTGCAGAAGAGGCACGTGCTCCTGTGCACTCCCATTCCAGAACCAGTAAAGAAGGTAAGCAGATTTCACCACTGAAAAAATCAAATTTTAGTATATCTTCAAGAATGTAGACACTGGATTCATCTTCAAGCAACATTTTAGCAGTTGAGCAATAAAAAAGAGTTTATCTTATTATGGAATTGTTTCTTAAGTAAATATATTTAGTAAAAGAATAGCGTGGTCTGCAACTGGATAGCTTGTATGTTAAATTATTGCATTCTCACCTCTATAAAATGAGATTTAAGTGATTTTACTATGGTTGATCTCTCATATCATAAGGTTTATGAATATGATTATAATTTAGTAAACTATATGGCAAACAAGTAGTAAAATATTTTAACATTATTACTTGCGTATATGACTAGTCATGTTATAGCAAAGAGTTAATCGGCCATGTTCAATTGGCTGATTTTTCATAACACATATAATTTACAAACCACAATGACCTTGTATATGCAATAGATTAAGCCAAAATCCAAACCACAAAATGTTAAATCAATCTTTATTTTCTAGCTTGATACTCACTTTTTGTCTTTCTTGTGTTTCGCTTAATTCTTTGCCTTTGGGATCTTGAGAGTTGTATGAAAGTAATTCGACTTCAACTTTGTCAAGCCAGGAACAAAGTTCTTTGTGAGCTGATTGGAGCTGCCCTGAAAGCTGAAGAGCTTCTTCTAGAGTCTTGAACACTTCAGAACTCAGGCTAGTGATATCCTTGTATCTTGCTTTGATGCCTTCCAATTTATCTTGAATTACGACAATTTCATCTCCTAAAATTTGAAAACAATATCATTGCCAAAAACCATCAAGTTATTAATTGCAAAAATAAGACTCCTATTTATGTATTAATAATTTGTAGTTTGGGGCAGATTTATAAACTATATTTAGAGTAAAATAAAATACATAAAAGCCAGTATAATAAAGTTGCTTTAAGATTGATCTCAGGTATTGTGACTTACATTATGGAACGTCTTTCCAGGAGGCCTTTTCTACTTCTCAATCTTATTTACAGATCTGGAATAGTTTCCAATCCACCTACTAATCACAGCCTCCGTTGTTTATTTTTCTGCCAAAACTGTCTAGGTACAGGGAGTTAATGTACTAACGTCTAATGAAAGTATTACAACCAGAAAATATAACATTTATTAAATAGGTCCTTTGATATATCTCAGAATATATAGATGATGGGACTTTTTATTTCTATTCAGATTGAAATCTGATCAATATACTAAGAGATGATTTGTCAAATATGCTAACATCATTTCCTTGAAAATGTTAGACCTACATAACCTAAAGACCTCTTGACCTACAATTGACCTAAATTACCCAAAGATCTCTTGATCTGCAAGATTCAATGTATAACCAAAACCCAAAGCAAATTATTTAGGATTTTTTTCTCTGAGAAAAAAATATAATATCAAGAGACTTCGTTCACTGAAAATTAGTTCTATGAAAACGCTGTTTAAATATTGGCAATATTCAGTACAGTAGAATTCGCAAATAAGTTCCTGATGAATTGTGAACCCAGAATTTCTGATTTAGAAAAAAAGGCTGTCTAATTAATACATTTTGTAAGGAAACACTGTAAATTAAGGAGCTTGCCTTTTTAGTTTCTCATTATTTTTGTTGGTTCCAAATATTAGGACTCTTATTCTGGCAAATATATTCTTCAGATGAACATCGAGTGTTTCAAGTTATTACCGGACAAACACACTGGACTTTGAATGTATAGCAGAAAATATTCAGATTCAAGCATGTTTGCTTCTTAGGTAAACAGGTACATGGTCATTGCAGCAAATAATACAATTTATAGGCAAATCATATACAACCCACAATATTCCTAGGATTTATTTTTAAAGTGGCTTTACTTATTTTGGATGCCCAAACTCCAGGATTATTTTGATATGGGAGTATATGGGAATACTTTAAGTTTTATCTTTAACCAGTTTTGAATGTACTTTCATAAAAAATTAGATTTCTGATAATCCTGGAGCAAACAAGATTACCTGTAGCCTGGCTAATTCTGAATATGACTAGCTAAAACTTGGAGGAACATTTTTCATCATGCTCTGGTCCTTCTCAAAGGACCAGAGCATGATCCTTTGACCAGATCATGGTCCTTTGCATAATTTGATGGCAGAAGCGTAAAAATAGTTTAATTTTTATTGTTCAATATACATCCAGAACATGACAGAACTCACTATCTAGCACTATTAAGACTGGATATAGAGATCTATAGCCCTTCAAAACAGAGAACTACATGGATGGGGGGGTCTGTTGTAAAATATCTGAGGAAGAGTTTACAGGCCCATTGGCCAAGTCAACCTTAATCCTATTGCTTCTAATATGCCCATAGTAGTTTAGGGGTTATATCCAAATGTTAAAGTAGACTGAATTCTTTTTATTATAATACCAAATGACAGTTTTCTTAACTATGCAATTTATATTAGTAATCCAAATCTTTCAAAAAATGTCAGCACTGTTATTTTGTAACCAATGAACTCATTGTGAATTGATTCAATGGAATAAAACAGATGGAAGTGATAAATGCATTGTTTAATACACACCCACACATCACCCTTCTCAGACTCAAACTATTATGTTTGGGAAACTTCATAAAGTCTAGAAAATTCACAAGATGTTGCCTTTGGAATGTGCTATGTGCATTTGGAATGCAATTTTTCCACAGTACTTTCTCTATTACAGAGGATGTGGTCCTGTTCGTCAATTTAAAAAATACAATCATTTTTAACCTTACAACAACATTCACTCTCACAATCATCTACTTAGTCCTCCTCCTCCTCTTCCAGGAAAAGGGGGAACAGAAAAAGAAATAAACACTAATGCAATAGATCCACAGCTTAAATTATTGGTTGATATCTAAATGGATATATAACTCCATTCAGAACTGTGATTTCATTTATAAAAGCAATAATTTAAAAATACAAAATATGATAAATATAATCAATATTTCCAGGATCACATATAAGGAAACTATAAATGGAAAATAAGTAAAACTCTGCAGGCTGCTAAAATGTGTCAAAAACACTATAAAAAGAAGTGTCTGGACCCACAAAAACAGAGCACCTTTCTATTCTAAGGCAATCCGCTTTTTTTTCAGGCTTCCGCAGGGGATTGAAAAAAGGCTGGCACTGTATTAAGAAGGTAGTTGATCCAAAACACTTCTTCCAATTAATTACCAAAAACCATGGAGCCATCTAATTCTTGATTCCATCAATTACTTAGGAGACTGAGAAATTTTAGTGGTTACAAAAAGAAACCTCTACAAATTTTCTTTACAATGGCTGTGGTTGGACATTTTCACTGACTGAACATTTACTTCTGTCAAGACGTAAACAAAGACACCTTAAGAAGCAACAAATGCTAGTCTGAGTAGCATGGAGAGCGTGGTATGCTGGTTTTCTGGCAGGAATCTGGTATTTATAATCCTAGCCCAAAATCACATCAGGAAAAGATAATCAATAAGGACTGAGATGAATTATCATCACCATTCCACTCCTTGAAGTTATGCTTTATATTTTATGGCTTTGGAGCATAAGAAAGCCATGAGGGATGATTAGATTTTCATTTATTTATTATCCCTACTGTTAAATCATGGGCGCAAGAATGGACAGGACACTCAGTAGAACCAACACTTTATTTAGCTCCGTAAATCACAATGGGGAATTCTAGCTGCGGCAGCTCCCTTTATAGCTAGGAGCTGTCTGCGGCTTCAGCCACTGACGTTACTCTGAATTTCCCGCTCACGTCCCTGATTGGTCTGTTCAAATTTGCCATTCAATACTCAACACCTACCTTCTTGTTCCTGACATAGAATGTCAGGACATGCAACATAGAATGAAACTTGGTACAGTGTATTCACCTTAGCTGTAACTGTTTTAATTCCCCAAAGATCCCTTTTAAAATCCTGTTGATATCACTAATTCAAATGTTTACTTTTTTAAGTAGAGAAATTAATTTTCCAAATGAAAAAGATTGCCAACTCACAATTTATGCTCTCAACGATATTGTTATAACCAGCTGTCAATCAATATCCAAGTCAATATCCAAGTATATAATAACCAAGTCATTAAAAAAAAATTGGTACATTAACTGTAAAGATTAGCACATTTATTCTGGACAATGTTACTTTTACAGTGTAAAAAATACTAAGTAAAAAGATGCTATTTAACCTGCCACTGATATAAATCATTCTCACCTGTAGTTTGTTTAAGAAGCAGTAAGCCATTTTGAATAGCTTGATCAACATTATCTTTTCTGATCTTAATCTCTTCTTGAAGAACCTAGGAAATTTAACGATTTAAGAATGTGGGAAATGAGAGAGAAAAGGCAACAGCACATAAACATCAAAGAAATCATCACTAAAAATTCTTCTATTTCATAAGGAATAACTTTTTGTTGCTGCTAAGGAATAATGTATTCATTTCTTTCTTCATGGGAAATAAAAAGAAAAGAGTTCATGAGATAACTAAAGAAATTATGCAAGATTTAGTTATAATAAATAACTAAATAACTAATAAAATACAAAATAAATTGTTAATAATATGATTAATGATGATAAATTAAAAATAACAGAAAATAATGGCAAATACCAGCATTTCAGCGTGCTGTTTCTCTAGTAAATCAGTATTGTAGTCTTGGACTCCCAATTTGCTCAGTTTCTCATGGACTTCATTCAACCAGTTCATCAATTCAACCTCATCTTCTCCAAAAATCTGAGCATTGCAATAGGCTTGTTTCAGGAGCTCAGCCCTACTTCTGCTTTTTTCTTGAACCTCATTGTATCGGCTGTCTGAAGAATCTAATTTCTCTTGAACCATCTCTTTATCTTCCCTGGAGCACAATGTGTTTAAAATTTGACCAATATTAATTGCTTGCTGTAGATTTTTATTGTGAGTGGTGATGTCTTCCTCTAAAGTCTAAATGGAATTTTCATAGCAGCAGAAAGAAAAAAAAAATCGAAAAGAAAATTTAACAAAATCATGTAAACAAATATGAGCACAACTAAATAAAAAAGCAAAATGAATAAAACAACTAGAGTGATATAGAAATGCATTTTAAAAAAAAACCTCAGGCAAGAAGGTAGAGTAGGAATTTCCAATTTTTCTGAATGAGGAAGCTATAAAAATAACTCCAAGAGGCTACCCATTAAGGTCTTACTTTATGTTGAGAAATTTGTTGTTGCAGTTTGGAAGCCTGGGTGCCAATGGGTTCTGAATTGGAAAGCTTCTTTTCAGTAGTTGCTAGCCATTCAACCAATGGTTCTAAGGTTTCATGGAACTGCTGCGCTACAGTTGAAATCCCTTCCAACTGGCGATGCCTATAAAATGCCAAGAGAATGAAAAACAAACATTTAGGGATCAAATGCAAGTAAAAGATTCCAGACTTTACAAAGTTTAAAAAAAAAATCAGAAATTAAACTTTGTGGCTTAATAATAAAAAATAATCAAAACAAACACTAGCCCCATCAACAGAAGAAAAGTTTGCAACATTTTGTACTCCATGTTAATCATATTTCAAAATCACATGAAGTATTAGTACTGCTTTATAAATCGTTAATAAGATCACACCTGGAATATTGCATCCAGTTTTGGTTACTACACTACAAAAAAGTTGTTGAGACTTTGGAAAAAGTGCAAAGAAGAGCAACTAAGATGATTAAAGGCCTGGAGACAAACGCATACGAAGAACGGTTACAGAAAATTGGGTATGGCCAGTCTAGAGAAAAGAAGGATTAGGGGGGACATGATAGCAGTATTACAGTATTTGAGGGGCTGCCACAAAGAAAAAGGGATCAACTTATTTTCCAAATAAGGAAGGCAAGGATAAGAAACAATGGATGGAAACTACTCAAGGAGAGAAGCAACTTGGAATTAAGGAGAAGCTTTCTAACAGTGAGAACAATTAACCAGTGGAACAGCTTGCCTTCAGAATTTCTGGGTGCTTCATCACTGTAGGTTTTTAAGAAAAGACTGGACAGCCACCTGTCTGAAATGGTATAGGGCAGTGATGGCTAACCTTTTTGCCATTGCGTGCCAAAAGTGGGGGGAGTGCGGGGGGGTCGCTCACGTGAGTGCCCACACCCATAATTCTATGCGCCCCAACCCCCGCGCATGCGTGTGCAACCCCCCGTGCTCCCCCCACTTTTGGCATGCAATGGCAAGGTAGGCCCGTTTTTCGCTCTCCTCAGGCTCCAGAGCCTTTCTAGGAGGCTGGGAAGGGCAGAAATGGCCTTCCCTACTCTCCCGGAGGCCCTCCGGAGGCCGGGAACAGCCTTTTTCCTGACTTCCGGTGGGCCCAAAAGGCCCAAAAATCAGCTGACCGGTGCATGCATGCATGCTGGAGCTGAGCTCGCATGCCCACTGATATGGCTCTGCGTGCCACCTATGTAGGCTAAAATTGTTTTAAATTAAATCTCACAGGTGCAAAATATATCAACCCTTTATTAAAATAATACTTAATTTGTAAGCTCCTCCATGCAGTAGATCTTGTCTTTATGCCCATTTTATAATCCACAATGCCTGCCTTCTAGCTATCCGTCTATTTATTAACCGAGGGAATAGATAAATCATGTTTATTTCACCTGCAGTTCTAGTCCTAACAATGCTAATGCATTTTCTCATCCAGCCTCAAAAGTTAACGCTCATCTTAGAACAAAAATGCTTATACAGCAGCTTCAAATTACACAGTTTTCTTTGCTGTAGCTAGAAGAGCTCCCTGCTCTATGAGTGAATGAAAATGTTTCAGGTACCTCATTTCTGCTTTATCAAGCAATGCAGCCCATCTGCTATCCAGGAGACTCAGCTGTTTCAAGATCTTTTCTTTATCTGCCGGTTCTGCTGACTCTGCAATTTTTTCCCCTTCACGCTTGATCAATTCAACAGTAGGCTTGCGGTCATCTAACAATCTCTGGAGAAGCTGGAAACAAAATAATCAAAAATTAAATTGCCAGGAAATGATGGCTTTGTGACAAGATGAAGAAGCTGATTATCCAAGGTCTGGCTTACTGGAAAATGGGAGAGATTTAAGAAAGCTGTCTTCTGAAATGGCAGGCAACAGACAGACCAGCATTTATGCTTCCCATTGCATAAATAGCTTATTCATTTATTTAGCACTGATGGACTAAATAAATCCTGTTGTCAGCTGTAGAGTTATTATTTTCCATTTTTATTTTGAATTCTGTTTCACGTTACACTGACATCTCAGGCTGGCTACAAATAAGCATGCCTTCCTTGCTTTTATGAAATATAGTGCTTTCAGAATAGAACATTCCATTAAGTTATGCAACAGCTCTTCGAGATAGACCGGATCAGGAAACCAACTCCACAGGAAGGCTAGAATTAGCTTTATCGAGATAGGCTACAATAACAAAATGTCCCAATGTCTGCTTGTGCTTTCATCCCCACCTTCTTATACTCTAGTGAATCAGGGAAAAGTCAGCCTCAGGCTCTTCTTAATACTATTTCCCTTCCCAAGACTTAAGGAATGCTTCCTTCCTTTTTGTTTACATGATGATTTCTGAATATTTGCTTCAAGAGCATCTCCCTGGCTCTCTGTATGACAGCAGGCCGTTGTATTTTCAAAAGATGCTGATGAGCCCTCTTACTAGGAACACAAAAATATAATACTTGCTTTTACTTTAAAATTATTCTCTTCTGACAGGGCTTTGTATAATATTATTTGTGCCCACCATTCTTTGTCCCTGGATATACAAAGTAGCTGTTATTCTGAACATAGCCTGTAGATGCGGGTTTTTGCAAAATCTCTTTCCTTTCTATCAATTCATTTCCTGTTAATTCTGTAGCAATGGCTTTATATTTTTGATTTAGTACAATTTTGCGACCAGCAGTATTCCTGTATGATCAATTGCTAGCATCAAATTTCCCTACATCAGCCTTTGGAATAATTATTTATAATATGATTACAGCTAAGGACCAGTATCCATCCTTTTTACGAGACAATAGTTGTATTACACACAACAGCAAATGTTATGATATCTTAAGATACTAATTTATTATAGAGTAATTTGTTGTTAAGTGTACTCAAGAAACCAATTGTTGTTTTACAGGGTTGAGGAGGAGTGGTTGTGAATGATAAACTGTGGGGAAGTGCAAAAAGTCCTCTTCACAGTAGTTAAGTGCCTGTGCTTTCTTTGCTTTGTGTCTCTTTGACTTCAACATTTACCATTTCCATCATATTGTTTGTGGGGTGCCATAGGGGTCGGTCCCCTCGCCCCTCCTGTTCAACATTTATGTGAAGCCGCTGGGTGAGATCATCCGTGGTTTTGGGGTGGAGTTCCATCAGTACGCTGATGACACCCAGCTGTACATCTCCACCCCAGACTATCCCAACGATGCCTTGGAAGTGATGTCCCAGTGCCTGGAGGCCGTGCGGGTCTGGATGGGGAGAAACAGACTCCAACTCAACCCGTCCAAGACCAAGTGGCTGTGGCTGCTGGCGTCCCGGTATAGCCAGCTGGTGCCATCACTGGTTATTGGGGGCGAATCATTGGCCCCCACGGAAAGGGCTCGCAACTTGGGCGTCCTCCTGGACTCATGGCTGTCTTTAGAAGAGCATACAACGGCCGTGGCCAGGGGGGCTTTTTATCAGGTTCGCCTGATACACCAGTTGCGTCCCTTTCTAGATCGGGACTCCCTACGCACAGTCACTCAAGCACTCGTCTCGTCTGGACTACTGTAACGCTCTCTACATGGGGCTCCCCTTGGGATGCACCCGGAGGCTCCAACTGGTGCAGAATGCGGCCGCGCGGGGGATTATGGGAGTGACGGGGCGCTCCCATGTGACACCTCTCCTGCATGAGCTGCATTGGCTTCCAGTGGACTTTCGGGTGCGCTTCAAGGTGTTGGTAACCACCTTTAAAGCGCTCCATGGTTTAGGACCGGGGTATCTACGGGACCGCCTTCTGCCACCAATTGCCTCCCACCGGCCAGTTCGCTCCCACAGAGAGGGCCTCCTCAGGGTGCCGTCTGCCAGACAATGTCGGCTGGCAACCCCCAGGGGGAGAGCCTTCTTTGTGGTGCCGCCCACCCTCTGGAACAATCTACCCCCAGAAATACGAGTGATCCCAGACCTCCGGACTTTTCGTCGGGCACTTAAAACCTACTTTTTTCAGCTAGCCGGGCTGGCCTGACTCCATCTGGGTTTTAATGTTTAATATGGATTTTAATTGAATCGTTTTAAATTATGGGCCAAATTTTTATAAATTATTTTAAATTCATTTTAACTTTTGTGTACAGTTGTTTTAGTTGGCTGTTCACCGCCCTGAATCCGGAAGGAGAAGGGCGGTATAAAAATTCAATAAATAAATAAATAAATAAATAAATAAAATAAATATGGCTTTGTAACTCAGTGGAACAATTTTAGACCTATAACCAACTTTCATAGACAACTGTCTGTTTATGTCACACCAAGTTGTAACTCTTTCAAGAACCATTAACACATTTTTTTTTCCTAGTTGCAGACTGGCCTACAAAAATCATATTTGTAGCTGAGAAAATGACACACACAGATTCACCAATGAAATCCCTGCTTATTCTGTTCTTGAAGATAAAAATATGGGCAGTTCAAGAGCATGTGGCAGCATGTAAAGCAAAATAGAAAGCATGCTCTGTAATTGTTTTAATCAGAAAACAGAAGTACTTGGTTAAACAATTGAAGGCAACCCTCTGAGAAAAGACACCGCATGGTGTTTAGTGAATCATCTCTCCAGGCTGTCTGGGAAAGCAAACAGCCAAGATGCAGCTGTGCAGAAGAAAAACTGTATTTGAGAGTCTCCTGGGTGTATACTGAAAGTTAGCTTGGGAGACAATCCAGATAAATTAAACTTCTTAATTGGAAATTAAGCATACGGCCAAGCCTTGAGCTGTATTTATTTTTCTCAGGATTATCTAATTACTATGATCATCGTAAGAAAGATTTTACTCTTGGAATGCCCTTAAAATTGTAGCTTTAGGAAAGGATTTTGTGAAAATGCAGCAAAATACATCAGGGTTTCATACACATTGAGTTTATTAGGTTTTTAGGGTTATATTAGCCTACATTGAGGCTTGTTTTGTTATCCATACCTTGTGTATGGACTTTTTATATGATACTTCCCCTGATAACTGTAAATAAAGTATTAACTGATAACATGCTATTAAGCTAGTGCTAATTCTTAGCAACCACACAGATTGACTTCTACAGAATTATATTAATTACTTCATCTTTCTCTGTATTGAGCTTTCCTATGTTCATGTATTTTACATTCCATGTTCCCCCAGTAATTCTGTTTTTGCAAGTTAAGATTTTCTTTTTCCATGTGGCAACATCAGCAACTTGATGTGCCAAAGATTTCAATCTAGATTTCATCCAATATAAACTCTGTAAAATGGGGCAAAATTAACTTAACAACTATCATGCTTAGCAATGAAAATTGTGGTTATAAACCAAAGACTACCTCTATTAACTGAGATCAGGCTTCCTCTGTAGTAACCAATTTCCAAAATCATCACTTATCTTTTGCTATGATTTGCAATTGCCAGAATAGCCAAAATAAATGTTTCCAGTGAAGAGTTGTTTATTTTTTATGTTTAATTCCAAAATCTTATAATAAAAGTAAATATTCCAAATATATTTTGACCCTTAATCCATGTGTACTTTCTTAGATTAAAATCTTAGTGTTTTGCTGTTTAGTTTCCATTTTTTACATGTTTAAGCTTGTAATTCATTTTCCTCTTGTTCAGAGTTGAAGATAAATTCACTGAACAAAGGGTTTTCAAATTTGTTGTTGCAAAAAGTTTCTAATAGTTTTAAGATGGTTAATAGGCAATTTCCCAAAAGTGACGGTTTTGTGAACTTAGTGTCCTTTAAAAGGCTCTGCTGTGGTTGCAAACAAGTTGACTGATCCCATTACTTCCCAATGCTCAAACCCATGGACAACCACTGTCATCTTGTCTCCTCAGAAGAAGCAGCAATACGTGTAGTTATTTTTGTTAGGAGCACATGTGGACAATCTCTCATTCTGTCTAGGGACATTATCTAGGGACATTCCAAGGAACCAGTTTACTCACTGGTTCCTTGGTCTTTGCTGCGGTTGTTGGCTCCGCTTTCACAAAGCTCTCTTCAATTTGCCATACCTCCCTTGGAACTTCTCATAAATGCCACTAGCATTCTGAAAGATTATATGTTGGAATCACCAGCTAAAGGAGAAAGCAGAGTAAAGAGATGTGGAGTCACTATATAGGAGGAAATGTCAGAGCAGACTAGTGATGTCTTATCATTAGTTCCCAAGGGAATGCAGCCAGACTGGCAAGGTTTTTGTAATGTAGGCGACCAACAATAGAGGAACTGCTATGGCTTATTCACAAAGTTGTTTTGGTTTCTTGCACCTGACATTATTCTCGCCTGACTCGCTACCTTCTCTTGGGACCCAGTAGATAAGAGTTTCACTAATCTGGTTTATCATGTTTCCTCCCATGAGGTAACTTCATGCTGGCACACCTCTTTACTCCCTCCTCTCCTTAGCTGGTGATTGAACAATAGGTCATCAGCTTTCCCTCGGTAGCATGTTGAGTACCATCCAACCTGAGAAGCCAATTACCTGGAACTATAACATCAATCACTTTATCTTGTCTATTCATGTGATTTTCTTGGTCAAATACTGGAGCGGTTTACCACTGCATTATCTCATGCAGTATGAAATGATGCCTCTTTCACTAAAGTGATCTCATCCCCATTATTTTTATACATTGCTATTGCACAATGTGGGTGGCCTGCTTGCTTTAGCAGGGCACCTTCTTAAGATGATCTTCATGACTTAGAGGTGATCCTGTTAACAGTATATAATGTTGGCATATATTCCTGGCATTCTTTGCACATCCCTCTCAGGAATACTATCATGCCCTGCCAGGATAAGGTAGTGTAGTAGAAGCTTCAATGCTGCAGTAGGATTTGGGAAGGCAGGAAATAAAGTATCTGTATTATTTTGAAGGTTATGGTTATGTTTTGCACTTTGCATACTACATACTACTTAAATAAGGGTAAGCCAGTTCTCTGTGGTAGGTAGCTCCAATATAAATACCATTCTTTGCGTTTATTTTTTTCTGTCAAGTGGACATTTTACTATTCTATTATTAAACTATAAGAAGACGAAACAAAAAAGTAAAGGTGTTACTCCTATCTTAAAAAAATAAAACTGCAAATTTTGTTGCCATAAATGGAGGTCATCCCCCCCCCCCCCCCCATATAGCCGATTCAGGAAGCTGACTTTCACCCAGCACTAAGATTTGTTCAAAAACTGCCAATTGCTAATCCTGACCCCAACATACTCATCATTTTCTCTTCAAAGGGCTGATTCTGAAAATAGAGTTGTGGGTTGAACAATGTTTATTTGATTATAGCAATAGCAATAACACTTAGACTTATATACCACTTCATAGTGCTTTACAGTCCTCTCTAAGCGGTTTACAGAGTCAGCCTATTGCCCCCAACAATCTGGGTCCTCATTTTACCAACCCTGGAAGGATGGAAGGCTGAGTCAACCTTGAGTCAGTGAGACTGGAACTGCCAAACTGCTAGCAGCCAGTGATCAGCAGAAGTAGCCTGCAGTACTGCATTCTAACCACTGTGCCACGGTGGCTCTTATTATGTAGACCATTCCCTTTCTATTTATATTCAAGTGCATAAATGATGCCAAAATCCATCCAGGACACTCCAGAGTAATGAAATAACATTAGTGGAGCTAAGAAAGCCTGGGTCTTCTCAGTGCCTTGATAGGGACTATTTGGAAATTCCATTTTTATTCTCTCATATTCCGGGATAGAATGGTATGTAAATGTACAAAAAATGAATTAGGTAACATGCTCCTTGGATTTTTAATAAAAGTAGTATAAAATCCTTTATATGGTATGCCTGGAGCAAGGCTCAAATTACAGAATGAGTGTAAGGCTAAAAAAAAAAAAATCCATGTGGGAGTTAATTGAATCAGTTGCTTTTATCTCAAACACTTGTGCTGTTACACTGAAATAATAATTTGGTATTCACTTCTAAAGATCCTCTGGGGAGACCTTATTCATTTATGAAACCTCTGATTGGGTACCTCTAACCGGATAAACAAGCATGGGACGTTCTAAAATGCAGCTGGTGATGGATAAATTCTGATAGACTCTGGATTCTGTCCTCCCTGTCTATGTTTCTTCCCCTCCCAGAGGTGAAGCAAATTCCCCGGTCTTTTAAAACAGCATAAAGAAAAGAAAAAAAAAAGGGGGGGGGAGCTATTATCCCTTCCCATCCAAATTCTTCTCTGCCTGCCTCCCTATCCTAATTCAAAGTGGATACAGTGCATGAAAGGATAGCTGCATTTCCTTCTAAGTATCTCCATCTCCAGCTCTACAATGAAAGGGGGAAAAAAGATAAATAACTAACTTTCACTTACTTTTTGCTCCTGTATTTGGGCCTTCACAACTTTAAATTCAGCAGATGGGGGCTTCTGATTGGCCACAAGATCTTCTGTATCAATTAACCAGCTAAGAATAGATTCAACAGCATCTTGAAATCTCCCGCAGTGCAACAATGCTTCTTGCAACTGTGCTGCTCTTTGTGCAACCTAAAATATATATATAAAACAAGCCTCAACACATTATCCTCTGCCCTCAATGTATCTTCTGATATCCCAATGCCTTTGAGAAACTGAAGGAAATTAGAATAATAAAAATTAAGCATTAGATCCAGTATTTATTGATGCTTCCTGGATGTGACAATATTTGAGTACAGATAGTCCTTGACTTACAACCATTCATTTAATGACCATTAGAAGTTACAACGGCACGGACATGACCATTTTTTACAATTACCATCCTTGCAACATCACCATGGGCACGTGATCAAAATCCAGATGCTTGGCAACTGGAATGAGGCATTGGACTTACCGTGAACGCAGTTTCTCTGGGGGCTGCGGAGTGGGTTATGACAGCTGCAGTGTCCCAGGGTCATGTGATTCTTTTGCGACCTTCTGACAAGCAAAGTCAATGGGGAAGCCACATTCAGTTAACAACCGTGTTACTAATTTATCGGTTGCAATGATTCACTTAACAACTGTGGCAGGAAAGGTCACATAATGGAGCAAAACTCACTTAATGTCATCCTTGGAAGCAGAAATTTTGGGCTCATTGTGGTCATAAATCAAGGACTACCTGTACTTAGATAATTATTTAAAATCATCTCCACAATATACAAGCTGTAATATTGTCAGTCATCAAGACAAAAGATCTAATTCTACATCTAGAATGGGAAAGACGATCTTCACAGTGTTTTCTCTTTCTCTCTTGAAGTTTGCATCAATACTTGGATGGTAAACAAAGTGTCTCCTCAGTTGTCTTCAATCAATATGATACAGAAAATGCCATTGTACTTACTGTTATTCCCATCAATAAAATAATGGTCTGTTTAGGATAGACTTTCTTATATTTTCCAAGATTTTTGAAATGATACTATCTGACTTTATGTGTTATCAGCAGACATAAAAGGTCTCACACAATGTAATCCTTCATATTCAAATCCCCCCAAAAAGATGCTTTGGAAGAATGCGATGATTAAAAGTTTTAATAAAAATTAAACATAATAAATGTATAGAGATTTGTTATAAATAAATTTGTATTTATTATAATATAAAATACTCATCATATTATAATAATATAAGTAACATGATAAATGTACATACAGAGAATACCAAAATCAGGCCCCCTCAACCATTTATCTGAAGATTTAATCTAATAAATTGTCAATGGATCCCGACTTTTGGTATTCTTTCTATGTAAGTTTATCATGTTATTATATTCATTATATGATAAACATTTTATATTTATTTTAATAATAATGAGTAATTATTCCTTTCTCAATTGATTCATGACCATTGAACATTCCTAAGTATAGTAATAATTTCTTTGAAAAAAATATTAATACAACATAACATGCGACTGGCCTAGGAGGTTTGACTTTTAGTACACTCTTAGATGCAGAGCATTAACAGAGCAATTCTTGTTCTGCCACTCTTCTAAAGGAGAAACATGTTTTCCTACAATCACAGTACAGTTATGGGAGCAGCCATTTGACCCCTCATCTTAAGAGATGTAGACAGGTACTATATTACCACCCTCTTCAAACCAAATATATTTTTCCAAATTATTTCCAAAACCACATGTAATGCTACTGATAGGTGTCATTTTTAAAATAACATTTTGCGTTCATGTGATAAATATTAGCCTGTGAGATAAGGAGCTCTATATGGCTGCTGAAGCCTAGGTGATGCTTCATACTGGCTCCCGGTGGTCTTCCAAGGGCGATTCAAGGTGTTGGTGACTACCTTTAAAGTGCTCCATGGTCTAGGACTGGGGTATATACAAGACCGCCTTCTGCCACCAATAGCCTCCCACCGGCCAATACGCTCCCATATTCCTCAGGAACCCTCAGGGGGGTTCCTCAGGGTGCTGTCGGCCAAACAATGTCGACTGGCAACACCCAAGGGGAGAGCCTTTTCTTTGGGGGCACCAGTTCTCTGGAATGAGCTCCCCCTAGAGCTTCGTCTTAGTCCCGACCTGCGTTCCTTTCGCCGCGCCCTGAAGACCTTTCTGTTCCAGCAAGCCAGACTGGCCTAATTACGAATTTTATAAGGAGTGTATGTGTGTCTTAATTTTTGAGCCAAATTTTATATATTTGATTTTAATGGGTTTTAAATTTTGTAAATCTATGTGTTTTAATATGGCTGTACACTGCCCTGAGTCCTTTGGGAGAAGGGCGGTATAGAAGTCTAATTATAAATAAATAAATAAATAAATAAATAAATAAATAAATACATACATACATACATACATACATACATACTTGGGAGATTACATATTATTATGCAGCACACAGCAAGGCCTACTATTTAGCAAGTATTTAGCGACTCTTGTGTGAGTTATCTGACCCAGTAAAAGCAACAAATATTTACAGTGAAAACATAGCTTAGTACCTTTTTATTGAGAGTTTTCCACCTTGTATTAATGTCTTCCAGATCCCGCTCAAGGTTATCAGTACTTGCATTTTTAGCAGCACTCTGAATAAGGCCTTGACCCAACCAATTTACCTCCTGCTGCTTAAGTTGTAGTGGTTCAATCTCTTCTTTCTCAAATGCCTATCAAATGAAAAAGAAAAGGAAAGTAAAGGGCAAAATTACTTGGACAAAAGAGCCTGGAACAGCATGTTGAACAAAAGCAGCAACTGGAGCAGATATGCACAGCATGCACCGTGTTGAAAGATAATATTTATATGTAAAATGTACACATGAAAAATTGCACTTAATAGCCTAAAACAATTCAAGGTAAATTTAGATGTTTAGACAGACAGGCAGACACTAAGGATTGACAAACAGTTATTACAAAAGTGGTAACGAACACTATGTCAAAAGTGAAAGTATGACCATAATGATCTGAGTTTAACAGAGCTGTGCATGCGTCAAAAATGACTTGGAAGAAGGGTTTCAAACCTTCAGTGTGAATGCCATCTCTCTCTCTCTCTCTCTCCACTAGCAAAACAGCCTGAATCTTTTCCAGTTTCTGTGTAAGGTTAAAATAATAAGTGCTAACATTTTAAAAGTCTCATTACTTTTGGATTTCTTAAATGATGTATCTTTTTTCAGGCTCATAAGGAACCCTGAAAAAAAAACTATGCCTGTTTTAATATCTCCCATTCCGCCCGAAGTACCTTTTTCCTCTCACTTGTAAAGCATCAACAATCCTAATGTTTAACTCTCCTAACACAGAGACTTCCAAAATCGGTATTCTATATGGCAATTCATGCCAGGCCAAAGAGAATGATTAGGGAAAGTAATCTGAAGATATCATTCCAAAGTCCTACCTAACTGCTTTGTTTACATGAATATATACGCTCACATCTGTACTTTTTGGAAACACACACCACTAAGCAGCAGACTTTTCCCTACTTATACCCAACAGTGACAATAGTTTGGAATCATTTCATCGGAACAGAATCAGCATCAAGTGCAGCACTCTGCACAGCTGCGGTTTAAAAGCAGTCCAGTGGTCCTAGCCGTAACTGAGGGAGCTTGTCATTACTTCCAAGTGGCTAATGGGCATTGGATTTGCAGATCCAGTGTTAAAACAGTATTATTTTATGGCAAAAAAACTCAAGGCAACTGCAGCAATGGAACTGGATTTGGTCTTATCCCCTAGTGCAAAAGCAATGAACAGCAGCACTATCCTTTTAAAAGCAGTAGGAATGCTTACAAAAAGTGACAATAAAACCAATAGTAAATAGCACTGCTGCATTTCCTTGAGATTCCCCTTTGATTTAACCATAACATCACCATAATAAAGGAGGTAAATATAATAAACTCAATCCATCAGTCTGAAGGGTCATCCGAGGATATGAAAAGGCAACCAACACCAAGCATTTCCCAGTTATTGAGATGGCAAAATTAATTGTGACAAATAATATGCAACCTAGCCCTCAGATAGTTTGGGCAATAAGGATAATTGGTATATTTGACGTTGGCGGCAATTAATACAAAGAATGCTAATTGACACCAAAAGTGTAACTTCCATTACGCAAAGTGTTGTTAGTACACTTTGCGTAATGTAATGTAGGAGATAAGCTTACATATACATAGTAGACCCTCTTCTCATACTTATGCCCCCAATTACAAGGAATTTTATGGGAAGTTTTATCATCTTAAAAGATGAGAGTCTGAAAACAATACGTGCTCGAAAGCTGGCATCAAAGACCTGCAGCCATACTTAAGGGATTTCAACACCCCTTGCAAATCTATGTAATGCCAATTAAAGCAGGGGTCCCCAACTTCTGGTCTGCCAGTTTGGAACTGGGCCGCAGAAGTGGTGGATGGACGTGCACATGTGCATGAAGCTGCATTTGTGAAAGTGGCGCACACGCAGGAAACCATCCCTTATTCGTCCCACTGTTACCGCCTCTGCTGGTTTGCCAAGCTGGAAAGGTTGGAGACCACTGAATTAAAGTCTGAAAACCGGGAGGTATCAATTGGGTATCAACTGGATAATGCATGTTCTAATTTATTAGAAAAGAATTATACTAAAAACAAGAATTCAAGCTACAAAGAAATCCTGCAAATTTTCAAAATAGAGAGGCTACCACTCACATACAAAGAAAGTACACTAAGAAGTAGAAGAATCCTGCTTGAAATAGTTACAGATTGGACAAAAAGAGAAACTAAAACTAAATGTGGGATTAATCCCAAACATGCAAAGATGCCTTTCTAAGTTTCTTTACACGTTTTAACAATCTTTTCATGGGATAAAGGGAAGATGCCTAGAAGCCACCAAGAATACTATGCATATTTGTGGAATGCAAAGCACATTACAAACATAATGCTATTTTTGATGCATCCAATATTTCATTCATTTCAAGAATATGAAAAAATAAGGATTTCAGAATAAGCAGGAAACATCATCACAAAGGTTTTGCAAAGAAACATTTAGATCTATAATACCCATAGGTAGTACATGAAGCTCTTGCCTTTTTCAAGAAAGTATATTACAGGTAGTCACTGACCTGCAGCCATTCATTTAGTGATTTTTTTAAAGTTACAAGAGCACTGAAAATAGTGAATTAGGACCAGTCCTTGCACTTATGGCTATCACAGCATCCCTATGGTCACATGATCAAAAATTGAGTGCTTGCCAACCAGCATGTATTTTAGATGGTTGCAGTATTCTAGAATCATGTGATCGCCATTTGTGACCTTCCCAGTCAGCTTCCAACAAGCAAAGTCAATGAGAGAAGCTAGATGATTGTATGATTCACTTAACAACTGCAATGATTTGCTTAGCAACCATGGCAACCCACTTTAACAACTGCCTTGCTCAACAGTGGAATATCTGGTCCCAATTGTGATCATTAAGTCTAGGACTACCTACTAAAACATTTCCTTTAAAGCAGGGGTATCAAACTCGATTTCATTGAGAATCGCATCAGGGTTGTGTTTGACCTTGGGGGGCGGGGGTGTGTGGCCAGCTCAATGTCACTCGTGTCGGGGGCACCTGTGTGGCCCAAGTGCTCTGTCAGTGAAAATGGGCTCCTGAGCTCTCTTTTGGCTGCGACAGCCTCTGTTGTGACTCCAACTCCCAAGCCTGTCCCTACAGAAGAAGAGGACTCAGAAGGTGATGGGGAGGAACTGATAAGGCCTCCCTCTCCAGGACCCTCCTCTCTGGCAATGCCTCAGGTTCCATCCAAAGGCCAAGAGGAACAGCCTGGGATATGCCAGGAGGAAAGCATATCAGAACAACAACAGATAGGGAGCAAGGATGATGAATCCTGGCTTGATCCCAGGCAGCGTTGGAGGGAGAAGCGTGCGCAGCCACGAAAGAGGCGTGGGAGGGCAAGAGTCACTGAGTCACTGAGCCACACCCCACAAGGAATAAAAGTGGGTGTGATTGCTCTTCAGGCTTTGTGACGGTCAAAGTTAAAAACCTGAGAATCACATCGCGTTACCTGAAATCTGGCTTGTGCATATTTGGATTGGACCTTGGCTAACTCTTGCTTCGCGGATTACTTTTTGCTACTGAACCGGACTGAGGACAAACTCTCTCTTGCTGACTGTGAGTGAAAACTGACCTGGCAGGCATTTCGCAGTTTACTGCCAAAGCTCTTATCGGCAAGGATTTCTAGTCTGAGTGCTTAATAAAATCTTGGCAGGCATGCCTGGTTGTGTGTTTGCCTGTGTGGGGAAGGGGGGACAGAACAGCCTCCTGCAACCCTCTGCCAGTGAAAATGGAGCTCTGGAGGGCTGCCTGTGGCCCTCCTGAGCTCTGTTTTCGCTGGCAGAGGCACCACGGGCTGCTCCTTCACTGTTTCCAGGGTGGTCCCGCGGGCCAGTTCTAAGGACACCCCTGCTTTAGAGCAACAAACAACTATCAATGATAACTGAGATGCAAAGTGTGACATTCAGCTATTAATTTTGAGACAACTTTGTCTTCTGACTTGTTCTTTCCACAAGTTCTTACATTAAATTATATTTGAAGTGCCTATTAAAATTCCAAAGACAAAGAAGAACATCCTACTACAGGAAAATACAACTCCAGCTACATTTAACCCTGTGGAACTAGTTTCAGAATTCTCTGGATACAGATCTCTGTTTCAAAAATCCACACTTCTTAAAGGTAATTCCACAGCATTACCAACAAGCCAAGTATTTCCTCAGAATGGTTTAGCAATATATAATTAATATGTGAATACAAGAAGTTAACTTCATTGGAAAAGCTTATCAACAAACTTCAAGCTAAAGTTCCAGGCCTGACAAAGATATCACCAAACTGGATGAAACAAGATTTAAAAATGTGGAAACTTACAAATACCCTCTCTTTACTTTTCTTGTTTCTACAACGTGGCCCAATAATGATGACCCTTGTAAAACCCCTGCCATTTTAGAAGTATGTCTTGGCATGAAGATGCAAAGAAACAATTTTAATACATGTAACTTGTCTTTAATCTGCATGGTTTGAAAACCACAACAATCATTGCCATTTATAGTTCATAGTTCAATCCTATGCTTGTCTGCTCAGAAGTCATTCTCACTAAGCTCAAATAAGTTATTGCTAGGGAAACGTGTAGAGGATTATCAGCCGGGGAAAAAACCTCAGGCCTATCTGCCTTGAATGGCAGTGAAGGCCTGAAAAGCAGTTTGTGCTACCAGAAATAAAAGGAAGGGCAGGAGGAGAAGCTGAACGTCAAGACATCATGAAAGCATTTCATCTGAAGGGAGGCAGGTCCCATCTGGACAATAAATAACCAAGCCGAAACAGCTGGACCTAATCGACCCTGTCACAAATTACCCCTAAATCAATTTAGCAAAATGATCATCTACCAATTTCTGCCTTCTGACATATGTCCACCAAATGATGTTAGGCACCTTCTTGGAAAAATTAACCAAAGATGTGCACAAACGTTCAGGAGGCAATCACAGAAGCAAAACCCAAGTGATGGAAAAGTCAATAGCAATATTACAAAATGTGTTTATGTTTTAATTACCTTATTAGACCTCAGCCCGTTATAAATTGTATCCAAGGTTTCTTCTATAGGTATGCCTGCAACCCTGAAACTGACGTCAGTTCTCACTGGATTTGCTTGGTGACATGAGGTATTCTCAAATTCTAAAGCCTGAGCAGAAATTTGAATTTCATTTGGATCTGTATGTATCATGTTGTGTTCTGTTTGGTGAACGTGTCCATGTTTTACTAAGTCCATTTTATCAGCAGGTATACTTGCATCTTCATAATAAATATCCATATCCTGAGGTGAAATATCCTTTTCAATCATCCTGTCATGGTTTTCTAATGGCTCGTTAATTTCAGAGCTGTTCTTCAAGTCCTTTCCGTCTACAATATCTACAGGGATGTCATACTCTCGATCACTGTCCTGAAGCCATTCTGCGTGTGCTAAGATATCTTTTTGTGAAGAAGTCCCTGGATTAGAAGATCCATCACCTCCTTCCTGGTGACCTTCCAGGCTCAACAGAGATTTCCCTCCTCTACGCTTTGTGTGTAAAGTATCCTGCAACTTCACTTGGTTGGGTCCATTGAGAAGGGAACTCCTTGAGGTGTTATGTTCACTGCTAGACACAGGAGAGGAAAATGTTCCAAATCTGTCTATCAACTGAATGTCCTCTATGGAAGACAGGCTTCTAATCAGATGGGGTCGTTCTGGCAGCCCAACTTGCTTTCCTTCCCTTTCTGTTGGAGGGCTGCACAGACCTGAATCATCATCTTCTGAAGTAAGAGAATTTGTGCCATATTCCTCTTGGTTTCTCACTGCAAAGCCTGTCATTTCGAAAGTCCCGGCAACTGAGGATTCACTTTTATTTGCAGAGTCTGCAAAATTTGGCAAGACAAGCATCCTCCAGGATCTCCTATGTTCTTTCTTTTCTGTGTGATACTTTGCTTTGGGCACGCCAGCTGTTCGAATGATGTCACCGTTCAGCTTAAGGGCGTCAAAAATCATTTTTTCATCTAGCTTATTTGTTTCCCGTCCTCTCAGCTCAAACACACTGGAGGAAGAGAGGGCACCGTTGGAGCACAAGGTGCTGAGGTCCAGTGTTCTATGACTATACGGCAAGGTCCGATCGGAGAATTGCCTGGAGGAAAGGCTGCCTTTGGAACCCGAATCAATCTGCTCATTCAACCGAACTGTGTCGTAGATTGACCTCTGAGGAACATAGCAGTCCTCAATATTTATATCCTCCTCTTCATCACCTTTTCCTACACAGGGAGGATTCTGGCGTAAACAGTCTGGCCTGCTCAGTGGCTTTCCCAT
Source organism: Ptyas mucosa (assembly GCA_012654045.1). Lineage (NCBI taxonomy): Eukaryota > Metazoa > Chordata > Lepidosauria > Squamata > Colubridae > Ptyas > Ptyas mucosa. The sequence continues at coordinate 6,548,828 of WNWU01000017.1, read as the reverse complement.
TTCTGCAGTTATTTACAGAACTTTGCCCTGGTGCTGCTCTTATGTCTTTACTAGTGATGTCGTGCAATACACAGATTAAAAAGAGACCCGAATGCCACTACAGTAAACTTGCCTTCAGCAGAACGTTTAAGTACATACTAAACCAAGAACATAACTTATGAGGTGGATAAGGTTATAATCAGTGCATCTATAAAAGAAAAGTATACGTTTACCTGGCTGTGATTTAAATGCTCCCTTCCTAAAAATATAAAGTGCCTGAGCTTAAGAAAAGAGGGAACAGGGGGGAAAAACCCTATCTTTGGACACTTTAAAATACTGCCTTAAGTATATACATCCAAAAAAAAAAAAAAAAAAAGGAACAGCCCCCAACAAAATCTAAGTGGCTCAAATAGTCAGACCTTCCCTTGGATCGCTCCATTTCATTTCTCAGGTTAAAATGCGTGAGTTAAATCCCCAGATTGAGTCTTCAAAGCAAATCATCTTTACAGCAGGTACCATATTATCTTCAGGAAGTGGATAACTGTAATCCATTCAAAAGGCTTGGAAAAACCCGTCTCCTTTATCAATAAGCCATGCCGAAGAAGCCCATTAAGGGGGAAAAAAAACAATCCAGACCAACTGCAAAAATGTTACGACCAAGGCACTTGAAAGGTTGGGGGGGGGGGGGGGGGAAATAATTCAAGAAAAAAGTAATTCAGGTACATTCAGAATAAGAGGATAATCTCCACTTGAAAAGCAGTTTCTTGCTTGTGTCCTGAAAGTTCCCTTGCGAAGCGTTCAGAAGTTCCCTATGGAATGTGCCGTTTTCTGAGCAGCCAAACGAAAAGAGATCAAAAAAAAGCTATGGAAGAAAACTTCTCTCCGACCGCTTGGGCAGCGTTCTGCTTAAAACTGGCTATCCTCTGTAAGGCGGCAGCACAGCCGGAAACCACAACGTTTCTCCTTCCACAAAGGCACGGCAGATTTTACATTCTCTTTAAATCTAGCAAGACTTCTGATTTCACTGGAGCCGGAGAGAGAGCGCCTGGTCAACGTTCGGATCAGCGTTAGCTGTAGCAAAGAAGGCATAAAAGGAAATTCCCGGCCATAAATGTTCAGCCATGCTGCCCAGTGTGGCTGGGAAGCTTTCTATCTCTCCCTGGTTTCTTCTGATCTGACAGGCATCGTCCTCCCTAGAGTGAGCTTAAAAGAAACACCCTTTCTGTTCTTCAGGCAACATCTGCTGCTAAACCCATTCACTCTCTGAGCATTATGCTAACAGAGCATTAGTAGGAGTCTGACCTCTCAGCTTCCCCCCCCCCCGCCCTTACATTTCCTGCCTCACATGGCTTAGCTTAGCCATGTCTCACTTTTACTGTTTGTCTTGTCTTTTTGCCCTTTCAGGGGGGATAAACAGAGGAGCAAGTTCCTATCAGCACTCAGCACGTCAGATCTATCCCTCTGTAACCCTGACGGAAAAGGGAGAAGGTAATGGTATAGAACAGAGTAGGAAACCATGATAATTAGTTCAAAATGTCAAGCCGAGTAACCTGACACTCTACAAGATGGTCCTGGCTACTAAGAACTGTCTCCAACACAAAAAAAATCAGTTTAAATTAACAGGCTGGTCTTATTCATAAACAATTACTGTCGACATCAACAGACATTCTGGAAGTAAAAGGATGCAAAGTTACGTTTCCTTCACTCGATATTTGTAATCCACAGACACGATTGAAATTCTATTTAACAACTTCCTCTGAAAAACTAACAATGCACCCTTTGTTATATCTCAGTTCAGGCCATTGGAAATGGAATTGATAGTTTTGCCCTTATTTTCATTTCCTGGTTCTCAGACTACACTGTGAAAATCAAACAAATGCAAGAATGTAAACCATTATTCCTGACTTGAATTAAAAAATGAAAAACAAAACAGAGTGACAGCATTGGGCAGAATAACCATTTTAATTAAGGAAAATAACACATTTCTGAATAAAAATATCCCCATCAAAAGTGAACAATCACGAAAGACTATTTTTCCCACCCCGTATACTGCTTACCGTCCCCTAATTCAGGTATTTGTCTACTGAAATGTTAAATAAGCTTCCAAATATACATTTTAGGAAGCTCCATCTGATCATGACTATGCCATTCATTTCACAAAAGTATTCCCATGTGTTTCTCCATTTAACTCAGGGGTCCCCAACCTGTGGACTGCAATCCACTACTAGGCGGCAGCTTATTTGCAACCGGGCCGTGTGAGTGGCTGGCTGATACACATGCACGCACAGCCCCACTCGCACAAGCATTGCAGAGGCTTGGGGGCATACTTGCACAAGCGATGCAAGAACTCAGGCTGTGCTTGTGTCACAGGCGTTCCAGGCCCCATTCATGCTCACATTGTGAGCGCTCAGGTCCCATTCACGTGGGCATTGGGGCTTCACTTGCGTGAGCGTCACACGCACTCAGGGTCACACTTATGCCAGCTTTGCGGGCACTCGGGGCCCCTTGCAGGAGCGTCATGGGCACTTGAGGCCACACTCACATATGTCCCTCCCACAAAACCATCCTCTATTTCCTCCCTTTCTTCCCGCTCTGGGCCGCCAACCCGGAAAAGTTGGAGAACTCTTATCTAACAAACTGGGTACATTCCTCAAAATAAAATTCAAGCAATGGGATCTGGGCCCATATCGAATTCCATATGCTAATCAGAATTCTAAAGAGACAAGGATCAAGTGCAGGTAGTCCTCGGCTTACAACAATTCGTTTAGTGACTGTTCAAAGTTGCAACAGCACTGAAAAAAGTGACTTATGCCCACTTTCACACTTACGACCGTTGAAGCATCCCCATGGTCACATGAACAAAATTCAGATGCTTGGCAACTGACTCATACTTCTGACAGTTGCAGTGTCCTGGGGTCATGTGATCCCCTTTTGCGAACTGTTGACAAGCAAAGTCAATGGGGAAGCCAGATTCACTTAACAACCGTGTTACTAACAACTGCAGTGATTCACTTAACAACTGCGGCCAGAAAGGTTGTAAAATGGAGCAGAATTCACTTAACAAGTGTCTCACTTAGCAACAGCAATTTAGGGGTCCATTATGGTAGTCAAGGACTACCTCTATCTACATATTCTAATACAGTACACTTCCACCTCTTTAACCTCCTTATATGCACTTTGTGCAAAATGAAGTGACACTTTGAATAGCCATAAAATGTGGCTTCTTAAAATGATTCAAAAGGAACAGAATTCCTATCACTAGAGAGGATCAGTCCAGGATCATCATCTTCACAGCATCTGACTTTTCTTTTAAAGTCAGTTATTTATACTGCAGTAGCAAGTGAGGAGAGAATGACTGTGGCTATTTTTAATGGCATACAAACGCTAATCCTAATGCAAATAATGAGAATCAATATGTCTTCATCAGGAAAAATCCATACTAGGATTAGCCCTACCAAAATACTGGGAAGGCAACTTACTTCTGGCAATACTGTGTGTAGTAGAACAGATAATCGTATCTGAATCCAGATAGTTTTTCAACTTATAAACATTCGCTTAGTGACTATTACAACAGCACTGAAAAAATGACATGTCTATTTTTCACGCTCATGACTGCTGCAGCATCCCTATGGTCGTGTGATCAAAATTCAGATTCTTGGCAACTGGCCATGTGTTTATGATGGTTGCAATGGAGGGGTCATATGACCACCTTCTGTGACCTTCTGACCAGCAAAATCAATGGGGAAGCTAGATTCACTTAACAATTGTGGCAAAAAAGGTCATAAAACGGGGCACAATTCACTTAACAACTGTCTCGCTTAACAACCAAAGTTTTGGGCTCAATTGTCTTCGTAAGAGAGGACTACCTTTAATGCTGAATGTGAGGATGCTGGCTTTAGTTTGAGAACCCAAATAAGCCAACAGTGATTTGGCTCTGAATTTTAAAGATCTGGAACGCATTTGTGGGTACCTGAATGTAAGTTTATTATACCTGCTCCATTATTTTCTAATACCTGGTAAGTATATATTAAAGCAGGGATGTCAAACTCAAGGCCCACGGGCTGGATGCAGCCCGTGAAGTGGTTGGATCCAACCCATGGGGCCGTTCAGATTTATCCAGTGTGAACAGGAAAGATCAGGCCAGCGTAGCTTCGGCCCGGTCTACCCAGTGCGAACAGGAAAGATCAGGCTAGTGTGGCATCGGTTCAGTCTACTCAATGTGAAGAGGAAACATGCCAGTAGTTTGGGAGTGGCATCAAGCTGGCCACGCCCACTCAGCTGGCCACACCCACCCAGTTGGCCATGCCCACACAGCCTCCCGAGGTCAACCACAGCCCTGATGCGGCCCTCAATGAAATTGAGTTTGACACCCCTGTATTAAAGTGATATGGCCTGAAAGATAACTTTCATTTATATGAATAGAGAATCTGATCTATATATGTGGGGATTAAAAAGTACGAAGTTACTTTGGATGAGAACAATACTTGCAAGCAAATTAATCCTGATTCCATTACTACTCAAATAATCTACTCAAAGTAATTTAAAATAAATTCATCTTATCTGTTGAAATACCTATTTAGGCCCAGATTTTGCTTGAAGTTTTATCAGAAGGCATATTCTGACCCATATTTGAGGACTAGAAACATGTTGAATTTACCCTTTAAAGCACCCACATTAATCACCTAGGAAGCAAAAAAGCACTTAATGAACTATTCAAGTACAGGTAGTCCTCGATTTACTATCACAATTGAGCCCAAAATTTCTGTTGCTAAACGAGAGACTTCTTGACTGAATTTTGCCCCATTTAACAAGCTTTCTTACCACAATTAAGTGAATTATTGCAGTTGTTAAGTCAGTAACCCGGCTGTTAAGTGAACCTGGCTTGTCCATTGACTTTGCTTGTCAGAAGTTGGCAAATGGTGATCATGGGACACTGCAATCGTCATAAATATAAACCAATTGCCAAGCAGCTGAATTTTGATCACATGACCATGGGGATGCTGCAAAGGTCGTAAGTGTGAAAAGTAGTCATAGGCCACTTTTTTTCAATTCCACTGTAACTTCAAACAGTCACTAAATGAAGTGTTATAAGTCGAGGACTACATCAATTTCATATACTTTTAATAAAAGAAATGTGGCAAGTTTATTAATAAATTAAGGTGCACACATTTCAAGTGTCATAGAGTAATCAAACTCTACCTTCCCACAAGCCCTACGTTAAATAATCAAGTTTACAAAAGCTGTAGGAATTTTTTTTCCGAGAATTGTTTCAATTAGTTTGACTTATATCAGAAAGATTAGCATAATATAGTTACGTTACACCTGTCATCCACTGATCTGTCCATACCCATTCAACATGTTAAATATAATATAAAATGAAATATCATGAACCATCATGAACATTAGATTAAGAAAAGATAAGAAATGGTAGATAATAAAGATGCCATTACTAAAGATGTATATGATCTAAGTATATGGTAGATATGACTCCATAATATACAATAAAAGTAAAATAAAATAAAAGTTTCCAATATCCTGGAATAGGTGATCTTGACTTCCTCTTGCTAGAAAAGCTCCAATACATGACTGAGAATTATTAAACTACTTTCTCAGCTACTGTTTGAAAAATAATTCTATTTCATTACAATTGCTAAATAAACACCTGTAGATATTATTCTTGGTACAATTTTTTTTTTAAATCTCACCAACCGTTTACATTACCTGCTTATTTCATTCGCACTTGTCCTAACTGTATTTTTAAATCCTTCATATAAATTACCTTCGTATAAGCAATAAACAGCTAAATATCAATTGATTTTGTACAATAGGGAGAAAGAATTAGGGGAAAAAATGTTGTACAAATGTTGCATTGAAACTGATAGCAGTTTCAATGGAGAGGGGTATTTCAGCTTTTACTGTTTTTAGATCACATTATTTGGGATACCAATATAGCAAAAAGTGCATTGCACACATGCCTCCACATTAGAAAACCAGTCCTTATAATCGACAAACAAATATTCCAGGTGAGGGGATCTCTAGCTGATAATCAAATCGACCCAATATCTGATCATACATATGAAAAAAACAAAGTCAATAGATTAATTCAAACATTACACTAATCCTCAAATCCCTCTGTTAACCATCTGTTATTGTGTTTAACATGTAGAAAGTCCACAAATGGCTTCCAGTCTCTTATAAAGCTGTCTAGTCCTCTGTCTCTAATCAAAGCAGTAAAAGTATTTTGGTTAAATCGTGGTGGGAGAGCTTATAACTATTTGTAGAGTCGCTAAGTAAAGGGGAGGAGAATTTATCAGGTTTTAATTTTTTTTTCTCAGCATACAGCCGGGATGGATTCTATATTGTTTAATGTTTAATTTATTTCATATTTGGATCCCTTTCTTTACCCTTTTTGTGTTCGATTTTAGTGTTGGATGTTTGGTTTTCGGTTTTTCTCTTTTGCATTTTATTCTTGTTGATAAAAACATCATTTAAAAAAAAAAGTCCTTAACCAGACTTCCCAAATTTTGGAATTTTGTAAGCGCTTATATATTTTTCTGCAGATTTTATTCTGCTTTTGAAAAAGGGTACAGTTAGTTCCCTTTTGCAGGGTCCCCTTTTAGAGTGGAATGAACAACATTGCTTCCCGGCATTTTATTTTTCTCACCCAATCAGTCAGACCTGCATTTTCTGGGAAACAGCATCATCTCTGCTTTTCTTCATATAAAGGTGATGACAATGAAAAAGGACTGCAATAATCATTAAGAAAAGTTGTTATGAAAATATGAGTTTAGCTCAGAAAGACAGGAATTAGTGAGGAAGAAACTCTAGATTGCTGTGCCTTGACTTTCTTTGGTATAAGATAGAGAGAATCTCTGTCAGACCTTCAAAATTCTGTTGTTAATGTCATACAACATTAAAGCAGGGTTCCAGCAGTTCTTATGGTGTCTATTTTCTGACCTGGCCTGTCTCAAGTGGGTAACACTCCAGTATAGACAGCCAAAGTGACTGTCTATACAATGGCTCTCTGTGAAAGCAAAAAACAACGCAATAGAATGGACAGCAGTTGGACATACTAGCAAAAGTTTTTCAAACCGTCTTTGATCCTGCCTAAAGGCTTCCTAGAAGTGTCAGGAGTCAAATCAGTTCATGAAATGTTTGTAGTGATATGGCCATGTACAGCTTCTGGGAAGGATGCTACAAAATTCGCCAAGACTGAAGGTATTCCATTTCTCTTTCCAACCATATTTGTGTTGAGGTTGGGCAAAGAGCAAGATTACAGACACTTACTAGAGTGCACCATTGAAAATATATGAAAGAAAGCAATCCTTTAATTATCAAAGTTCCAATATATTAATTATAATATTATATGCTTATGCCAGTTATCTATCTCTGTGTGCAATGTCAATGCATGAGAATTAGAATTAGCCCAAAGCACGTATACCAGTAGAGAGAAGTTCCCTGAAGAGGGGCTCTAGCATGAGGCCAAAAGCTCAGAAGACTAAATCTCTCTGGTCCTGGTAACTGATCCAGATTCGATCTTGCGCATTCAAGCAACTTCAAACCCAACTGAGCTTTAAAAATAAGAAGTATCTTGAACTCAACCCCAAAATAAGCACAACCATATTAGAATGAAATAGCGTATCTGTGCAGTCCTAGACAACAGCTACTCTCTAGCAAGGACTCAAAAATAACGTCTCAAGTCACCTAGTTCTGTGCTACCATTTCTATGATACTCCATACTTAGGATTGGAAATTCTTATAATAGTGGATTTATTTTAGTAACTATGTTCCTTAATTATTTTTAGACTCCATTGTACTTGTTTTCTCTCTCAACCCACACACACACACATGTAAAACTTCATTCATATATATATATATATATATATATATATATATATATATATATATTCATATTAATTTCATTTTAAAACTTCTTTTATTCAATATCTTATTTGTATCTGGCCTTAGGGCTGTAATAAACAAATTTGAATTTAATTTAAGCCTTAGGTAACAATACAGTGGCATACCTTTGAAGCAGCTTAAGCTTCCAGTACCTTTTTAAGGACAGCCCCATGTTAATCATGTTACATCAATCTCCTCTGAGTTAATATAGCAGACCAACAACAACAACAACAACAAGCTTTTGCTTGGTTTCTTTTCTCTACAGCCTAAGGACTCTTCCAGCCTACAGCATCGTCCTGGGCAGTTCTAATGAACAGCTTATGAAATGCAAGTTTATGCCTTGAAGTCCAACGCAGGGTAATTTCTTTTTCTTTCACAGTGGGGATCCTTGGACTCACTAGAGATTAAAATAAATTCTGCCAGACGGCTTTTTTGGAAGAGGGCCTGGGTTAAAAGATAGAAACCAGAACTGTGTTTCAGCAGAACTACACACAAGCTACTGGCCCACTGCCTCTGCCTCGCCTTACCTCCGCATCCTTTTGTTTTCCTGACCGATGGGCACTTTCTCTGATCTTGGGAACCTAACTTAGACAGGTCCTCCTGAGTACATAATCCTTGGCCTGATCCCAGGTTGTGACTCTTGGACAACCCCCTGGAACAAATGTTTGGCTTGGCTTTACCTAGCGCTTTGTAATGTTTGTAAGTATGAAAATTTATGTGTCTGTGCCAGCTGTTGAGAAGAAGAACAAGTTATATAGCCTCCTCCTCCTCCTGCTTATTGTCTTGCTTTTGGAATTGTTTGATATTAAAGCACTAATCAGAGCTGCATCTGCTGCTTCTTCTTGCATGACAGTATAGTGGCTCTTGGCGTGGGGTGACTGAAACTGAATTCCTTACCCAACATCTGTCTCTCAGGTTACTATTCTGCCTGCATTTCACCTGGATATGGAAAGAAGGATGGTTTGAGGCTGCCAGTACTATCCATTATCCCTCCAACTATTCTTGAAAGTATCCAAGCAGAACAGAAGGACAACAAAAGGCGAAAAAATATACAGTTTCTTAAAGCATCTCAAGGTCTACTGAAACTTTTAAAGCAGCTTCTTTTTTTGTGGAGGGGAGGGGAATGAGAACCATATTTGGCCTTCAAAAAAGGGCAAGACTACATAAGAGATATAGACCTATGCAAATGAAGACTAAATCCTATTCCATTTCATTTACATTTATACACAGTCACAATGTTGTTATAATTGACCCAGGATTATATGGGTGGTGCTATCATCCAACAACACAATCAGGAGGCACCTCCACCAACACGGTAAAACAATTCTGCAGTATACAGAAGCCAGTAAGAGCTGCATCAAAGAATGGGAAACAACAGTAGAAGCATATTGTGCAAAAAACCTAACATTTCGAAAAGTTTTAAGACATGCAAAAGTTAGCACATGTATAAAACGATTTTTTTTAAAAAAACAAACCAAGGCTAAAACTGTGGATACTCCAAAATCTTTAACGCACACCAAGGCCTGTACTCATCAATCACAAATAAGTTGGATGACAGATAATGAGTTAACAGTGGTAACAAATTTGCTGCGTATAGTATTTTGACAGCTCTGTTCTAAAGCTATAGGGAGAATTTTCTTACCTGAAATACTTTCAGTTGTTGATTAATAATCTCTGTTTCCATTCCAACAGGGCCTTGGGACTCTTCGTGTTCTTCAGCTTCCTCAAGCAGTTTGGCAAATCCCTTTAGTTTGCTGTAAAATTCTTCAACACGATTAATAGTCCCTTTGATCTGCTCTTCCCTGGTTTTTGCTCGGTCCAGTAATTTGTTGCACTGCTTATTCAGAGCCTCTAAATCCCTTTTTATACCCGCAAGATCAGGAGACGCCTCTGCTTCACTTGCCAGCATCACTTTACATGACTTGTTTGCATTTTCATTGTTGCTTATCAGTTCCTGCAATTTTTCAAGGAAAACTTTGATATCCTTTTGTTGGGACTGCAGAGTGACAAGATCCCTGGCCACAGGAGCCATGCTATCCAACTCATCATCACACTCTGCAAATTGAGAAAACAGCTCTCGAATGGTATTTTGGAAATGGCCAATTCCTTGGAGCTTCGTCTCCAGGAAGGAACATTTGTCCTCAACCTGCTGGCTGACCGTGTTGAATTCTTCTTCCAATGATTCTGCCTGCAACAAGACGTCGGAGACATTTGCTGAATCAGAAGCATCCACTACCAGGTCTTGGGCAAGTTTTTTTGTCACATCCACTTGTGACTTCAATGTCTGAAGGGCTTTCTGCTGAGTCTGCATAATAGTTAAGTGTTTATTACTGTAAGTCTGAGGTTTAAGAGCATTGTGTATTTCTAACTGTTCCCTAGTGTTCTTCAACTGCTCCTTAATGTCCTGGGATGATTCTTGAAACTCTTTTAATCTCCGAGACATCTTTTCCAGAGTATCTGTTTTAATATGTAACTGTTCTGTGACCGTATCCATCTTCTGTAACAACAGTTTCTTTTCCTCTTCAATAATATCCTTATCAATTTGACAGGCGTTAAGAAAACTCTCCGCTGCATTACTTAACAGCTCAACAATCCCTTGGTGTTTGTCCAAATCCTTCTGCCAAATCTTTACCTGAGCAATGGAATTCTCTACCTCAACAGGATCGATACCTATTTTAATACCTGCTAAGTTATTTTGGCACTTGGTTATCCAGGGTCGCAGGACCTCCACGTGTTCTTTGTATCGGAGAGCCTTTTCCAAACAATCATCCAACTTATCTTGCCTTTCGTTTACTTGTTTATGCAGCTCATCCCAGTTGGCTTTGAGCCTGTTGAGCTGGGACTGCAATTCTGTTTTTTCGGTCCCTTGAGTCCTCTGAAGAAGATTTTCACCTTCTGAAATTATTTTTTCATATGAACCAATCTGGTCAGACAATGCTGCCTTAAATTCTTTCTGATCATCAATTAATGACCGCAGGCTTTCTAGCTTCGTGGAAATGGGAGGGGACTGATTTTGTGTTTCTTTCTTTGTGTCCAGCCATGCTTGAAAGTCTTTAGACATTTGTTGGAATTGATGAGAACTTGCATACGTTAACTGAAGTTGTTCAATGAGACTGCCTGAAAAAGATTTTTAAAACAAATACTGTTTGAAAATACTGTAAGCCAAGTCAAAGTTAAAACAGGATGGCTATTATTTCAGTCAAAGAGAATTGTTATTTCTAAGAAATGAATGCCACAGTTATATAAGAATTTGGATTTAGCTAGTCAAAATGTATAGTATTTGAATAATGTAAGAATATTTTAAGGTGTAAAAGAAAGTCAGAAGTAGCAAAACAATCTTAAATTGACCATGGAAATTCTCAGTCATTCGGGTCATGGTTGTCTCAAAGATGCTTTTTCAAGAATCTGGAGTTCCTGGTTTTTCTTTGAAGACGTTTCGCTTCTCAGCCAAGAAGCTTCTTCAAAGAAAAATGAGAAACTCCAGTTGACTCTTGAAAAAGCACCTTTGGGAGAATCTTAAATTGAGATACTCCTGTGAATTTGAGAAAAAAAATCATGTCCAGGATTGTCATCGGTTTCAGAGGTGCTTCCAATTACAGTGTAATAGAAATACCATGTATTGCTTATGCCCGTGATGGCGAATCTATGGCATGCATGCCACACGTGGACACGTAGCCATATCAGTGGGCACGCCAGCTCAGCTAGAGAGGCTCTGGAGGCTGGGGACAGCAAAAAATGTCACTTCCCGTCCCACCGGCAGTTGGGAAATGGGCCCTTTCAGGCCTCCAGAGGGCCTCCGAGGGAGTAGGAAAGGCTGTTTTCGCCCTTCCCAGATGTATAGAGAGGATCTGGAGCCAGGTAAGAAAAAAAAATGGGCCTACCAGGCTATTGCGTGCCAGGAGAGGGGGAGGAGTTTGCGCGCGCATGCGCAAGGGGGACACATAGAATTATGGGTGTGGGCACGCGCACGCACGAACCTACCCCACCCCTCCTGGCACGCGATGGCAAAAAGGTTAGCCATCACTGGCTTATGCAATTAACTGTCTCCTTTAGTCTATAATAAACATGCAATACATTTTACTACAAAATGGTAATTACATAAGCTTTCTTCAAAGCCGTGCCAGAGAAAATGCCTGTTAAAAGAGTTTTATGCTCTGTTAAAGTGTGCCCTGTTTAAATCTGAAATTTAGTACTGCTTCCCATGGTATAATTCCTTTCATATTCTAAACCTCCCAGTGAATCTGTATGAAACTCCATTGTGCTTAAAATATATCTACACAGGAGAAATATACGCGTTCTTCAATGTTCCTTAAATCAAGGAACAAGGAAAGTGGTAGTTCGTGGTGCTGAAATAATCTGTTCAGGTGTATAAATCTTCTATCAATTGTGTCTCGTTCAATATCAAATACAGAGATCCAAGATACCAGTCAAATCTAGAAAAACAGACCTATCACTACGCATCCACACAATTCAGGCCCCAGGGGATATCTCTTTTCTTTCAAACATGTTCTAGCTATCTGGAGGATAACTGCAACCCTGATTTTAGTGTAAGGCTAATTTTCATTCCAAGAAACAGTACATTTTCCCACTATTTAGTATTTTATTTTTTCAAGTGCTTTGCCACTTACCTGCTTTTTGTTCCATCTCCTTGAAAGGCTTTAAGACACCTTCTAATTGCCTGACGAGTTCGGCTCTCAAGTAATCTTCTGCCACCAACGCAGACAATTCCTCGCACACAACCTGAGCCGCATTTATGTGTAACATTTCTTGGTCTATTTCGCCTTTTATTTCTTGAGCCGTTTCCAGTTGCTGCTTGACAGAATCAGAGTCTGCACTTATAGCCAGATTCTGACTGAGCTTATTCTCTAGCGTGCTAAGTTTCTCGGAGAGGCTTTTCAGACAATTCTGGTACTCTGTGCTTTTGACAATGACTTGTTCAATTCGACCACAGCGGTCACTCAGCTGTCCTGTTAAACCATCCCATTTCTGTGCCACTGCTGTCAGCTGCTGCTTCACTCTTTCATGAGTAGGTGGGTGCTCTCCTGGCCTCTGCAGGATTCCTTGACCTGCTTCAGACAGCTGTTCATACTGGGGTTTCCGGGTATCAAACTCTTTGAGGAGAATCTGAGGAGGCAGAACATGTTAGAAGTTAATTCTGGGCAAGTACAAGGAAGAACCACCATCACCCTAGTTTGTACTTGAGTTTGCACCATTTCTCATATAAATGGAAGCTCTTCTGCCAAAGCCAAATTTGTACATCCAGATTCATTATTTAGACTTGTCTCAGAAAGGCTGTTCCTGTTTAACAGCTTATCTCTTCTCTATATAAAATAGCAAAAATCCAATTGGCCGCATATGGTCTTTTATTTGTCAGTAAATAGACTTAATGATAATAAATACTGACTTCAGTTCTAATATAGTTATCTGTGATTAAGTCACAATCAACTATCTATCCTATCTAACAGGTCAACTATCTCTAACTTTAGTTCCATACTCTTAATATAACTGCTTTAATCTATCTTGGCTAACACCATTATATATAATTTAATGGGGGTGGGTGGGTGTATACTGAGAGAGAGATATGAATTTCAGTACACCTTTGAAGATAGAAAATATTTAATACTGCCAATAGAAGAGAATATATGTCGCTCCGAGTTGAACTGTGGGGTCCTTTGTGCAGGATCTTCTGAGCTTGGTTGCTTGCTTGCAGACATTTCATTACTCAACTAGGTAACATCATCAGTGCTAGTGAATGTGGGGTTTACTTCACATTTATATATACTAGTTTGCCTTCCAGGATTGGGAGGGCAGTGTTTTTCCCCTTGGCAGTTCCTTGATTAGATTATTGTTTTCTGTATGGTTATATGGTGTTAATACCTGTTTCATTGACTGCTGAAGATAATGTGTTCTGATTTTTTGATTCTTTTTCTTTTTTTATTATTATAAAAATATATCTGAATTTTTTTATCACACACTTTGAATGGTATGTAAATGTAGTTTATTTTTCTGTGTCTATCAGTGGTGAAATCCAATTTTTTTTACTACCGGTTCTGTGGGCGTGGCTTGGTGGACGTGGTGTGGCTTAGTAGGTGTGGCTTGGTGGGCATGGCAGGGGAAGGATACTGCAAAATCTCCATTCCCTCCCCACTCCTGGGTGAAGGACATTGCAAAATCCCCATTCCCACCCCACTCTGGGGCCAGCCAGAGGTGGTATTTGTTGGTTCTCCAAACTACTTAAACTTTCTACTACCAGTTCTCCAGAACCTGTCAGAACCTGCTGGATTTCACCCCTGGTGTCTATTGATGCCTGATTTGTCTGAATGTCAAGCTTCCAGGAATTCCCTAGCTTTTCTGGATTTAGCTTGATCTAGGATTCTCACAGTATCTCAACTGAAACTATGGTTGGCTTTTGTCCATGTGTAGTAAGGTTAAGGAATTTTCATCAGGACTTCTGACTGCTAGTTGGTGTTTATGGATGCACTCTGCTAGCCTTCTGCCTATCTGCCCTATATGGTGGCTATTGAAGTCTTTATACTGTATGTTGTAGATTACTCTAAGCTCAGAGACCACCTATTACAGTAGGCCTCCTTTGCTTCAGTGATTACAACCTCTGAAAGACAGACATTGAATTTGTTTTAGCTAACTTATTGTTAGTTTTTTTTTATTCATTAGGAAATATGTAGCTTGTATGGGGGAAAAGTATACTACACTAGAGTTATTAATGAATTGATTATTAATAAACCAAAAATTTACTTTGGTTATATTTTGAACAGAAAAAAATTCCCACACGCTCCATTACAAAAACAGAGTAAAATATTTACCTGGACTTGCTGCTTCTGTGTGTTTAGCATATTTGGATCAATTGATAGTGGCCCAAGCACGCTGATCATTAATTCTTTTTCAACCAGCCATTGGTTTAACTGAGCCTCAGTTGTTTGAAACTGGGTCAGGTAATTTGACGATTCCTCCATTTTTTTCTGTCTATCAGCTGCTACCTGGCTGAGTTGACTCCATTTGGAATCTATGACAAATTAAACATTGAATGTTAAAATTACATCTTAGAAAATGCTTTTCTCACTAATGGAGACTTGACAGCAAACCTCTTAAGCCGATAATAATATACTGGCAGAAAACCATACCAGAAGAGGAAAAGGTATATTTTGGAAGAGGATAAATGGATGCTTACAAGCTGTCTGTAATAGGTCATCCAAACTGGCATGTAAATAAAGACTATTTTTTTAAAAAACAAACAAACTGGTCCAGTATTTTTCAGAAATTTACTCTTAACTACACAACAGGTTAGTCATAAAGTGCCTAGAGTAATGACAGTTTTTCAGACCATTATACCTTAGACACAAAATATCTAAGGCTGTTTTACCAAAAATCTCAAGAGTGGAAGAGCATGGACCTCATCAAATTCTACCTCACTATTTATTTTCAGTTTGATGGAGTAACATACCAACAAATCGTCCACGAGATCACCACTCTCAGGACTCATAGCACAGGCTGCAATGAAGAATTTGGAAATTATAGCACTCCCATACATAGAAGCAAAAGTATGGATGTGGTATGTAGATGACACTTTTGTGACAACTAGAGAAGACACATCAAATAACAACATTTCAAAGGAATAAAATTCTTAGGGAAAGAAGTAAACAACAACACACTGCCCTTTCTGGATATCCTCAACTACTCCATTAACCAAGTGCTTTACTACCGAAGTAACAAGCCATCCACAGAATAAACTATAGAAGAATATTAATCAGATGACTACAAACATTTGATTAACAGCAACCCAGAACACCAGAAAATAGAAACAGACCACCTATACAACATATTCCAAAGAATGGATATCCACACAACTTTATCAAAAAGGGCCTCACCACACAACCCATTATATCTCAAGCAACATAAGCTATGAAAAGGAGAACACTGTCATACATCACAAAATTCTCAAAAACAACTACAGATGTATGACATTACCATAGCACACAAGCCAATTAAAGTCCTCCAAAATCTTTTTAAGTAAACTAAAAGACTCAATAGGACAAGAAGAAGAAAACAGGAGTCATCTACAATATCCAGTGTAAGAACTATAACAGCACTATCTACGGCAAACAGGCAGAAGACTAGCTGAGCACATCCATGAAGACACAACTAGCAGTCAGAAGGCACAATGAAACCTCTTTAATTTCACAGCACATGGACCAATTTAACTAAAGTGTCAACTAGGAAACTATGAGCATCCTAAAGGTAAAGGTTTCCCCTGTCCAATTGTATCTGACTCTAAGGCAGGGGTTAAATGCTCCCGGTTTGGACCGGCTCAGGCAAGTAGGTAGCGATGGTGGCGGGCAGTTCGGAGAACCGGTAGCAAAAATCCCTGCCCCCAGCCCCCATGCCGCACGATCATCAGAGCCTTTTTTTTCTTTTAAATGGCTCTGACGAGCCAAGCTCTGACGATCCCAGCTGAGTTGCCTGCCGATCAGGCAACTCAACTTGGATTGTCAGAGCCATTTAAAAGAAATAAAAGTTTTTTCCTTTATATGGCTCTGACGAGCCAAGCTATGACAATTCCAGCTGAGTTGCCTGCCGATCAGGCAACTCAGCTGGGATCGTCAGAGCCTTTTGAAAGCATTTTTTAACATGGTTTTTCATGTAAAAAATGGTTTTAAAAGTAAAAAAAAATTGGCCACGCCCATCCAGTCATATTACCCCCCCCCACCAAGCCACGCCCACAGAACCGGTAGTAACAAATTTTAGATTTCACCCCTGCTCTAAGGCGCTGTGCTCATCTCTGTTTCTTAGCTGAGGAAGCCAGTGTTGTCGGAAGACCCTTTTCATGGTTATTTGGCCAGCATGATTATTCACCAAGGCACATGGCACACTGCTATCTTCCCACCAAAGTGTTACCTAATTATCTACTTGCATTTGCATGCTTTCGAAGTGCTAGGTGGGCAGGAACTGGGGTTCGCCCCATTATGCGGGGCTCAAGTCTCAAACTCAGACTGTCAGCTTTCCAGTTGACAAGCTCAGCATCTTTAACTGCTGAGCCATCGGGCCTCTTCACTACATGAAGGTAAAGGTTCCCCTTGTATATATGTGCTAGTCGTTCCCAACTCTAGGGGGCAGTCTCATCTCCGTTTCAAAGCCGAAGAGTCAGCGTTGTCCGAAGAAGTCTCCGTGGTCTTGTGGACAGCATGACTAAATGCCAAAGGCGCACAGAATGCAGTTACCTTCTTACCAAAGATGGTCCCTATATTTCTACTTGCATTTTTTACGTACTTTCAAACTGCTAGGTTGGTAGAAGCTGGAACAAGTAATGGGAGCTCACCCCATTATGCAGCACTAGGGATTCGAACCGCTGAACTGCCGACCTTTTGATTGACAAGCTCAGAGTCTTAGCCACTGAGTCACCACGTCCTACATGAGTATCCTACACCAACCAAATCCAAAAATTTTAGGGAATTCCTGGAAGCTTGGCACTCAACCACATCAGTCTTCAACAGGCACACAGATGTTTATACAGAATTCCAAAGAGACAATAAAAAAGGAAACAAAAAAACCAAAACAGCTCCTAATCAGCAATCAACACCAAGATAAGTAGGGATTAACCTCATATAAACAATCAAGCAGGAAACAATACCCTAATCAAGGAACTACCACCTCAGACAATTATGTAATAAAGAACAGCCTAATCAAGGAGCTACCAAGGAGAAAACAACACTTCTACCAATACTAACAGGACAAGCTACTGTATATAAACAGAGAGCAAACCCCACCCTTTTCTAGCACTGAAAATGTGACATAGACAGGTAATAAAATGTCTGGAAGCAAAAAACCAAACTCACAGAGCACCAGCCATTGAACAGTTCAACCCTGAGCTACAAATAGTCTCTATTATTATAATAAATAACAAGTTGTTTTTTCACTTATCAGTATACAATATACTTTTCACCAAACAGAAGCTAAAATAAACCACCTCGACTTACAATAGTTCGTTTAGTGACTGTTCAAAGTTACAACAGCACTGAAAAAAGTAACTTATGACCATTTTTCACACTTATGACCATTGCAGCATCCCCATGGTCATGTGATTTACATTCAGATGCTTGACAACTGACTCACATTTATGACGGTTGTAGTGTCCCAGGGTCACAAAATCCTCTTTTGTGAGCTTCTGACAAGCAAAGTCAATGGGGAAGTCAGATTCACTTTACAACCAGGTTACTACCTTAACAACTGCAGTGATTCACTTAACAAATGCGGCAAGGAAAGTCGTAAAATGGGGAAAAACTCACTTAACAATTTTTTCACTTAGCAACATAAATGTTGGGCTCCTTTGTGGTTGTAAGTTGAGGACTTCCTGCATCTGTAACCATGTTCCTCCTTTTGTTGGAAAAGGATTGGGACTTGTGTTGTAATGCTTAAGCATCACTCGGATATGTCTTGAGGACACAATTGAGTTTTGCTGAAATCTGAATGAGTCTAGGAAACTTTCATACTTTACACAAAAGAAGAGGGAGCTAATTCTCCATGTGAATTAGCTCTCCATGTCTGTCATGAGGCAGCTTTTCTCCTTTTAGTACTATTAACAAAAGATATTTTTAGAAAATAGGGCATAACATATTTTTCCTGAACTTAAAACGAAGCCTAATTGTGTATGTAATCTCTGTCTATTTATATACTGCCGTAATGTAATTGTTCTTTTAGGCTGATCTGCTTATTTGCTTATGCCCTTTCCTTAACTTCTTTCACAATTTTTTATTGTTACATATTTATAGCTTCCTGTCTTGCACGTTTGTATGGCAAGGCTCACCACAATCAACGATGCACAAGTTAAAAAGCATTCTTTGAAGTTCAACAATTCCAGGCGAGGTGAGAATGGGAGAATTGTTATGCATAATTTTTTTGTCCAAACATGGTCAGATTCTCAATATCTGGCAAAAATGTCTAAGAGGGATGTTTTAGAAAAATAGCCAAATGACACAAAACACGGAAAATGAATTACAGAACAAAAAACAGCATGAAGAAACATAAAAAGGCTGTTTTCCGTACTAACTCTACAGTGCCTTGGTCTTGATTAAGCTAAAATAGCAGCAGAGTGGACATAGCTGATTAACCTTCTAATATTTTCATCTTGAATAAGTTGGAGAGTTTACACTCAAAAACGCATTGAATTACAGTATATGCTGAACTGCTATAGAAAACTTCAACCTACACAAGAGTAAGTGGTATAACACATACAGCTGTATAAATGACACTGGAGTGCTAAATACAGTAATATGCAAGCAGGTAACAACTGTTGAATTTAAATATGTTAGCAGACTTTCAGATCTATCCAATGTCTACTACAGGAAGCAAAAAATTAATACCTATTTTCTCTAACATTTGTTTCCATTTTGGCACCTCAGAAGAATCAGGGTTTTTTTCCAGCAACTCTGTGACTCTGTCCTTCAGCTCTTGCACTTTACTCTCATTCTGCTTCAATTCTGTTTCAAACAGCTACAACAAACAAAATGAACAAAACACAAGCAAGTGTGTAAAGCTTAAAAGTACATAAAATCAGATTTTGGCTTCAATGGTGACTAGGTGGTTTCTTTATCTGTTTACACAAATTTAATAGTATAATCCGGACTATTAAAAGTGAAATTCTGATTGTACTACAGATATAACTTACTTATTGTTAAATATTTTTGGGGAATTGTAAGATTGCTTAATCACCAAGCAGTAACTCCCCTAATGTATTTAGCAGATGTCCACAATGAGTCTGTGCAAAAATGTATGGCAGAATGGACTTCTATATTATTAACCTGACGTTTCCATAAATCTAAAAATTCACTTTACACATTAATTATTCTCCATAGATAAGTTTTGAAGATGAACATTACCTTATGCTGATCAACTTTTTCTTTAACTGTTTCACTGTCAAGAACAGTTGTTTCCCATTTGGCTGCAACTGTGTCCATTTTCTGTAACCATTCCATCATTGAACTTGTTTCTTCTTGAATGTTTTGCATGTTTAAAAGCATCGATTCCAATTCTGATCTTTTGTCCTTCAGTGTTGCTCCCAAGTCATCGTAACTCTGATTCACAGTTGACATGTTATTTTGAATCGTGGTCAGTTCTGTGAGAAAGGGAATCCCACATGTGTTTATCTTAAACACTACATTACATAATATTTTGTCTGAAGACACAAGTACAATAAAAAGTTTAAATTCCTATTTATATACACACACAGAGAGATTTTTGCTTGTTCCACTGATAGCTAAGTATGGATAAATTAATAAATATTAAAAGAAAATTATTTAGGAAAAAAATATTTTCCAAGCTGCAAACTGTTACTGTATGAAGTTAAAAATTATGTAGGTATCTTGTGTTAGGATTCTTGTTTTAAGATTCTGTTTGTCAATTTCATGACGAACAAAGGTATTTATACCGTTGATTTCTTTATTTGTACCGTTTGATATATTTATACCGTTATTACCTTCCTAACATATTTCAGTTTGATTTAGCCAAGGAAGATTGTGAGTGCCCAAACTGGATTGGATCATCTTTGTTTCTTCAAACCACCACTCTCAGTTAAAACAAATCCTGCGAAGAAAACTTCATATCTCATGTTTGACTCCCCAAAGTACTTGGCACATTCCTTTGAGTTATTTTGTTTAATCCTAACAGAGGCATTATCTATATATATGGAATTGGATTTTGTTTTCATCGACCAACATAGCTGCTTTTTAATATTCATGGATGAGACAAATTTGGAATTCTGGATCTTGCCCTGATTCTTAAATAATGATAACCGCTAGGAAAATTATGGGACTTCAAAAAAATCCATTAAGGGCCCAAGTTAAGACTACAATAACATTCTAGTATAAATCTAGCTGAAATACAATTAAGTGGTGCTTACCCTTGTTTGTCATGAAACCCTGATTACCAGTAGCTGTTCCATCTCCATTCAGTATAGCCCCAGGTACTTCTAAAAAAATGAAAAACCAAGATTCAGAGTTCATAATTACTTAAGTTATAATTCTTTTTCATCAGATATAAGGACTAGACTAGATTTAACATGGAAACATAAATGATCACATCCATTTTTAAAAAATTACCTTAATTAAAGGTAGTACATATTTGATTGGGAGTATGTTACCAGTAGAACAGAACCCTTCATTTTCCTCTATCCCATTTTTCCCATAAAGAACAATGGTCAGAAACTATGGGGAGAAAAACCCTAATTTCCCTCACTAGCCCTCCTTAGATAGTCTGTCACTTTTACAATAGATCACATCATAACTGATTCCGATGCTATATGCAGTTTATCTTGCAGCTGTAAAAGTTGTCTTTGGAAGGTTGCATGTCATTATTTAAACAAACTGTACTCAACCATTGGAAGGTGGTCTCTGCCGTTTTAAGAATTTTATCATGAGCAACGAATTGTCCTACCAAGAGATTCCTTGCACTGATATAGGATCTTCTGTTTCATCTAAATCAGGAGTGTCAAATTCGCGGCCCGGATGCATTCACGCGCTGGCCACGCCCACCTCCGGTTTAGCGAAGGGAAAAAAAGTTGCGAGATGTCAAGTGACAACGTGTCATCGCGAGTTTGACACCCCTGATCTAAACAGTGTTCCCAAGTCATGCTGTCCTTCATGTGGCTTTCACTAAAGAGATATTTACTAACAGATGCAGCAGAAGCCAGCCCAGGCAATCATAATCAGTAGGCTGGTTTCTAGCGGTAGGGAGACAAGTTGTTCTGCTCTCTCACTGTTACTATATTATACAGGGAACTCTTCCATTAACAACAACAAAAAACCCCTGTCCTGTTCTTCACATTTAGAATCTAAAGATTTATAAAAACAGTCCAGTATTCATACAATAGATTTTTATGTCCCTAATGTTTAACTATATATTTTATTTTATTTAAATCTTCTAGGAGTAAGCAGTAGATTATTATCCCCACTGTACAAATATCGAAGTGAGACTTGTACAATAACTTGCTTAAATTCAGTGCCTGAAAAGGGCTTTGAGCCCCCTTTCTATATCTTACCGCTACCAGTAGAACCATACTAATCTAAACAACATCTTAGATAAGGGGATATCTTTACCCCAACAAAATACAATTATTCATTATAAAATCAGTCCTCCATCGGAAATACAAAGACTCATGTCCAAAACTTGTGCGAGAAATCATCCTGTGCATATTAAGGCAAGGCTTGTTTGCATCTAATATCTGCTGCTTGAAAGCAGATAGCAAACACTTCTTCGCTCTTTTGGAATACAGTGGTACAATTCAGCAAATAAATAAAAAGTCGACCCTGCACTTTGTTTATTTGTTCTGGGCCATCTGTTCTAATTTCTGAAACAATGAGAAACGCTCTGAATGGCTAGGTTGAAAATTTGCGATCATGACTTAACAAGCATAACTCTATAACTGTGCAAAAGGATCTTAAATATTGTTTGAGATCATTGTAGGGCAAATAACATGTGACGTAGGAGGCAACCCAAACTTTAATTTTAGTACAATCATCACTTTATTGTGTGATTAGTAAATTTCTAAATTGCAAAACTGGTTTCAGAAATGCTGACTTTGAGCTGGGCCAAAGCCAACTTGATGATGCATTAAAATATCAATTATTTATGACAGAAATAAGCGCTCTTATTAGTATCTATTGCTTTTCTTTATAAGCAAGATTGCAAAAAAATGATTATTTAATGGAGCAGAATTAATTGGAGTCTTGGAAAAGGCCAGGTTATTCACTTCTCACTAGCAGCTGGGAAGTGAGCATTAGTCTAATGGCAGCTGGAACATAAGGAGACAACATAAGTCAATTAAGTAAGCGAGATATTCTCATAATGCAGGAAGACCTTCCTATATTTCACCCTGTGGCAGAATTCTCACTAACGTATCAGCCACTAAGGTTCCACTTTTCAAAGTACCGGTAAATCTAATACAGAAGCAAGCAGCCTTCTCAGCAGATTTTTGCTATTAAAATAGCATTTCTTTTACCTATTAATATGAATCAGCAGATCCGTGTGGTCTCTATTCTAACCTTGTTTGAATGGCATCTTTAAACCTGGTTTTCTCCATCAGGCCTTGGACTAAGATCGATGGTGAGCTGCTTGTGGGAATGTTTTATGTTAAAGCCATGAGTTTATTTTACTCTTGCTAGAAGTTCCTCTCTCTTTTGTGTTTTGTATTATTCCAAACTGTTTAGTGCTCAGAGTCATTATGGAGTCAGGAGATCTTACAAATGTTATAGCCTGATAACCAGATTGCTACGGTTACCAATGGTGAATAATACTAGATTTCTAGTTTTTTCTTCTTCTTTCCTTTCCTTTACAAAAGGCTGCCTTAGGAATTTACTATATATTTTTAAAGTGCTGTAATTTAGAGAGATTAGATTCAGCTCTTTTCCTTCTCAAGAAAGATTTTCACAATACCCAGTACACTCAGATGCACAGTTTTTCAACTTAAACTCTCCTCTGTTAATACTTAAAGCCAGTAATATCATGGAACAAAATGTACAGACTGTGGAATGCTTTGAGTTGAGTTCCCCAAGAGTGCTTCAGAGTAAGAAAAGGCTCATATTAGCACCTTGACTATAATTCTTTAAAGCAAGCTTGTCAAACTCCTGCCCCATAGGCCGGATGCGTCACACGCTGGCCACGCTCATGCCCGGTTTAGCAAAGGGGGGGGCGCGGAAAGTCCCGATACATCACGTGACACCGCCGTAATGATGTGAGTTTGACACTCCTGCTTTAAAGCATCTGTGCTTTTTTTTTTTAAAATCCTTTGGCAGTTGCAGAGGACAGACAGTCGTGTCTGAAGTGCTGACTAACATTAATGGGGATGCAAATTGCCACATTGTATCCTTGAATCATTCTCACATTCTGGGCTGTGTATTATAGGAAGGTGAGACATTTTAATTAATTTACAGTTTGTAACATGCTACAATATGGATATTTTGATTAGCATACAACCAAGTAAACAAATCAAAACAGCGTTTAGATTGATATAGCAACCTCAAGATGGATGGTACTAATCAATCAGCTGGATTTTAGATCCCAGGAGAATGGAATTATTTTAACTCCCTTATTGAATGTCAAGAAGGAAGACAGAACTGCAAGAAACTCTGAAGGCATCAAATTGTGAAACACGGGGCCCAAAATAGAAAAAGCCTATCACCTAATCAATGTTCCTTAACCCAACCAGGAGAGAAAACTCAGCAGGCTTTCTCAAAGTATTATCGGGCAGATTTAGTCCAATAACCCAAAGATTGTATCTAATGTGCATTCACCTCCGGATAAAATCCCATAAGATCTTGAAACACAATGCCCAGTTGCTACAACGCAGAATGAAAAGGAATGGTGGGCCTGTCCCAAGATATGTTGTACCCTAAAGCAAAGTAGCCCCATTCATGAACAATGACAATTTTTCCCTTACTCAGTCAAGGTGAGTGGTACTCAAGCTCCATCAATATATTCTGGCAGTGAGGCAGAAAAATCTTACTCTTACAGAATAGTACATCAAGTAATTAAGATATACTACATTCAATATCAGCAAAATCAGATACCTAAGGTAGCAGCCTATTTACCTAATGCTAGCACCAATCCAGTGTATTTTAAGCTATCATAGCTGTTCTGATCACTACACAGTGGATGCATTAGCCCAACCATGTGGGATTGTCACTTCTGTGAACTGCATCCTAGTCTCTTTTGAGCCCTCAAGCCTAAAGACCCTGTGAGAGCATCACATGATGAAGCAGGCCTGTTGTTGTTGAGTTGGTGGGTAAACTGTGTCATAATCTCCAGTAACAAAAAGAACATGTTTTCCACAATAATTATGAATGAAAAGATTGTGAAGATAAACCTCGGAGTAGTCTTTTTGCCTTTAAATAACATCCTTCTATCCTATTTCAACAATTATGGACAAGCACCTACAACAAGCCAAGTTTGCTGAGCTGTGGCATCACAATATTGTTCGGAGGCATTACTTATTTGCATGCAATCTTACAACACAAATTACCAAAGGGCAAACTTTTCACTGAAATATCGCAATACAATATTCAACAATTTGCCTACCCTGCTTCTTTCCATGAATAGCATACGTCTGATCTGCTGTTTATTTCTCCACAGGAGTTAAATGAAATTTGGAACAAAACAAACTGCACAAAAGCAGCAAAACAAAATAATTCAAAGGGGCATAACAGGACAGAATGGCCCCAATGGAATCAGAAAATGGACGACGTTTTGCTATTCAAGTAGGAAAGAAAGTTCAAGTACTTATAAGAAAGAGTTGACAGGAACAATATCTCATCTTGCTTGAAACCATACAATGGTAAGCAAGCAATTGGGATGATACCCGTGGGTGTCTAAGAGTAGCAATGGATAGGAAGCTAATGGGAGGTCATAATCTGCCATTCCTTCAAACTGTCTACTGACAATTTGCTTCAGTCAGCACCATGTTATGCCCCAATAAATGGTAACAGTGAAAGAACTAGATTTTATTTATTTATTTATTTATATTTATATACCGCCTTTCTCCCGTAGGACTCAAGGCGGTGTACATTTTAAAAGATCATTCACATGTTCATGTTTAGCCCCGCCTGTTGGAACATCAGGGTCTTGAGGGCACAGCGGAAAGCACAGAGATCAGGGACATTCCGTATCTCTGGGGGCAGTTCATTCCAAAGGGTTGGAGCCCTCACAGAGAAGGCGCTCCCCCTGGGAGTCGCCAGTCGGCATGATTTGACTGACGGTACCCTGAGTAGTCCCTCCCTGTGAGAACGAACTGGTCGGTGGGAGGCTATTGGTGGCAAAAGACGGTCTCGTAGGTACCCAGGTCCTAAGCCATGGAGCGCTTTAAAGGTGATGACTAACACCTTGAATCGCACCCGGAAGAATTTTGTTTGGGGGGGGGGGGATTGTACAATATTCTGAATGTGACCCAAGGGGGAAAAAGTTCTATTAGGTAGTATGAATGGATAGAAAGAAATAAAACAAGTGAGTAAGTTTATTGACCCATCTGGATACCCAAAAACTGAGAATATTTTTTCTGATGAGTATCTGTTTAGGAAAAAAAACAGATTTTTTTAAAAGCACGTATGCTTTAAATACATGCTTTAAACATGTCTATTCACACACACCTTTGGAGAAGGAATATGCTGAAAAGCATGATCAATATGATTGTTTCTGGTAAAAGATACATGTGCAATGATCAGTTCTTGACATGGAATAAGCCATTATTTGGTTGGGCTATGAAAAAAAAAACGACATGGATGGAAAGATATAAGAGAAACAAGAGTAAAAATAAAATGACTGGCAAAAGAGAAAGTAGGAATCCTGAATCAAAAAGTGTCAGAAAACAGAGAATCTTCCCAACAGATGGAATGCAACATGAAGCTAAGGAAAGACAATATGGAAGCTCTTTTGGAACAAAGTGGTCAGAATTACAGTATAAAGTACGTACTGTGGTAAGCAGGCAAAACCACTTCATCGATTGAGAACCTGAATGATTTGCACCAAATATTAGGCTACATGATGCAATAAAGAATATGGACATGAAAATGAATCAGTGGTATATTAAATCATTTTCTTAATCCATTCTGTGCACTAGCCTTATTAAATATTAAGTAAGAATTAGACTCATCATTTTCAGGATTACCAAAATGACTGCCCCCCCCCCCCAAATAAATATAGCTATGGTTTGGGGAGTATTTCTTAGAATGATGTGGTTTATTAATAATTTTATTCCAGTTGTGCATCATGATTGTTCAATGTCTTTTTTCCATAAATCTAGTGATGATTTGGGGAGTATTTCTTTAAACAATGTATTTTATTAATCATTTTATACATCATTTCAAATGAATCAAACATTCAGAATTATGCTTATCCAGCCAACATACCTGACTTTACTCCCCATGACTTTGCAGTGGAAGTCACAGCGATAATTAGGTTACACAAAGCATTTCCTGTACTATTCATTTTCTTAAGATCAGGTGCCTTTGCATTCCATTCATCTTCCAAATCCTAAGGAATGAACGAACTATTATTTTCAATAGTAATTACAATTATCATTCAGAGAGAACATTTACACTCTAAAGTAGGGGTGTCAAACTTGATTTTATTGAGGATCACATAAGGGTTGTGTTTGTCCTCAGGGGCTGGGGTGGGTGTGGCCAGTGGGTGTGGCCGGCTTGACATCACTCATGTCGGGGGCGTCTGTGGTGGCCTGAGCACTCTGCCAGCAAAATGGGCTCCCAAACTCTGTTTTCAGCTGTGACAGCCTCCTGCCGCCTTCTGCCAGTGAAAATGGAGCTCCATTTTCGCTGGCAGAGGGTAGCAGGAGGCTCTCGCAGTCTAAATGGAGCCAGGGAGGGCTGTGCACAGCCCTCCTGAGCTCCATTTTTGCTGGCAGAGGCACCGCGGGTCAGTCCTTTGCTGTTTTTAGGGCAGACCTGCGGGCCAGATCTAAGGACCCTAAGGGCCGAATCCAGCCCCCGAGCCAGGGGTGAAATCCAGCAGGTTCTGACAGGTTCTGGAGAACCAGTAGTAGAAATTTTGAGTAGCCTGGAGAACCGGCAAATGCCACCTCTGGCTCGCCCCAGAGTGGGGTGGGAATGGATATTTTGCAATATCCTTCCCACAGGAGTGGGGAGGGAATGGGGATTTTGCAGTATCCTTCCCCTGGAGTGGGGTGGGAATGGAAATCCTACCTCTGCCACGCCCACCAAGCCACACCACCCCATGCCCACAGAACTGATAGTAAAAATTTTTGAATTGCGTCACTGCCCCAAGCCTTGAGTTTGACACTCCTGCTCTAAAGGACTTAATATGATTAAATATGCTTTTCTCATATCTTGTTTTATCCATTATGATTCCAGTCATGTCATGCCTCATGTATAATCTATACTAAAGAATTAACCTTACAAATATCGGAACTCAAACTTCCTTTGAAATTCTGCAGTATTTATTTACTACAGGAAGTTTATTAGCTACAGTGGAAGCTAGTGACCAAAGGAGAAACTGGCAGGGACATACAGATAGTCCTTGACTTACAACAGTTGATTTAGTGACCGTTCAGTTACAATGGCACTGAAAAAAGTGACATGACCACTTTTCACACTTATGACCCTTGCAGCATCCCCATGGTCATGTGATTTACATTTGGATGCTCACAGGTATGATGGCTGTAGTCTCCAGGGATCATGTGATCCCGTTTTGTGATCTTCTGACAAGCAAAGTCAATGGGGAAACCAGATTCACTTAACAACCGTGTTACTAATTTAACAGCTGCAGTGATTCACTCAACAAATGTGGCAAGAAAGGCCAAAACTCACTTAACAAATTTCTCACTTAGCAACATAAATGTTGGGCTCAATTGTGGTCGTAAACCCAAGACTACCTGTACACTGCATCTTGAAGCATAGCAGGATTTGTTTTAACCAAAACTCAGAACAGTTGGAAGGTCATATGTTTATTTCGGGTTTGAAATCACACTTATTTTCCATTTTATCTATGCTTCCATTATACAAATAAACTTTTCTACATGATGAGTGGCTCTCTCCTTTATTAATGCATAGCAAAATCCTTGCACATCCTTAATCTATTCTGGCCTGCATTAAATGAGCGATGATAGTGTTTGCAGCCCCTTCAGCTTAGAGACCATTGTTTAATTAATGGACATAAAAATCCTTGTCTGGAAGTACTGCCTGTAAAGACAAACACATTTCATACCTTGGTGCTTTGCAAATGTTTCTTTAAGCTATCAGTATTTAAAGAGGGCTGTATAGGGGGAATTCTTTCTGTCGTTTCGTCTATCCATTTCTTCAGAGACTCAACATAGTTCCTGAATGCATCAATTTGTTGTTGGCAAGAGGACACATCCTTCTCTCTATAAAATTAAAAACAGAATGAATGAATTGGGGAAGTTACGGCCTCCCTGACCTCGGAATCAAATATGTAGTATTTTTCTAAGTTAAACCAGTTATAAAAGCTGTATTCAGAGTGCCGATATATATTGAAATAATTTGATAAAGTTAACAAACAACTGGGACAAAAAACTCCTTGAGAAGGCATACTGCGTCTGTTCACACAGAGACTGGCAAAAGGTTCTACAGACAGCCAGATCTTAAGCTTTAAAAATTATTACCAGCAGCTTGAATTACACATGGAAGAAAACTGGCAACTAGTGTAACTTTCACACCAGAGATGTAACACTGGCATATCACATCATTGCATCAGTAACTATTGAAATGTTGCATTCTGGACCATTTGCAGCTTCTACATCATATTCACAGGCAGCCCCCCCTTCCCCAAGTGCGTTGCAGTAATCCAAACAGGATGAGATCCAGGCATGATCCAATGATGACCATAGAGGATCATCATGGTATTATCCTCTCCCCAAGAGAAGCATTCACAATTGCTTGAACCTCTGTTAACTTTCAAAAGAGCCTTGGTAGTACAGTGGTCTAAAGCACCCTGTTATTAACACCAGCTGCCTGCAATTATTGCAGGTTTGAATCTCACCAGGCTCAAGGTTGACTCAGCCTTCCATCCTTTCTAAGGTAGGTAAATTGAGGACCCAGTTTGTGGGGGCAATAAGCTGACTTTGTATAAATATACAAAAGTATGAAGGCTATTGCTTAGTGCATTGTAAGCCGCCCTGAGTCTCCGGAGAAGGGCGGCATATAAATCAAATTAAAAAAAAAAAGCTATCACCAATCAGGAAAGACAGAAAACCAAAGTACAGGGGACAGAAGTGAAATTATAATTATGTCCACTTAAGACCAACAGGCTCAAACTCTTACTAGAAACTAAGTTCCCTATCCAGCTAGCATCCAACTTAGAGCAATCCAATGTTACTGCAATACAAAAGTACCAGTCAGTATTAAATATAATTCTATCCCTCATTTATAAAACATGTCATTAGTTGTATTCTAAATTATTGACAAAAAGGCTCTCGAATAAAGTCACGATAATTATAGATCTATTAATCATTCATCCCCAGTAACCTTTTGACAGCCTTGCTGTTGTCACGTAATCATTATCTTCCATCTCCATTCTAAAATTCAGTGACTATACTCACTTTTCTTGTATCATCTCTTCCATTTCCCTGAATTTCTTTGACAAGACATTTACTTTTTCTAACACTAATGACTTGTCTCCTGGTAGAGCATGAGGAGAAAATTCTTCAATGAGGTGTTGCAAAACTTCAAGATCTTTCTTCTGCTCCATCAATTCTGTGTTGGTTTCCTATAAAATGAAGAAAGAAAGTAACTGCTTTATACCTGACTGGATAACCCTAAGATTCAACATTTAGTCCTTGAACGTAACGATTTATGTTATCATTTTAGAGCGGATGGTTACTTCACAAATGTGTTACTCAGTAAAGGTCAGAACAGCACAAGATTGAAAAATACACTGTACCTGCACACAAAGGAACATTTCAGCAACGTCCTTTCCTGGAATATCAGCCTCATTGAGGGCTTGAGTTTTCTTGTCGAAGAATGACTGAAGTTTGTCAGACAGACACTCAAACAACTCTACTCTGGTCTTCAACTTTTCCATGTCTTCTAGTTTTTTCTTATGTTTATTATGAGCTTCGCAAAACCTTTTGGAAAGCTCGTTCATTTTAGCTTCTAAAGAAGATGCGGTTGAGGGATCTGCAGTTTCCATGAATTTCTTCATTTTTTCTTTCATGGCATTTAGGCTGCTCTGACGGCCTACAATGTCTTGTTCTAGTGCCTGAAATAAAATTGTTTCAGAAAATGTCCAAGATAACGTGTGTGCGTATCTATTATGCATGAAATGTGATTGCCAGCACAAATGACTAATTGATTTCTAAAGTCAGCTACTTCAGCAGTTCAGTACACATTTAGGTGTGAAAAAGACAGTTGTTAGTTAAGAATGTTGGTAAAGTATATCTTTACTTTTGTTCATCAACTGATAGCCCCCATATGGAGTTTATGTCAGTGTATTCAGACTAAAGGATTTGCGTAGAAATATCTCACTTTGAGATATTTGTCAGCTTATTAGAATATCATTAGAACATACATGTACTATGAGCCCTAAAGAAAGTAACTGGGTGGCCTCACATAATAATTATAATTTCCCCAAAAAATATCTTGTTTAATAAACCACACTATCCTAGTTCACACACAAGGTTAAATCATAAACCATGCCTAGTCATCTGCAATTGCTGGAATCACAAATCACACGAAGACAAAATCAAACAAACTGTACTATGGTTTGGTACTAGCCAGTCCTGAAGCATATTTGATTCTTCTTTGATTTTTTTCCATGCTATTCAAATCATTCTCTTTTTTTAGAATTAAGTTTCTCCTATTAGAGAAAGAATTGGTTCCATTAAAGTTCTACTTACCATATTTTTGCTAATTACATCTTCAATAGCAGCAGAGTTTAAAGGCACTTGACTGTGCACCTCAAGATTCTTCTCAACACCATTCATCCAATCTAGCATTTCATCTAATCCATCCTGAACGCTTAATGAACGAGTCAAGGTTATTTGGAGCTTTTCATTACGATTGTTCACTGCTTTAGATAACTGGTTATACTTATCTACAATAGTGTCTGAAAAGAAAAAAAAAAGTCTGTTGGATTGGGACAGTAGATACACACACACACACACACACACACACACACACACACACAGACACACACACAGAGTTCATGGTGATGAACCTTATAATAGAAGGGGCTATCTTCTATAGAATTATATCCAACAGTCCCGTCTTCTATAAAATTATATTAAATGATACAGAAGAACTTAATTCTAAAAGGAAATTTGCCAATCTGAATGTGGCTTCTAAATGTCCTTTAGTAATAAGATCAGTCTACAGAAGTCTTCAAGAAGAAATCTGAATGTAAATTTTGTTTACCGTAGTCAGAATACAAACTTAAAATTGAAACGGCTTATCATGCAAGTTTCCATTTCTGTGCCGTAGAAAGCTACAGCCTGGATGTTGTACTATTTCGGAGATCAACAGTATAGGATTGCTTTCTTGCATTTATCTTCACAGTCAAGATTTTGAGAGTGTCAAATTTGTTACAGATTGGACTCTAAAACTGGCTCAGAAGAACATATTCAGCTAAATTCATTTGTCAGTTAACAAAAGGGATTAAACTGCTTTTCCTTTTCTAACTATTTGTTTTTCTTTTTAGTTTTTAAAAGATTCATCTCATTTAAATGAAAATTCTTTTCTCTCTTATTTATTTACCCACAGTAACTGGTTTTCCTATATTCATTTTTTCCATTTATGTCTAGGAAACTGGTATATTACAAAAGACAATGGATCCTTGGAGACAATCATAATATGGATTATGGATTCATAATATGGATATTATGAATCTATTATGAATCCATGGATTCATAACATGAAATATGGCCGAAGTTTTACATTAGTCACTTTGACAATATATTTCCAGGGGTTTGAGAACATTTGATTCATTTTATTCCAGATGTATATCTAGAAATGAAGCACCTGAGATTTGTGGATAACCCTGGTAGGTCCATCTTGTTAAATAAAGATTGGTAGATAAAAATGGGCTTTTATGAATTACATCTCCCAATATGCAATATCCGTTTTTCTATGAAATTACAGGCCTATCTTTTGCCCACTTTCATGAAGCATAATTAATCATGGGTAATAAAATAACAGACATAAAAAGATTAGATGGCTAAATAGACTTAAGAGAAATTTATTAGCATTAAGCACTGCAAGGCAAAAATTTAAAAAATAGCAATATATGTTGACTAGAAGCTATGTTAAACAGATTTCACATAATCCAGGATTAAAATCAAAGAAGTTAAGCCTCGTTAGCATGCCTCGTTTTCTCTTACATCTTTAGGTCTTTATACAAGTTTCAGTAATCTGTATAGTTTGCTTGTTAAACAAAACCAATTATAATTTTTAAAGAAATGCAAAAACTTCAAATATCACTTTCTCTAGATTCTAGGGTTTTAATTTATTGAAATAAGAGGATCAGCCCTAGATCCAAATTTAATTTAACCAGTTATTGACCACATATTTCTTGGTAACAGTCTCTACATTAATATACATTTTAAATTAAGTCACTGAAATTCTAATTCCCTAATTGAATTCAGGTATGTCCAGCTAATGCTTGAATGCATTATAAACACACTTCTCCAACTCTTTTCTGATTAAAATATGAACTAAAATTCTACATATGCCTGGCTAGTTTTCATGCTCACTAGGCATGTACAGAAGTTCTTTAAATGTAACCTGCTCTTTCAGTGGAAATCTGAAAAGTTTGCCTTCTTTGTTTGTTTGGTAAACAGCTTTTATCTTGCTAAATTCTCTGATTTTCTTTTCTTGCAGATGTCTTACATCTGGTTAAAAGATATGACTTGCATTATATAGCCAAGGATATATTTTGATGTAGAGCAGATGCTCTTTCATAATGTCATAAATAAATGTGGAAGGTCATTGTAACCTTCATATAATTTACTGTTGTATACTCTCTGTCCTTCATCTCAGCCCCCGCGCTCCATTTGCACTTCAAACTGGTTTATACATACCGTACACACAAAAGTCAAAAAGTTAGCATGAATCAGCGTTTTTAAAAAATGATCTGCTACAATCAGATGTGGTTCAAAAATATTAGTGCACAATTGAGCCAAATTGAAGCACTACTAAATCTCATGACTTCATATTAAACAATGGCTCTCCCTCCCTCTAAAGTTGAATAAAAGCTGGACAATTATTTATTATCTGTAGATTGTATACATCAAATGTGAGGAGCTGGATCACAAATTTGGCTCAGAACTAAAGAACAAAGGTAGAAATAGATGAGTCAAGGAAGGAAAAAACGTGGGAGTCACAAAGAGCAGATATCCCCAAATGTGAGCAATGGAAGAAGAAAATAGAAGAGACTGTGACTCATTTTACCCAGTGTATGCTGGATTTCATCTTTGTCTGGCAATAATTCTCCCCTGGTGTCAAAGAGCACTTCAGCTGCTTTTTTCAATTTTTCTACTGCAACCTGATGACTAGATACTTGTCCTTGGAGCACCTATAAAATATACATGGATTTAAAAGAGCAATGAGATTTACTGGGAGATGTAAGAGTTAGTAACACAACTGGTGCAGCACAAGAAATGAATTTTAATTTTGATTCAAGCAAACACAGTCCTATGTAGCATGTTGCTGATTGTATTCTTATTCAATTCCACGAGGTTAGAAGAAACATCTCAAATATTTTGCTCTCTGTGACATCATTTGTCTCTTTCCTTACACCGGCTTTTGGTAGAGTCACCTTAAACCGTGAATGGGAAGCTGAATATCTGTGATGCAAACTTTCAGTTTAATAACAGACCCATTTTGTTCATTATATACAATATTCTAATGATGAGAAGACAAGTAGAATGTCAAGCACTTCACCAATATAAGCGATCATTGTCGATCGGCATATACTTTATGCTTCATCTTAATACCATGTTAATACACTCTTCTTCATTGGGAAAAATATTTATTATTTCAAAACTACAGCCTGCTTTGAGAGATGTCACTCGGAACAAAAAAGAGAAGGCTGCAACAGAACATCTCTTTCGCTCATCTTTCTCTGAACATTTTGCTTTGTGTCACATGAATAAAACATTTATCTTTATTGAAGCTGCATTCTTGTTTTATTTCTTTGGATTATCCCATAGCTGTGCCTTGATTTATTATTTTGCAATTTTCAGTTTCAGTAATGTATTGACTTTGTTGCATTAAGATGTATTTATTTTTCATTATTGCAACAATAATCACTTTTCCCATGAGGGCTGAGGCAGGTGTTGCTTTGCTTTTTAAGGAAAGCCTTAGAGAATACTAGAAACAAACCAAGGACCTTGGGGAGTGAAGAGTATTTTGAACACTTAATCTTGGTAAAAGGATTATCCTATTCATGCAGCCAAGGTCACTGCCTTGGGTCACTGTCTCGCGGGATTACTAAGTAGTTCTATCAGCTGCAAAAAGTAGCTTTGTCTTAAATGACAGACTCAAGCAAGTATTTTGTGCATGCTTTCCCTTAATATCACTTTCTTACACGTTTTCTGTAATATGTACGCTTTTAAAAAGTGGAAGTATTGAAAGGTATTGGTATTCAGGCTATCGTTTTATTTTCTTTTAATAACCTTGTAATCTCTTGCAACAGGGTGGAGTCAGGCGACTGAACAGAGCTGGAGAGTTTACCAGCCGGATGCCCTTCCTGACTTCCTATGTGGAGTTCGCAGCAGACAATTACTCATTGGGCCGAGAGAGAGAAATATCTGCCGCTGTCTAGGATCAAACTCATAGCCTCCTGACGGTGAGGCGAGAGCTCCACCTTTAGGCCACCGCACCACTCATTCAGGTTATCATGTAATTTCAGGAAAATTTACATTGGGTAAATTGGATTAAAATATGGAGTGTTTTCCATTCTTTACTTTGTAATCTGCTCTTGCCTTAATGCCTTTGAGGACAAGATTTACCTTGGTTTCTTCTAGTTGCCTTTGAAGATTTTTTGGATCCCCAGCAATCGCTTCAGTTAGTTGCTTCTTCACAGCTTCTTCACAGTCTTGGAGTCCGGACAGAAGCCCAGATGCAGCATCTTTGTAATTCTGGTATTTATCTACCAGATCTTTGAGATTATTTCCAAAAATACTACTCTAGAAGGACATAGAATAAAAAACAGCATTTAAAAAGAGAAATGATTTTTTAATTATATTTGTAGTTAATAGTAGGAATTTCTTCTTGTGTGTTTAGCTCCTTGCAATTTGTCCTAGGCATTTTTTCTGCTCTGATTTTGTCATAAACTGTTCCATCAGTGGATAAAACTTTATTGTAATTAATTTTGATATACGGTTTTTTCATGTTTCTGTGGTAATAAATCAACACATGGACATAAACACACAGAGGTAAGATAGATGGGAACAAACTAGAAAATCATGTCAAGAAAATACTTGTGGCTGTTTCACCAGGAAATGCAAAAATCTGATAACAAATTATTTATGTGTTTAATTTTATCGGAGTCCCACTGGCTGCATTCGGACAATATAATTAGCACCTCAATAAATTTCATATCTATATTTCCACAAAATGCTACTGATTTTATACTATTAAAATTTTCTATAGTACAGTAGAAGTTTTCTCTTATTTACTGCTTTATTAGCTTTATCAGAAATTGGTTTTGAAAATACTGGCATATAGCATTTTCTTTTAATGAAGATAAAGACAATAGTTTAAGGGAAATGTGATACTTCCCTTTGTATGCATTGTAAGAATCTAAATTTTAGAAGTTTTCTCATCATTTTTTCATTTTTTTCCCCCTCTTCTGACTACTGAACAATTTTTTTTATTAATACACTTAGCACCACCTAGTGGATAAATGCCAAACTATATAAATGTTTTTTTAAAAAAATATGAAATTTACAGATTGTAGCAAAGTAATTAACACTGAACTTTCTATTCACTGGAAGAATTTTAAGGTTTAGAAGTATGTATTTAATGAATGCATTGTCTTAACAGCTAAAATGGTTGATTCGCCTACATTGATTCATGCAGGTAAAGGCCAAACCAAATAGAAGTTCATAGGTTAAAACTTGAATTATACCCAGAAATCTCATGAAAAACAATAAAGGCCCAAAGCACAGGTATAAAGTATATCTGGTGTGGAATAGGTACAGTATATAAATCATGCTGATCATTCATGGTGATTTATGTATATATTCCCCACCAATTTTCAGCCTCATTTTCAGAAATGCCACTGGGTTTTCGCTGGCTAAATTCAGGAGTGGTCCCAGGTCAGTCACTGCGCTCACCACAATACAGATAGTCCTTGTCTTAGTCCTTGTCCAGTTGATTAGCGATCATTCAAAATTACAACAGCCCTGAAAAAGTTGCTTACAATTGGTCCTTGCAGCACTGACCAGCATTGTTGCATTCTCATGATCACAACCGGCATGTATTTGTGATGGTTCTAGATTCCTGGGGTCACATGATTGCCATTTGAGACTTTCCCAGCCAGCTTCTGACACGGAAAGTCAATTGGAGAACCCGGATTTGCTTAATGACCACGGGACCCACTTAATGACCAGAGCGAATTGCTTAAAATGGTGGCAAAAAAAGATGATAAAATCAGGCACAACTCATTTCATGACCACCTGGCTCAGCAATGGAAGTTCCAGTACCAGTTGTGGTTTGTTGAGAACTAGCTGTATATCAGCTAGTCACTTTCCCTCAACCCAATCTCACTTGTAGGGATTAAAAAAAACACCAGAAGAGCCAGTGATATAATACAATAATAATTTTAAAAAATCCCACACACATGCAATTCAATTTACCTTAGAGTAGAGTGTCTTGAAGCGACCAGTTGCTCTATCCAGCTTATTCTGTACCTCCATGTAAGTTGATGAAGTATCCATGCCTTCTTTCTCATATCTGACACCTTCTATTTTGTTGCAGGATTTAGCAGCCTCTAATACTCTCTGTCCAGCAATAGTGATAAACCGCAAATCTCCTTTGTGAGAAATGACATCTTCGGAAAAACTCTTCTGCCTTTGCAGTTTGATGATGATGCCGCCAAAGTCAGAGGCTCCAATCTCCAGGTTTTCGAGTTCTTGCTCTGCCAGCTGCAGCCAACTTTCAAACTCGGAGTAATCCGCATCGAACTTCTCGAGCTCCTCCTGTAGCGAGCGTGTTAATTTCAGCTTCTGTTCGGATTCGGCCAACGCAGTCTCGTATTGCACCTTCAGCTCCTTTAAGTTCTTTTGGATTTTTTCTTTTTCCTCTGGTAAAAGGTGATGTCCTTGCTTCTCAAGAAGAGCCTGGGCAGATTGTGTTGCTACAATGACGGCTTGTTGCTGCGAAATAATTTTTTCATGTTGCGCCTGGGGAGAAACCCAGAGTGCCTGGAATTAGGCTTTTGCTCTACGGCGGGATACCATTTTTTTTTTTAGTAATTCTCTATTCATAGGATATTGAAAATTACTTAGAATCAATAACTGATTCTTTACTATAAGCTACCAAGGTGCTAATCTCATTTAATCGCCTATTGCCAAAATGACCACATGCACACAATATGTTAAAACTTATTCAAAAGGTTCTGGTTGAGTTCATGGTAAAATATGCATTTTTTAAAAAAAAATATTTATTAGATTTTTGTAATCTTACCTTTATTACTCTTATAAGTACAGATAGTCCTTGACTTACAACAGTTCACTTAGTAACCGTTCAAAGTTACAATAGCACTGAAAAAAGTGATTTATGACCATTTTTCAGAGTTATGACCTTTGCAGCAGCCCCATGATCAGGTGATCAAAATCCAAACACTTGGCAACTGGTTCATATTTATGACTGTTGCTATGTCTCAAGTCAAGTTGGTCATGTGATCAACTTTTGCAACCTTCTGACAAGCAAAATGGGGAAGCCGGATTCACTTAACAACAGGTTACTAACTTAACAACTGTAATGATTCACTTAACAACTGTGGAAAGAAAGGTTGTAAAATGGAGCAAAACTCACTTAACAAACGTCTCACTTAACAACAGAAATCTTGGGCTCAATTGTGATCGTAAGTCGAGGACTACCTGCAGCAAAAATATAGTATATAATACTCCTTCCTGTCATTTTCCCCACAAGAACAACTCTGTGAAGGGAGCTGGGCTGTGACAGAATGACTGGCCCGAGGAATTCAGCTGGCTTTTATGCCTAAAACAGAACTAGAACTCACAATCTCCCACTTTCTACCCTGGTACCTTTATCACTACACTAAACTGATTCATCATACACATTTCATCATATATGCTTCTTGGGCATACATGGAAGTACTCCTAATAGTGAGGCTTCTGAGGAAATTCTCCTGCTAACTTATAGGGGCATTTAGGTTACTATGTAGGTATCCTGTTGTTGTATTATGTTAGAAAGTATCACAAAGAGGTGGGTTTTTTTTCCATTTTCCTCTGACTCTCTTTCCTTTGACCTTTCTTTTCTCTGAGTGTCTACAACTCCAAGGTAGAAATCAAAACTACCTCTTGGTTCCACTCTTGAACCTTGTGGGTATAATTTCAAATGAGAACTCTCTGAGCCTTGCAGTGCACCAAGAAAAATGGTAGCACTTCCAATAGACTTAGGGATGGTCCCAGCAATAAGATTTGATTCCACTAGACCAGGGGTGTCAAACACATGTCATCATGGTGGCGTCACATGACGTATTGTGACTTTCCCCCCTTCGCTAAACCGGGCATGGGCGTGGCCAGCGTCTGACGCATCCGGCCCGCCGGCCGTGAGTTTGACACCCCTGCACTAGATCTTATTTTACATATTCTGGTCCCAGTTTTAAGCAGAGTCCAGAATGTGTATTCATTTTGCTCCATCCATACCACCTTCTCTCCCCTAGAATTGTAATTACTAATAGGTGTATACATTACCTTAGCCTTCTGGTATTTCATATTGAGATTATCATCTGACAGTGCACGTTGTCCATCTATAAGTGTTTCATTCTGTTCTTGGGTTTCTAGCAAGTTGCCATTTACTTCATCTTCCCCTCCAATCAAATCCTCTCCATCTCCTTCATGAAAATGAGTACCGTTCTGTTTGATTGTTGGCTTGCATTTTGTATCTCTATGATCAGCATCCTTATCTACATTTGACAGCCAATCCAGAAGATTTTCTATCTCATTTTTGCTCTCTTCAAGTTGTTGTCTAGCTGCAACCTGAACAATTGAAGTTCAAACCATCAATAGCTTCCTCAAATATATTCACAGGTACAAATACAAAATGTCCCCAATATATTATAGTAATTCAAATTTTGGTTGAAAATGAAGTAACTCTCTGGCCACCAAAACAGTGAGTTTAAAAGCAAATGTGAAAACAAAGACACTCCTTGATTTTAAAAAAATCCTGTGCACTTGCTTTCATTCCTTAAAATATTCCCAGATTATTTGGACACAACAACCATGGCCAGATTATTTGGTTACCAACAGCAATAGATAGCAGTAGTCCTCTTTTAACAATGGTAATTGGGACTGGAATTTCCAACACTGCTGCTTAACCAAGGTGCTTAGTGGCAGCCATTCTGGTACTTTCAGTTGCTGTATTTAAGCAAATTCTGTGCCGTCATTCGGTGCAATGCAATGTGTTCACCATTTGCAACCTCCTGCCAGTTTCCCCATTGACTTTGTTTGTCTGATGCTAGCAGTGAAGGTCTCACAATGGTGATCATGTGACTGGGATATTGCAATGTTGTAATTGCAAGCAGGTTGCCGAGCACCTGGTTCACAATCACGTGACTGTAGGGACGTTGCCTAAATCCTAAGTATCAAGCGTTCAACACCATCATAAATCCAACCACTGAATAAGTGGTTGTTAAGAGAGGATTACTTGTTTTTAGGAGCATTTGTCTACTTGGAAAAACACATGGAGGGATAATTGCTCTATTCCCGTGATGGCGAACCTATGGCATGCGTGCCGGAGATGGCACGCAGAGCCCTCTCTGTGGACACGCTAGCTGTTGCCCAGCCCAGTTCTACCGCGCATACACACGCGCCTCCCACCAGCCAGCTGGTCTTCGGGTCTCTGCCATGCATGCGCATGGGGGCGGGGCACATGCGAGAGGCACATGCGCAGGAGTGCTCGCATTGCATTTTGGGGGTTTGCATGTGTGGCCTCCCATGCCGTTTTGGGCCTGGAAGGCCTCCTGCACCAACCTGGAAGGCAAAACGGGGCACGGGAGCACCATCGAGGCCCCTCCGCGCCCTGTTTTGGCTTCCAGGTTGGTGAAGGAAGCTTTCCAGGCCCAAAACAGGGCGCGCGGGCACCATGTGAGCCCCCGTGTCCCATTTTGGACCTGGAAAGCCTCCTGTACCAACTTGGAAGCCAAAACAGGGCCCAGGGAGCATGTATGGGGGCCCCTGAGCACATGTGCGAGGGATATGTGTGCATGCGTGGGGGATGCACGCATATATGCAGGGGTGCTCGCATTGCATTTTGGGAGTTTGGGCACGCATGTGCATTCGCGCACACATGCGTTTTGGCTGCTCAGCACCGAAGAGGTTAACCATCACTGCTCTATTCCATTCTTAGAAAAATCAAGAAAATCACTGGAAAGCTATTATGTTTAGAGAAGCCTCTGCTCTAAGGATGCATTGTGGAACTACACCAGTTCTAAGCCTTCTGGAACTGTTTGGGATTTCTTTTTAAACTGTAGTTTGATGAATATATTTATAAACGAATATGGGAATCTAGATATGTTTGATGAATAAATGAAAACATATGCAAACATGAATGAATAACGATGATCAACTCTTTCAGTTGTCAAATGATTTTTCTGAAATCTCTCACTCATATCAAGTACACACAAGGGGAAATTATGAAAATAAATCATTTTGAAAGGAAAAGTAAATATTTGCCAAAGAACCTTTTCTGTTTCTTGTTTAATAGCCGTTGTCACAGCTTTATCCAGCTCTTTCCTAGATTCCTCTGCTTTCTGGCTTAGCAGCAAACACTTGGTTTTCGCTTCATTCAGTTTCCTCTCAAGAGCAGTCTTATCTTCCAATGGGAGCTTTTCCCCATTCTCTTTCAAGAACATTTCTGTGTCTTTCACAATTTCTGCCAAGGACTGTGTATTTGCTTGCATGTTTTTCTGCAATTCCTTGAAGAAGAATGACAACAATAATACAAATCAGGAAAGTATTTGTTAATTTTTATTTATTAAATTTATTGACCAATCATCTAACCACAGGGCAACTCTATTCAATTCCCTTTCCTTTTTCTGGTATTTTGGAAGCATTTTTGGGAGATTTATTGGGGAAAATAGAAACTGAAAGATTAAAGGCACCTGTTTTAACTCCTAAATTCCTGACTTCCTCAGTACAGGCTGTTTGCTTCAATGAGAATTTGCTGAATAATGCATCAATTTGGGACTTATGTCACAGATTTAGCAATAATCCATGGTTTGCATTCACAATGTTTTGGTTTGCCCATAAGTTAACCCCCCCCCCCCCAGCCATGACATGATTAAACATGAGAAGTGATTCCACTCATTGCAAATTGGTCCTTGGTGAAATTCAGACTGTTTAGCGTGTTTGTTGATACTCGATAATTTACCTGTTGCCTGACTTGATATTGCTGTAATTCAGTCTTGCTATCTTCAATCACAAGGGCCTCTTTGTGGCCAATAATTTGATTTTCTGTCTGTGTGAGTAAATCACATATATCCTGTAATTTTTCTTGGAATTCCTGGTGCTGATCCATCAAATCCTGTTTTGGAATAAGAACAAAGCTGCATAAAGGCACACAAAAGTTGTTCTGTAAGTTAATTTTCAAGCAACCACATTGCAAAGCTTTCATTAGAAATTGTTTCCGAAAGTATGCTGTAAACATGAGAGCAGTCGCACACAGTTTAAAGAAATGGAATATAAAAGGTATGGATAAACCTCACAAATGCTGTAAGTAAAGAGACCAGTTTGAGATGGAATCGCCCAGCAGAAGTCTGGCCATGCATTAGGCGTGTGAAAATCCAAATTTCTGTCTTGTTCAAAATCTGTAACACACAAGCATTAATTCTAAAACAGGGATGTCAAAACCAATGTTAGTTGAAAACTATGTGTTAGGTAGTTGGTACATGTAAATGTTATCAGCATTGAGATTATGTATGTATTTTAAACACTACAGAAGCATACGTGCAATAAGATTCATTGGCTCACTTATCCTACCCTCCCATTCCATGTATTTTTTTTCACCTCTGTTATTTTAATAAAGTCCTAGCCTTTTTAATAAGAAGATTTACACTTCTGGCCCTTAAACACTATCTCTTGAATCTAGTTGGAGTTATTGCCTTTTTTATTAACTCTGTTTTGAACAAGTCTTCTGACCATGTCTCTGTTTTTCATATACCCTGTTTCCCCCAAAATAAGACATCCCCTGATAATAAGCCCAATTGGGTTTTTGAGCACATGTGCTAAAATAAGCCTCCACCCGAAAATAAGCCCTCCCCAAAAATATTTAAACACAGCACTGGAAATCAGGTAAGATAGCAAGAGGAGCCCCATCTTGCTCAACATACCCCAAAATAATAAGACCTCTCTGGAAATAAGGCCAAGTGCTTATTTTGGAGTTCAAAAAAATATAAGACAGGGTCTTATTTTCGGGGAAACACGGTACTAGTTAAGGCATCTCCAGCTGGGCAGCTTTCAGTGGTGGTATTCAGCTGGTTCGGACCAGTTCAGGTGAACCAATAGTGGCGACCTGCCCACCCGCCCAGGCACTATGCCATCCTATTTAGCCACATTTTCTAAGTCGCGCACATGTGTGCAAGCTACGCACGCGAGCAAAGCGCATGCACAGAAGGCTGCCCGTGTGCACTCACATTTTCGGTGCACGGTGAACCGGTAGTAAAATTATGTGAAACCCACCTCTGGCAGCTTTGGATATAAAATAAGATCCTAACAATGTATCACTTCACCCATGAAAGACCATGAAAGTTAATAAGCTGTTCAATGGTTTTCCCACATACAAAGGCATTGATGGTTTTGGCCGAACTTGACAGGAAGAAGTAGGATTTAATCACTAAACTCCCCCTTTTTTTCCTACATACTCAAACCTTAATTCCAATTTAGATCCCACTCTTTCTGTATTACTGTTGTTTGCTTAAGTTTCATTTGAAGCCAAAACATTCCTATGTTGTAAAAATTATTATTATAAAGGGTAAATTTAAATGATCGTTAAACTAATTGTTGATAATGCCTCTCTAGATTTCTGAAGGATAAATCCAGTGCTCAACAGCTTCGGAGTTTAGGTGGACTGCAATTTTGGCACCTTGTTGCTTTATCTATCTAATAATAGTAAGCACAAGGCCACAGAGAGAAGCAAACCTGATGATCAATAAGAACTTGAGCTGTTTGTAAGAGAGATTCAAAGTCATGCACTTGAGATCTTATTTTTTCTTGCATTTCCTGGAAGCGTCGTTGTGTAGAATTTAATAGTCTCAAGAGTTGCTTGCTTTGGTTTGGAGAAAGATCTTGGGCATGTTCAGAAATGAAGAACTGAATATCAAATGCTGTGGATTCCAGTTGCAGTTTTCTACATCCAAGCTCTTTTTCTTGGTCCTGCAAATTAAGCAAAGGAAGCCAGATAATATTCTAAACAATATCAGGAATTAGAAAACCAGTATCATTAAAGATGCATGTGAGCGTGTTTCAGATTTTATTTTGTTCATGACATTGTCAAGAACAATTTATCTAAACCAACTGCTGCCAAGATGTAATGAATTACAACTCCTATGATCTTTAACATGCTAAGTTTTATGATGATGAAGTTGTGGGTCCAGTTC
The DNA here is from genome assembly GCA_012654045.1 of Ptyas mucosa. NCBI lineage: Eukaryota > Metazoa > Chordata > Lepidosauria > Squamata > Colubridae > Ptyas > Ptyas mucosa. The sequence goes on along the minus strand of WNWU01000017.1, from coordinate 6,504,620 downwards.
ACCTGGAAGGTACCTCCTTGGAGAAGACTGGTTAAAAATTCTGGAATCAGAATTATATAAAACGAACAATTGGTAAGATGTTCATCACATTTAGATTGATCAAACTGGATTTTCATAATCCAGAATCTATTAATCAATACTTGGGATACTGAAATTATTCAAAACTTTAAAAGATTTAGTTAACAATGAATATTGGCATTTGATTGCATATGCTGAACATTGCTCAAATACATTAACTCACCATACTTCATGGTACTGTTTTTCAAACTTGGCAACTTTAAGATGTGACTGGGGAATTTTGGGACTTTAAATTCAAACAATTTAAAATTCCCAAGTTTGAAAAACACTGATCGACAAGATTAAACTCCACAAAAAGATTTGTAGTACTTCTCATCAGAAGCATTTATTCCCATAAAAAAAATAAAGTTATAACATTAGAGCCATATTTCTCATAGTATCTGTGACAATTATTATGGAGTCCAATTTTCTGGTGAAAATTGATACTTCAAACCTATTATATTTATCTTTGATTTTAATATTCAAGCTACAGATTTTAGAATCATACTAATGAAGTTTTAACTATGCTAAAGCTGTAGCTACTTTATTCTAAATAGAAACATATGGAAAATATATAATTACTCATTTATAAAATGATATCCTTAGTATTTGTAGAGATACACATTTGGTCCTACAATGAACTGTATAAATTACTTTCTACTACAGAGCTTTATGGCTAGTATTATAATCTAGTGCAATCATTACTTTGCCACCTATACAACATACGATGCAGAGTAACTGATTCAAGCATCATTGGTAATTTGGATTATTGGTAAGTGAGAGTGATTCCAAGTTAACATCAGTTGCAATGTCCCATGTCTGGAAGCAGTGGGAGCTTGCTCCATTTGTGCCTTAAACTTGATCCTTTTCATATGTATGTGATGTCACAACACAGGTATAAAAACAATGGGGCTTGTATCACAATGGTCCAATGTTGCTTTTATTATTCTATTCCCCCATCATTCTCCCCAAATATTACTGTCTGGAAGTATATGTAATTATCATTAACTATCAATTGGTAAGTGTTTAGACCAGAGGTGTCAAACTCAATTTCATTGCGGGCCACATCAGGGTTGTGTTTGACCTCAGGAGGCCAGGGTGAGCGTGGCCAGCTCGACGTCACTCGTGTCGGCGGCACCTGTGGTGGCCCGAGTGCTCTGCCAATGAAAATGGGCTCCTGAGCTCCGTTTTTGCTGGCAGGAGCACCGCAGGTTTGTCCTTTGCTTTTTTCAGGGTGATCCCCCGGGCCAGATCTAAGCACCACGTGGCCTGGATCTGGACCCTGGGCCTTGAGTTTGACACCCCTGGTTTAGACTCACCTGGTGGCGAGATGGGCAGGAAATAAATTTAATAAATAATAACTAATACTTGCTTTGGCTAACTGAAGCTTTTTCTTCACATCTTCCACATCACCAACATTCACTATCTTCAAATTATTCATTGTGTCACTCTTTTCAACGATCCAATCTGTGAACTCTTGAAGAATGACTAAAAGTTCCTGATGCAACACAGCAAGCTTGGCCTAAAAAAAGTGTTTAAAAGATATATTTTGCTAACAGCTTTTTCAGACTTAAGAAAGATACCAGAGCGTTCCATTTAGATGAGAGCGAGAGCAGGCCAAAGCAAAACAAAATTACTCTTATACTGTGTATGAATTTTGAAGATCTCCAAAAGTCATTTTATGTTATCAATGGAGAAATTATGAGGCCTCCCTTCTAATCCATAACATTCTTCCCCTAATACAATAAGGGAACTTTGAAATAAATATTTTTTCAATTTGAGAGAAATGGAGAGGATACAGGTGGGAGAGGAACGGAAGAAATAAAAAAGAGATGAAAGGGATAAAGTACAGTTAGTCCTCGACTTACAACATTTCATTTAGTAACCATTCAAAGTTACAAAGACACCAAAAAAAGTGACCTATGACCAGGGGTGAAATCTACTTACCTTCCTTAGCGGTTCAGAAGCGCACGTGCCACACGCGCGTCACATGCGCACACAGACCTTCTGCACATGTGCAAAACCTTCTGCGCATGCGCAGACGGTAAAAAAAACACGGTTAAAACCAGGAAGTAATGACACCCGGGTGAGTGGGCGGAGCTTTGCTCTGCCATTGCTACCAGATCGCCAAGCCAATGGCCAAGATCACTACCAGACCAGGCGATCCTGTCCGATCCGGGAGCATTTCACCCCTGCCTATGACCATTTTTCACAATTATGGCCATTGTAGCATCCTCATGGTCATGTGATCAAAATTCTGACACTTGACAACTGACACATATTTATGACAATTGTAGTGTTCTGGGGCCAGGTGATGACCTTTTATGACCTTCTGACAAGCAAAGTCACTGGGGAAGCCAGATTCACTTAACAACTGTGTTACTAACTTAACAACTGCAGTGATTCACTTTAGAACTATGGCAAGAAAGGTCATAAAATCATACAAAATTCACTTAACAACTGTCTTGCTTAGCAACAGAAATTTTGGGCTCAATCGTAAGTTGAGGACTGAATTTAAAAGTGAGGTAATATCAATTTAAAATCGTAAATTTGTGATCAAATATTTCACGTGATTTTACTCTATTATATTTTAAACTAGGGATTATTTTAAGGTAATGTCTCCAACCAGAGCTTTGGAATTGTATGAATTTTTTAAAAATAAGTAAGTAAGTAAGTAAAATATGGAATATGAACTTACCATTTCAGAGTCTACAGCAAAGACTATTTGCTTTGCTCGGTTTGAAGACATTTCACAGACCACAGAGAATTCCTTCTCTAAGCATTTATAGCTTTCTTTTAGATCTTCCAGTTCCTGCTGTGCAGGAACATCTGTGGAGTGTAATTTCAGAAAGTCTTCTGCCAACTTCATATCTTTTCGCAAGGTGATAGCAAACCCCGCAAGTCCTGATTCAAATGCCTGTATGTATAAAAAATAAAGTACCATATAGTAACATGAAATGAGAATAAAAGTAGATGAATTCTATTCTTCATTCTATTAGTCAGAATTAATTAATATCAGGGCTAAAACAAATTTGTATTGCATATCAGAAAAAAGGAATAAGGAAACTGACTCCTGGGTAATATTACCACAACTCCAGGATGAAATGCTCCCGGTTCGGACCAGATCGCCTGATCCGGTAATGATGGAGGCGGGTGGTTCAGAGAACCGGTAGTAAAAATACCTGTCCCCCACCATGCCCAGCTGAGCCGTGCAATAATCAGAGGCATTTTATTTTTAAAAGCATTTTTTTCTACAACCTCTTCGGCCGAAAAAATGCTTTTAAAAGTAAAAAAATGCTTTTAAAAGCCTCTGATGATCCCAGCTGAGTTGCCTGATCGGCAGAGGCTTTTAAAAGCATTTTTTTACATCCCTTTCAGCCAAAGAGGTTGTAGAAAAAATGGTTTTAAAAGAAAAAAAAAGTTGGCCACGCCCACCCAGTCACATTACCCACCACCAACCCACACCCACAGAACCGGTAGTAACAAATTTTACATTTCACCTCTGCACTACTCCTACTAAAAGTTGTAAGTTTACACATTAACCTTTCTTTACATGAAAATGATACAGTGCAGTGATGGCTAACCTTTTTGCCATCGCGTGCCAGGAGAGGGGGGGTGGGGGAGGTTTGCGTATGCACGTGCCCACACCCATAATTTATGTGCCCCCCCTGCACATGCACGCGTCACCCCACTTCCCACCCCCCTGCTCCTGGCACGCGATGGCCTGGTAGGCCCATTTTTTTTTCTTACCTGGCTCCAGATCCTCTCTATGCATCTGGGAAGGGCGAAAACAGCCTTTCCCACTCCCTTGGAGGCCCTCTGGAGGTCTGAAAGGGCCCATTTCCCAACTCCTGGTGGGACAGGAAGTGATGTTTTTTGCTGTCCCCAGCCTCCAGAGCCTCTCTAGGAGTCTCTGGAGGCTGGGGACAGCAAAAAACGTCACTTCCTTCCTATCAGCATGCCCACTGATATAGCCATAGGTTTGCCATCACGGATATAGTGCACAAACATATAATTCAAATAGGGGAGACCTGGATTGAAATCCTATCCCAGTCATATAAATTTGGATCTTGTAAGCCATATACATTTGTTAAATAAACAAACATTTCTATACTAATCCTACTTTCTATGAAAATCAATAATTTACCTCTAATTGCTCAAGTTGTATTTTTAGAGCTTCCAAGTCATTACTGATGGGCTGCAGATCATCTAAGAGAAATTTCATATCTTGGACTATTATCAAGTGCCTCCTCAGGTTCTCTGTGTAGCAAGAACAGGGCTGCAGAGCACTGGATAACTGGAAACATTATTGAACAACAGGTCATTTTAGCAAAACTATTTATAAAAGCAATTCATCTGCATTTATTATTATTCACATTAAAACGAACACTTTACAGCTATAGTTTAAAATAAGCCTGGAGGATTAATTGTTTACCAGTGATCCTACAATACCAATAGCTAGAGAACATTTACATTTCTTTATAGGGAATTTAGAATAGAATAGAATAGAATAGAATAGAATAGAATAGAATAGAATAGAATAGAATAGAATAGAATAGAATAGAATAGAATAGAATAGAATA
>WNWU01000017.1:6427179-6499970 GCA_012654045.1 Ptyas mucosa | reverse complement strand
TAGAATAGAATAGAATAGAATAGAATAGAATAGAATAGAATAGAATAACAGAGTTGGAAGGGGCCTTGGAGGTCTTCTAGTCCAACCCGCTGCTTATGATTACCCTACAGTTTTGACATATTTGATGAAATGGTACAGCCAAGTCACTCAAACAAAACATGAAAAATGTACAAGTTGCTGCTCACCGTGCTTGTTGCCACAGATCCTGGAAAAGATTCTTTCATTTCCAAGGCATGATCACAAAAGTATTCTCCTGAATGGTATAGTTCCTTAGCTGGGTTCTTTGAGCAGGCAACTGATTTTAATTCTGAAGCATCTTTAGCTCCATCTGGGTTTGGAACTAATTGGTCAAGCTGAGAAACTATTTTCACCTGATTCCTTTCAGTCTGGTTTTTGTCGCTGATGATTCCATGTTTGCCATTATTTTTAGGATTAGAATGATCTTGCTTCAGGATATCAAGGAGGAGATCAGGACTGCTATTATCAAGCCAAATATCTGGGGGAGGATTGTGTTCATTTGCACTGATGCAAAATGGATTGACCAGAGCAGCTGTTTTGGCAACACTGTTTTCATCTTTGATATCAGATTGATTAGACTGTTCCTGATGCATATGATTAACTGTTTTAAATACATTTTGCATTAAAGCCCTTGTGCCAGTATAACTTAAAGATTTATCTTCCTCATTGTAGTGAAGGCAGAAATCATCTATTCTGTTTTTAAGTATATTTGGTAAGGTTTCATGCAGTGTAGCAGGGACATTGGACAAATGTATTTTCTGATCCTCTGTTAAAGGAAAATCAAGTGAACGTGTTCCTTTCGGTGATAATTGTACATTGCTCTTGGTGGCTTTTTGTAAGAAAGTAGAATTATTATCTTGAATGGCCTCTATCTCATCATTTCTTTCACTACTGTGATTAACAAGCATTTCATGAACATTTGGTTTTGTACTAGGACAGCTGTTACCCATAGTGCCTAAAGTATCAAAAAAGGAGCCCACAGTTTGCAAATGTTCCTTACAACCCATTCCAACTTTGTTAATTACTTCTTCAGAAGTTTTATTTTCCATAATATCAAAGCTTTCTGATTGGAGATTTTCATGATATAATTTGGAATGTCCTTCTCTTCCTTTGGTGTCATTCATTTGAATAGGTTCTGGTGTATCTGATGTCAGAATCTGGAAACTCGATTCTTCAGATTGCTGTTTTGCTTGAGTTTTTTCAGTTTCCATTCCATTCTCTTTATTGCCTCTTTCAATTTCCAGGACATCGGATGAAACTCCCTGTGTCAGCACTAGGATATCCTTGGTTTTGATATTTTGTGCACACTGCTTTAAGTAAGTAGAAAGATCAACTACTTCATCACAGTCAATAGTTATGTCTGTAGCCAAACCACTAGGTTGTACAAGGGATTTAGCTTCATTTGAAAACCGATCAAGACTCGGTTTCTCCTGACATGAGGGAATAGTTTCATAAGTGTTTTTAACACCCAATGAACAATTCTTTGGCAAGCTTCCATCTGATTCCCGGCTACTATCTTCCCACAGAACTCCATTTTTATTCTGTTTCCCATCATCCATGATATCTTGTGCTAACTGTCTATCATTTACTCCATGACTTTTCTTACAACTCACAAATGACATTGCTTTTACATCTTGCCCGATAGCCTCGTTGTGCTCAGAAGGCAAAGTGTTTTGAAGAACAATGTCTGGCTCAGCCGGAACATCTTTTGTTCCAGTGGCATTCCTGCAGTATGCTTCAAACTTTCTTTCTAAGAAAGGTTCCAAAACCTTTTCAGCATCTTTCTGGCTTTCATCTTTACTTTTATCATTTGTTATATTTTGAGAGTCATCAACATTGTTTCTTTTAAAACACGGTAAGCCATTTTTCAACTCTACTTGCAAGTTGCAGTCATGATGAGTAAAGTTGCCTTCTGCTATTTTTCGAAACTGTTCTCTCTTGTCTCCTAAACACTGGCTGCCAGTGCTTATATCCTGGCACTGTGAGTAATGCATTTCCATCACTTCCTCATTCTCATAATCCGTCTCATCAGAAGTATAATCATCAAAATCTACATAATCGTAACTATCAAAGTCATCTTCACTTTCCTTATCCTTATTGCCTAAGTAATTATCTACAGAAATGCTTTCTTGTGTGGTATCATCAAAATAATTTTCTTCTTCAGTACTACTCTGCTCTTGCCTATCTCGTTTTATTTCGGCTTCATCCAATTTTCTCAGGGAGGTAAAAACCTCATCATTTTCTTTTTCCCTCCATTCCTTATCTACATTTCCAGTCCCTTCTCCCTTCTCTTCCTGAACAGTGCCTCCATTGAATGGTTTCTTACTCAGAGTTTCAGGTGTATCATCATTATCCAATTGACCAAAGCATAGAAAACTCTCCTCTTTCTCATGCAGAAGATATTTTGATGCTTCTTCTGTTGGTTTATCTACAGCAATTTTAATACACTGCACATCGTCACTGGCTTCTGGAATAATAGTTCCCTTATCTGTAGAGGACCTACCCTTATCAACTTCAGTCATATTATCAACAATATCATCACTATGATAATTATGTATGCTGCCATCTTTATGCTGCGCTATATCACAAAGGCCTTGACTATCTCTGTATTCATTACTACTTTCCAAATGTGGAGTGATACATTTTCTTTCATCTTGTGTTTCACAAGGCTTACTATTGCTGACTTCTAGAAGTAAGCTATTATCATTCACAGATGGTTCATTAAATAATCTAAGGGGGCTATCTATACTGACAGGTGAGCCATCAAGAAATCCAGAACTGATTCCTGCCAATGTTGTACCAATATTGCCTTCCACTGGAAGGCCAGTATGAGTGATAATAATATGATCTATCTGAAAGGGCTCAATGGATGTAACATCACATTCTGATGGTGGAACTCTATAAGATTTAGTACAATAATCATGCAAAGTTCTACTATCTATGTTACTCTCATTTACAGGTTTGTCATTGATATTAATATTGCTCTCCAGAGGTTCATTTCTTTCAGTTTTAATCTGTTCCTGATTTATCAAAGCGATGTTGTCTTTCAGTGGTTGATCATCCTTAGAAAAATTATTTTCCATCACAGATGTCCAATGGCTATTCATACAACTATCTACTAATAGGTTATCAGGAGTAGGCTCTCTAGGTTCCAAAGGAGATACTCTGTAATTATTATTATGGGATGCAGCAATGATGTTAGCATCTGACTGTAATATCCATTTTTCATTACAAGCCCCTAATTCTTCCTGAGTAGGCTCTTTTAAAGATTTATCTTTAGTTTTCACAGTGGTAAGTAAACTATTCTGGAAATTAACTTTTTCTTCATCTTTTATTAATATAATTTCTTCATTATCCTGCAGAAAGTGAGATGAACCTTCCTCAGTGTTGTTTGGTTGTTTTCTTCCATTAATAAATGCTGAAGGATTATTTATATCCAAAACATTATCTAAATTACCTAAAAGATTTTCACTGCCACTCTCATTTTCCTTATCTATTATGCATATGCCAACTTCATTTCTGCTTAAAAGATGATTTCCTTGCAAATGCTTATCAAGGGACTCTTTTACTTCATCAGCTTTAGCACATGATTGGTTAACTAAATTCTGGTGAACTTCTTGAAATTCCCCCCTGTTATTGTTGCTAAGCGTACTTTGGATACTTGTCTCTTGACCTAAAGCACTGCCAGTAACAGAGTTAAGTATTATATTTTTAGGCAGTTGCTCAAGATATGGACCCTCCCTATTTTCAGAAGATTCACGAAATTGTTCTTCAGTTCCAACTGTAATGCATTCAGGGTTCTTGTCATCCATTAACAAACTGGCAGTCTCATTTAAGTCACCACAATGCAACAAAAGCCTCTGACCTGTATTTGCATCCATATAACTGTTTATCATTAGGTAAGACATGAATCGCTTTTGATTCTGTTGTGAGTGGTGACTTGTAGGTTTGCTGGTGTTCAGATGTTCAATGTCCTTTCTTTGTTCACTCTGTGTAGATGGATGGAATTCATAAAATGAGAAACAGCTTGCAGACCTTTTCAATGGGAATGGCACATTATCCCCATTCGGCAATTCATCAGGAAGAGTAATATTACTCAAAATGGATAAAACGTTACTATCTATAATTCCTTGCTGGGCTGCATTATTTAAGCTGATTACTTCAGAGGTTTCTGGAATATATAGTGCTGCTATTTTTTGCCTCCCATCTAAAATTTTGCAGGCCAGTTCGTTAGATATCATGCCTTGATGCAAAGATATAGATACAGGGAATATTTCACCACTATGTGGCCAAATGAGTCCTAAAAAACCTTGCTGTGCCTCTAACACCAGCAAGGCACAAGTAGAAGAGATCAGGTTGCACTGCACAGCTTCATCTACAGTCAAACGTTTCGGGGAGTTTGGTGATAGGATCCCACCTGTTTGAATTTGACGAGTCAAAAGAGCACAGGCAGTATCTTGATCTATAACTCCTTCTCTCATTGCTTCTTCGACAGTCATCCTGTGATCTGAATTGGGATTAATTATGCCCCCAGAAAGTAGCTGAGCATCTAACAGCCTGAACATAGTCTCCTTCTCTATGAGTCCTTCATGAGCTGCCCTCGTAACAGTTATTTTCCTTCCACACGTTAGTGTTATTTTGCTTCTGTCTTGAAGAGCCACTGGTAAAAACCTTAAGCTTGTTTCTTTGTGTACGACAGTTCTTTCAAGCAATTCCTCAAATGATAACTTTTCTGCAGTATTGGGATCAATAAGTTCTCTAGATCTGTCCTGGCTTTCTAGGATCTTAGCATATAGGGCGCCAGAAATCAGGTTCTTTTGGAAAGTTTTGTGCAGAGTTAGTGGTTCTTCTGTGCCGGCTATTTTTAGATATCCTCCAGAAAGCTGGATCCCAAGAATTTTGACAGCCAAAGATTCTGAAATGATTCCTTGCTCCAAAGCAGTCACAACTGGGATTGTGGTTGCACTCAGTTGCAAAATAACCTTTTTAGCGTTTTGCAAACCTTGCAATTCCGATGCCACTTGTTCATCAACAAGTTTAAGGGTCTTTGCTTGTTCAAGATCAAAATTCCTTCCCAAGGTAGGTGAAATTAAACCAGATAAAATAATCTGCCTCTGAAGTAATTGGATTCCAGTGTCATAATCAATAAGGCCTTTATAAATTGCCTGGAAGACTGAAAACATCTCTCCGGTAGTCTGATCAATGATGCCAGCTATGACTTTGTCTACCTAAGAACATAAAAATACATTTTTTTTTCAGTATCCAATAAATATTAAAACATGAAATCTCTGAATTTAAATACTTATCTGTAGACGGCAATAAAAATAATTTACTTACCAGATTTGGAGCAAGACTGTGAATGTTAGCAAGTCAATGCAGAAATGATCTATGTCAGTGATTCAACTGCACATGGTGTGATAAAAGATTGAGACATGGCATGCATCAGCAAACCAAAAGTCTATGTTCTGCACACATCAACAAGATTAGTGGAATACAAGAGCCAATGGTCATAGAGTGAGTGAAAAAGACACGTTCCTGGAAGACAAACTGTCATGCCATCTATGTGGTTGGTGAGAAGTTAAGGATATTCAGAAAATAGTGATACCAATAGTCATGCTACTCATGTTTACAGCATACAGCACTTTTATGTTGACACCACTGTAACCACCTAAATGCATTGCAACTGGTTTGCATTGAAAGTCATCCATTAGAAACATTTAATACACATGTGAAAGATACGTTTTTTCATATACTAAATATATTTTTATATATATTGCATATATTAACTGACATTTTGTAATACTTTTTACAGATCATGATAGGCCTTCAAGGTATTTATCTCACAGTTAGTGAGAGCGCCCTTTCAAAAGTATGTAACTAGCTGAAATTTAATGAATTTTTGAAATAAGTATACAAAGCAAGAAGTATAATCTACCAAATTTTTGCAGGGTGTCAGGGTTCTGAAACATAGAATTTGTAAAAGATGGGTTTTAAAAAGAAAGATAAGTGATGTATGATTTTTTTTTGTTCTTAGTTCATGCAAGACACAGATCTAAAGATTTATTCATGTATGTATGACTATATTTTCCTTTTTATACATTCAGTAATAATTCTTATTACACAAAAATACTGAAAGTTCTCATTTAGTCCTCCTTTTGTCTGATGCACACAACTTAATGCAGGATTAAAAAAACAGTATTAATATACAGTTCTATACCCATGCAATAAGTAAGGTTTAGACCATACATGACCATCAGTAATATAGGTTTTAGGCTACCTTTGCATCCATGTTTTCATCTTCTATATTTCTTTCCTCCTCTAACTGTATCAAACCTTCATTGGATAAGAGTTTGGAACACTCTTGCAAGGACTTTATATGATTTTCCATTTCGTTTTTCTCATCATTTGTCATTCTATAATACAAATTAAAGGTACATATGTGATTTTCAAAAATAGATTGCAATGGCATAGAACAAGAAGCCATGATTCTGATAAATCTTGGCTTACCAACAACCTGAACACTAGGATGGTTCACAACAACATTCCAAAAGCACTTTGGTATAGGAAAGACCAAAGTTCCTTTTAAAATTAATTCAAACCCCTTTTCTAAAGTTTCAGAAACTATACCTGATTCAACATATCAAAAGACTAGATGCTGTTATAAAGGTTGAAATAACATCATTACAGTTCAAAATAAGTGTAACGTACTTGTCACCATGTTTTGCTAAAAATATCTGTGTTCCTTGCAAAGCCTCTGATAGCTGTTCTTTCTTGGCTGATAATTCATCAGAAGAAATCTAGAAAATAAGATAGTACATTCAAATATCTACAAGGCTCTAATAACAGACTTAAAATGTACTTTAAGCAATATAAAATATTTTAAGATTAAGCAAAAAAAAAAAGATGTGTATTTGAAGTATATTCACATTTGATATTAATACAGTATAGATTGCCATGCCTGCCTTGTACCCGAATTAATTTCTTTTTTTTCAACAAGCCAGATCATACTGTGTGTACATATACAGACACACATATACACATACAAAAATAAGCCTCTCATAGATGTGCTAAAATGGGCATTCTTGTATCTTTTTTTCTTGGGAACAGAGGCCAGGAACTTAAATCAAAACTTAGAACTGAAATACCCTAACATATGCTTAATTAAGAGAGCTAGTTTAACAGGAAGCAAAAACAGTGAATTATGTATATAAAGAAATATTAAATACATAAGCATGTGCTAATTATGCCTCTAATTTTTTTCTCTAAACTGTTCTGGTCTTTGCTTTAAGTGGTTTTTAGGTAAGCATATATTGTCAAGTGAGAACAGGCTGATTATTTATTTGTATTTCACCATTATTTTTACAATTTTATTATGATACTAAAGTGAATACTCAATATTCGACCTATAGTTGAAGATAATTATGCATCTCAAAAGCTTATTTCTAGTTTTGTTTTGTTTTTACATTAGCTGGAGGAATATAATGCATCACCAGGCAGAATTTTTGTTTACCTGTTTGGGGGAGGTGGAATGCAGGAATTATTATGACAAATTAGGATTTTGATATTTCATTTATGACTGATTCTAAGTCAGGGGTTCTAATTTATATCAATCATCAGTTCTTCTTAGTTAAAAAACAAAGATTGAATTAACTTTGACAAAATGGACTGGAGTCAAATCAAAGATGTAATTTATCAAACACCTTCAGACCTTGGACATATTAATAAAAACTCTTTTTGAAGAACAAACTACAACTTTCCCTTTGGGGTTCAATTCTGAGATACACATAATCTTTTCTACTGGAATTTTTACTTCATGGCTACTATAAGCCTACCTTGGACATAACTTGAAAATGAATGGAAGTGAAGAACATTAACATGAGCTAGAAGAACTTGTAGATCTGAATAACTAAGCTTTTATTTGCTATTCTCCAGTCTTACCTTTAATTCACTTTTGCCTAATGTGATTGACAGAAGCAAAACATTAGATGAGGTGTAGCCTAAGTGCAGTTGAAAGCTTACGCAGTTCATAAGCTTTTCAAGTGTTCAAATTAATTTAAAATTATTATAGTAATTGCAAAATTGCTCTGAGCACTAAGTGAAATATTTCATTCATTGTGGAAGGACACTATCCACTAGGTGCCTACAGCAGTCATAAAAATATATGCTGAAAGAAAACTTGCTGTAGTTCCAAATATTTTTCTTACATAACCTAACAGTTCTATCAAAAGACCTAATAATGTCATATAAATAAAGGTGAAAACAGCCCATAGCCATCCACAATCCTTAAAGTATTTGTTTGTAAATGACACTCTGTCAGGAGATTAGATTCTTACTATCCTTATTATGGTACATCACAACATTTACTTCAGAAAGCTGGGGGACAGTCCCTCTTAAAAGAAGGGGCAAAAGAGCAAAGGAATATCCTTGTTTGTTAACACTGGAAGTAGGTACATCTTTCTAGTTTCTAAAAAGTGACTGTCCTGAATGATCCAGGTGAGCTAATTAAGGCACTAAAATAGACTCTTTGGATTGCTCATACTGACAATCCAGAGCTATTCTCACAGGCCATGTTTTTTTTTTAAGCCACTCCCTTTTTCTTTTATTTCTCTGAATGCTCCCAGCACTGAACCATATTTTGAAACTAAGGTATGAGGATGAATATAAAAATGTTCTCCTGATGGCTAATTCTGTGAGGTCTGCACTGAAGAGTCTGATATACAGAGCACAATGAATATCCCTTGCTATCATAATATTGGTTCAATATAATCCTGAAGGGAGAAATCAGCAGGGGTAGTAGCCAAACAAATCATCATCTCTTTAATTACAATATCCATGACGACATTGTTTTGGATTTTTCAAAAGAAAAATATCGAGCTTACTTTCTTCTGACTATAACTGATAAGATTTAAGATGAAATTTGAATCCAAATCTATAAAATATGCCTCCGTTACAGTAATATTCACTGAATGGATAGAAACTAGTTAAAAATCTCCTACTCATGCAAAAATCTGTAAGTATATCTAGCAAAAATATATCTATAATGCTTCATTCTTGCTTGAGAACTATTTTCTGAGGGAAACTTAGAATTAATATGTTCAATTTATGTATTAGGTAAAATTTTAACAAAAGGAGGATATTTTAATTTAGTGTAAATTTAACTTGAATGGATTTTAGCAGAGTTCACACAACATACTATGCTATGATTTGTTTACCCAGATGTTGCTGAATAAACCAGAAGAAGCTGGGCTCACAGACCATACTCTCCTTAGTATGAAGGTTGATTCTTCTGTTATGCAACAGAAATCAGTAATGTTAGATATGTGCTTCCTGTTATTTTGTTGGCCCTATGAAAATACCACGGACTGCTAAACTGTACTTTCAAATATACTGTTCTTTACTAAGAGTGGCAACATGTAATTCACATAACCAACAGGCCCTCCATGGTTAAAAAAACCACATGGACACCCCAAAATTCATGTCTTTAAAAAAAAAAAAAAACCCGCCCTCCCCACAAATCATCCATCTAGGTTGACAGGGTTGGCTCTGACTTTAGCAGTCATAACACCTGTACCCCTCATTCCAGGTAGTTTCTTTCTTTCTTTTTCTTTCTCTTTATCCTTTTTTTCCTTCCTTCCTTTCTTTCGCGCAGCCACTTGCCAGATACCAGTTGAATTGAGCAGGCACCTTCATGGCCCATTTCCAATATCATACATCGACAAATGGTAAGTACAAAGTAAGGAAAACATTCTCTAAATGTTCACTACTTTATGGAATCATTACAAGTTTATTCTTTGAGAAAAGTGATGTATAAATCTAAGTACTAGTATAGTTGAATATAAATTTTATGAAAATTTGAAACCAAAGGAGAATGTTATTGGGACTGATGTAGGGCATACAAAGAATCTTGCCTGAGACCCTTCAGCTTGCTGGTATAAAGAAATGAAATAAAGTGCATGAGCCACAGTTGACTCCTTAGTAGAACCACAGACATGCAAAAATCAAACATTACAGATCCATGCAGCTGTTTATTACATACACTGAAGCAATGTTTTAATACCTGCTTCTTAAGAAAATCTGCTTTTTCAGCCCTTTCTCCGCTGCCTTTGTTGAGGCTCCTTGTGATTTCTGTAACCCATTTCAGTAAGTCCCCTGTTTTTTCAACATGTTCTTTCTTTTCTTCTTCCATTGATTTCTGATGAACAATGGGCATTACAAATACAGAAATATTTAAAACTGCTGAACATTAAACAATAGGTACAGACCAAACACAACTATTCCTTTAAGAAATGTATTGTCAAAGATGCCAGAGTTAAATAAACTTTATTTTTATCCCAGTTGCTGCTGTATCATTATGTATGGATTAAAGGGAGGGGGGGAGATTAATATTTTTTAAAAATATCAACCTTTATTTGAAGGTATTTTTTTAAAAAAAATCAGGATAGTCATTATGATACATATGAACACATTCTTCTATACAGAGCTGATTCAATGCGCATGACAGAAACCGTTAGTCTCCTAACAATGGGAAGGAAAACTTTTATTAGTTAAACTGCAGCTTTTGCATTAGATATAAACTCACACCTGATATCATGCAGTTAAAGAGGTTACCGCATTTCATTAATATAAAATACCTAAAACCCTTCCCATAGACAAAATATCATACAATTTTTATTCATCAGGCGATAATTGATCCATCAGAAAGGAACCCCAGTTTGACAGTTGTATAGCCATCTCCACTGATAATTTAAGGCTCCAATTAGAAACAATGTAAAGACTCAAGTGCCAAAATAAAGAGAAAAATTCATTTTAATTGATATAACAGGTGTATAAAACTGTCCTTAAATTTTTTGACTGACCAATCTTAAATGTTTAAACTAAGATATAGGCCTCAGTGAATATAACTCATTATCAAGTACTTAAGATTGTACTACCTTACTTTGACAGACTCAGCTTAATGGAAATTTGCATCTTCTACCCATTTTTTAATATATACTTTTTCATATAATTTATCTATGAACCTCTGCAAGTTTATAATTTCATGTTTTACTATTCCCTGAAAATGGGCAGAAGAAATTATGAAAATAAACATTTATGTGTCATTATGAGAGAGTCTACACACTTAGCTCTCTACTGTACTTAACTTTGGTGGAAATCCTGAAATTCATGATTTTTTAATAACTTACACTGATTTAATTACAATGGAATATATTTTTAAAAAAAATAAATTTAAAAAGTTCAGCTGGAATGGCAAAAACCAGATTAGAATGAAGTGAATCATATCAATATAATTCATCTTTTTATAAGCTACTATTTTTATTTATAGAAAACAACAGCAACTGAAGCACAATCCAATTATAACTGAAGTACAGTTACATTATGAAAAAAATTAAGCATGAATTTAAATCTTTCACAAAAACCAGTAAAACATAGAAATATCTAAATTTTATTGTGTTCTAAGGTTACAAGCATAGAGCAATACTAGATTTAGAGTATGCAAACAACCATATATAAGCAAAGCCAAACTGTGTTGCAAGGTTCAGGGATTGAGTGATTTTTTTTCCCTCCACCATGTTGTACAATTATATAAGTGGGAATTATTTCTATGATGTGACAGTTTGGTCCCTTACCACAGAATGGAACTTTGTTACAACAGAAGAGAATATTTATAGCGCAGGGTTGAACTGTGGAGTCCTTGGTGCAGTCTCTGAACTTGGCTGTAAACTTGCAAACATTCAAACTACCCAACAAGATAATGTCATCAATGCTAGTGATTGTGGGGTATTCTCCCTGTTTACTCTTAAGAATAATCTGTTGTTACAAAAAAAATTTGTCTCAAAAAAATAAACATCTAGGTTAGTTTAATTACTGGGTAGAATAATAAAGCCTTGATATACCTGAGGTGATCAGCTCTGAGGCTTCTAGCAAGCGTAGCCCTGTATGGCAGTCAAAAATAGCTCCCTGGAGAGCTTCCTGATAGGTTAATTGCTTTTTTGTCTTAGGGCACATCAGGCTTTTTATGTAGAATTTATCATCTTGAGTTTTTGTGGCAGTAACAGCATCAATTAGGCCATTCTTGATGGCATCCTCCATTGACAATCTAGAACGAGAATTGGGATCTATCAACCCACCCGTCAAATGCTGATATTCCAAGCAGCGAGTGCCTACTTCTTTGTCTAGAAGGTTTTTATTTATTGCTTCGGTGACTGAGAGAATACTGTTTGATAAAGGGTGCTTAATGCCAGTGAAGACCAATTCACACTGCTGAAGGTGTTTAGCACATGCCTCGTCAATTAGCTCCCTTTGCAAGGCTTCTGCCACTGGGTACCTCTTTCCAGTCAAGGGGTCAATTACTCCTCCTGTGCAGATTTGAGCCTCCAGACACCTCAGCGCAGTGTTCCTGTCCACCAGGTTTTTGCGAGAAGCTTTTGCAATAGCCATTCTTTCATTTGTCTCAGGCAGCCAGACCCCAGCAATGGGACTATGGAGATCGATATGTGGCTTGGCATTGGTCAACAAAATGTCACCAAGCTCACTAGCTGTAAGATGCCCTTCCTTGTATTTACTGACTGACACTCTGTCTATTTTGCCAGCAATTAAGGCCTCATCAATATTGAACTGCAGCCCCGTTTTCAGGTCTGTCAGAACAAAGTAAGAATTTCCACTGGCATCAAAGCATGTGGACTCTTTCCACTGAAATTCCTGACTAGATAGCTCAAGGTATGTACTTTTGTCTATCAGGGACTTTTTATATGCTTCATAGGAAGTCATTTCCGCACCAGTGTTAATGTCAACCACAGATACCTTATGAATATTTTCTGCAGATGGAGTGCTTATTTTCCTTTCCCCAACAGGAAGCAGGAAGCATTTGCTAGCTACATCAAGCACACACAATTTCAGCAGATCGTTATAATACATGGCTTGCCTGTTATTGGGATTCTCAAAGCTTTTTTTGTTACTGGAAGGTTCGTGTAAATATTTCAACATTGTGTTATTCAGCAACCCTAGTTCCACTGCAATCTCAGGAGAAATACGGACGCTTCTGACAGGGTCAATGACTCCCCCAGTGGCAATCTGAGCCTCAAGAATGTTTTTGCCTTTTTGCCTTTCTAAGATTCTAGCTTCCACTGCTTGGTAAACAGACAGCTTTTTCCCAGAAAACATATAACCTAAAACTGCCTTTTCTGCCTCCAGAAGCCTGGTTTTCCATTCATAATCGACCAGTCCGCTGATGACCGATTCATCCACTGAGAATTTTTTACCAGTTATGGGATCAATGATGAAACCTGTGGCAACCTGGGCTTCTAACAATGCTAGAACTGATGTTTTATCAATTACTCTTTGTTTAGCTGCAGAAGCAAGAGAGATCTTGTTTTTGCTAGCCTCTATGTACAGCCCAGCTACTGCAGTAGGCTTTGTTAAAAAAATCTCAAGGTCTTTTTGCACCTCAGCAATGGCCTTCTTCCCTGAGTGGAGCTGTACAGCTGTGGTCAAGTTTAGAAGTTTAACTTCAATCAATTGCCTGGCATTTACTTCCTCTCGGAGGCCTTGAAATTTTATCTTATCATATTCAGTAGGAATCTCCTTGGCTTGCTTCTCCTCTAAGGCAGTATTGATCTTTGAAACATCTTCACTCCTAAACCCTTCTGATGCTCTGTATCCCTCAAGAAGTCTTCCTTCATTACCAAATGTCTTGCCATTTTCTTGATTATATGTAGAAGCTTCAGCATGTACACCATACTGCTTGCTGTTCACTATCTGTAAACAGGAATTTTTTTTAACATTGTGAAGGATATTATATTTAGAAAGCAACATCATGTATTACAGTAAGTGGGAGGGAGGAATGCAGAATACAAACAGCAAACAAGCATCGGCCAGTTTATTAGTACTGACAACACAGAAGCTGTATGAGCAAGAAAGCTGAATGGAAACACAGAAAAACAATAAAAAAAGAAAGAATATGCTTTGGTGCCTACGATTTAAAAATTGCAATTGGTGATCATTACTCCAGCTAAAGGTAGGTGCCATGATCAACAATAGTCGGACTGTAGCCAAAACCAGACATTGGTGTGTCCAAGGGAAAGTCATATTTTACAAAAGTACAAAAAAATCTATTTAAAAAATCTAAAAGGACAAAAATACAAGCTTAGTGAAGAGTGAAAGTGCCACACAATAGAAGTGACAACTGGAAGAGTGGGAAAACATGCAGAGGGTTGGGGTGGGATTAGTAGAGAATCCTGAACAGAAACTTTTTTAGGAAGGGGCATTTTTGTTGCAAATTTCATAATGTAGATGTTGATTTGAATTGTGCGTATTTATCTTTCTAATAACATATACACATTTAGCATTGTTAGCCAGACATGTAGGTGGAAAGTACATCTAAATAAATATGTTTTTTCTACGGATCTGATACCACCTTTTAAATAACTAACTTTAACCTTCAGTAGAAGAAAAGAAAAGTGCTAAAGAATGCTTAAAAGGCAGAAAGTACAACGAAGGCCGTAAATATCAAATTGTATGGTGTACCTCCAGCGGATGCAGTTGTTTCCCTAATCCCATTTCATAACTTTCTTCATGTCGTGAATTGAGGAATTTGCCATCTCTCAAGTTATCTATTTCTGATAATCTTGTGGCAGGTTTGTTGTTATCAATGCTGATTTCAAATTGTGTACTTGTTTGGGAAACATACTCCGAATATGATTGTTGGTTTACTCCACTTCCCAAAGAGTGAGCGATTCCAGACACCTGGAATGGCTTTTCTCGTGGCAATGAATCAGTGGAAACCATTTGCAATTTCTGAGCTAGTAGCTGTTCAGATTTACAACCTGTGCTGCTTATCTCAGTTTGTCTTCTTCTTAATAAAGGAGAAGTACTTGTACACATTTTACGTTGTTCAAAATCTCTCAGAGAGGCATCTCCCAAGTAACCATAGTCAAGTCCTTTCAATCCAAAGTCCAACTGGACGTTCTTTTTGTTGATCTCGTTCTGAAATAAACGCAACTGATTGCAGTGGTCTCTTTTCTGCAGATCTATTTGGTGCTTCAAGTGTTCCATTGTTCGTTTCTGCATTTGGAATTCCTCTTCTAGTTTGCGGTACTTCTGCAAATGTTCCATTTCTGCATGTTTCCCTTGTTGCAGCTGATCACGGCATTTTTGAAGTCTGTTCTGCAAATCTTCAATCTGAATCTGATACATTCTGATGTTTTCTTGAGCCATGTGTCTCTCTTGCTGTAAAGTGATGCATTCCATCCTTATGCCTGAAATGTCATTTTCAGCAATGTTGTGCGATTCCAAGAGTTTATCAAATTTCTTCTTAAATTCTTCGGCAGAATGCTTGTATTTAATTGACTCTTCCTGGAGCAATGCCATCTTTTTACGTGCCGTTTGCTCATCTAAAGTCTTCTGGTGGAAATCATCTTGCAGCTTCTTTATCTTATTGTTGAGTTCTTGAATATGTGCTTGTTGCTGCTGGATTTTCTGCTCGTTCATTTTAATTTCCATGGCGAATGTACTCACCTGGGTGTTTAGGTTTCTTAGCTCCATCTCAGTATTCATGTTATAAGTGATATCCCTGTCGCATTTCTGCTTATACTCATTAATTACATCTTTTGCATTGACTAACTCATCTTCTAATCTCTTGATTTTATCCAAGTGCTCTTGCTCAATTATGATCTGTTTGTGCAGCTCTTCATTTGTAACACGGAGCTGCTCCTTGAAGCTATCAACCAAAGCTTTTAATTCGTCATTTTTCCTGTCAATAATCTGTCTCTCCAGAACTATCCTCTCTGATTCAGTGTGCACTTCAGTCATCATAAGTTTGGTTTCACTATTCCACCTGGTAAGCTCCTCCACCTTTTGTTTTAATTTTTCTACCAAGTGATTACTGTCGGCTAAGTCATCTTTCAGTCTTTGAATAGTCAGCTGGCTCTCTTTTTCTTCTCTTGTTTTTTGAAGCAATTGCTCCTGCAGTTTTCTAAATTGCTCTTGCAGATTGCTTGCTTCCCCTTTACATGATATAGTTCTCTGTTCAGCTATCATTTTCTCTTGTTGAAGAGAGGCAATCTGTGAACGCAACTGCTGAGCAATAATTTCGATTTCTGTGTGTGTCCTTGTCAATTCCTCCAGCTCCCTCTTTAACTGTGCCTTTTCCTTTTGAAGTGACCTCAAGTCTTCTTGATAATTCATATTAATTCTTTTAAGTTCCATGGATTCTTGCATTACTTCTTCAGCTTTACCTGTTGCTTTCTGCAGCTGCTTGTCAAGTTCTTTTAGTTGTTCCAAGTAACCTTGCTCAACCAGTTCTTTTTGGTCCAACTCTATTTTAAGGCGTCTGAGAGAATGATTGGCTTCATCTAATTTTTCTTTTAATAAACGAGCTTTTTCTTCAGAGGATGCATTCTGTAGCTCAAGTTCATGAAGTTCATATTTTAAATCCTTAATTATTTTTTCAGACTTCTTGTTGGCTACTGTTAGTTCATCTACTATTTGTTGGAATTCCTCTATGTTCTTTATGTCTTGCTTTTCTCTGAAAATGTCTGCGCAAGTTTCTCTTCCTATTATAGTAATTTGCTTTCTGATGTCAGTTATTTCCTTTTCTCTGAACTTATTTTTCACTGAACTACCTTGCAGCTCGAGATCACGTTCCATTTCCTTAATTAGTTTCAAAAGCTTTTCTTCTTCAGCTGTTTTTTTCTTCAGCTCTTCCATTAAAGCCTTTTTTTGCTGCTCCAGGTCCTGAAGACTTGTGTCTTTCCTTTTTAAATGTTCTTCAAAGGTTTTTCGAATCATGTTGCTTTCTTCAAGTTGAATTCTGAAAGCCCTAAGGTTTTCTTCAACCGCATTTCTTTGAACCTCAGCTTTCAAAGTGAGCTGTTTCACACGTTCTAACTCCTGTTCTGCAGCTTCTTTCTCTTTAAGGACATCCTCTAATTCCATGGAGATTCGCTTTGCTTCTTGCTCAGCCTTAACTTTCTGAAGACAAATCTCTTCAGTTTTCTTCTGCTGCTTCTTTAATTCCCTTTCTGCATCTTCTTTGGCTTTTGGAAGTTCTTCCTCCAACTGCAGCTTCTGTTTCCTTATCTCCTCCAGAACCTTCTCAAGTTCACTTATTCTTGCCATAAGTTTCTTGTTGTCATTCAACACTGCTTTCTGCTGTTCTTCCAGGTTAGAAAATTCCCCACGTACAAGGGCCTCCTTGTTTTTCAAAGTCTTAAAAAGTAAAAGAAGAAAGAAGTATTACTGTTTGTTTTAAAGCAGTACTGAAACGTATTGAAATGGTTAACACGTGGTTGCAAATACTTACACTATTACCTACAGCATATTTCAGCAACATAGACTGCTGCCCACCACCACCACTGTCCCACTCAGAAAGACACCACAAGAGGAAAGAAAAAGCTGCAGTGAGGAGTCCACCAACTGATGTCCTCAAGAAGAATTCTCTGCTCATTCAGGACAAGAGCTGTTCAAGGTTTGGAAGTTTCTGCCCCAAAGCAGACTTGCATGTGTCTCTGCTTGAAAGCTAAAGTGGAATAACTTCTCAGCAATAAACATCATGCAAGGAAAAATAAAAGCATTTCGGCATGTTAGGGTTAGTTGAATACGAAAAGAAATGTTTTAGTGCATAGGACAATTCTTGATTCAGTTTGAAAATACTTTCATAAACCTGATGGCCCTGAAAGCTGATTGAATTAGGGAATAAGCATATCCTTCTACAAAAATAATCATTATTAATTTTTAAATTATTTTTAATAATTTAATTATTAATAATCCATGTAATAATTTTTTGTCATTTTTCTCTATCCAAATGAAACAGAAGAACCTTATTCTAAAATTGTAGAGCGTTTTTTTTCACGTATATAAACTAGCGCAAAGGTGCCAGTGCAAAGTCACCTTTACTCACTTCTGCTTCCCTATTTAACAGTCACATTCAATCAAAAAACTATTTAAATAGAACTGAATTTCCATCGTATCTCAAATGATTGTGATAAAATTTTACTTTCATATACAATTTCTAAAGAAACAGCAACATGTTGCAGCACTATTTTTAAAATTTCATAATTATAGTTCCACTGTAAACCTCTAATTCTGGAAGCACAAGATACAACCAAGAGTGTTTTTATTAAGTTTGGATCTTGACTATGCAGAGTAAATCCACTGAAATTACAACTTTATTTATGCATAATATAGGATTCATATTGCTGTACTTTATATTTAAATATAAACCAAATATAAATAAATGATTAGGCAAATCCACCACATAACTTTTATAAATCTTACAAGGCCATTTGGAATTAGTTTGAAAGCAGTTAAACCCACAGGCATCCTAGGACTATACTGTTCTAGGGAATGATCTTTATGATGGTTTCAAATTTACATTTCTGACAGAAAATCATACTTTTCTGGCATAATTTCTGTAGGTAAGTTGCCCATCTCTTAATTTTAATTTCATTTTTCCATCAAAGATTCTACCAATTATTATTTATTTTTATTTATCGCTTCTCTTTATTATTTCTCATTGTGGTTTTTTTTTCCACTCACAGCCGAACAACAGATTCAGAACCAGCCATACTCTTTCTAAAAAGATTTTCTACAACTGTTTTGCTCAATATTACATATGGTGCGATGAATTAAGGAGCCTCTACTTGCATGTGATTTCATCTAGACTCCCTCAGATTAATACCATTTCCAAAGACTAAATAATTTGATTTTATTGTTAGCTGTATTGTCAATATGACTTGTTTCTTCTGGTATGTTCTCTTTTTGTGGTCACTTTCTGGCCACACATTTTAAAATGGAGAATGGTTGCTGCTATTTATTTCCCCAACTTCCAACACTATAAATGAAGTTATTTCCTATGCCAAATTATCCCAAAAAAGATATTTAAAATACCACTTTACTGACTGTTTAGGACCAATAAATACGAAGTACGCTAAAGTTTTAGTAGATGATTCCTGTACATTCTTCTCATGATGACAATAAATAGTGTAATAGAATGAAAGAACTCTGATGAATTGGTCCAATCAATTGTTTACAGAAGAGTATTTGTTTTTCTGGAAGGTGACTAAGCAAACTATTACGTCAAAACTGGACATTCTGACTTGTTCATGAGAGATTGGGTTTCTCATTACCTGACAGAACTATATATGGGAAAGACAGATCATCAATTCCTTCTGCATCTTTAACAATGCAATAAAATTTATCTTTAACATAACTTTACATAAAGGAGCTAATTTTATGGATTGCTCTGTACCTGGGAGATTTCTATGAAGACCCAATACCACAGAAAAGTGTTTTAGCAACTTACAGGTGAAAAATAATCAGGTTGATTAGGAAGTTTTTAAATCAGAATTATTAAAGAGCCAGTATGGCATACAAAATGCATATAATATACATTTATTACACCAGTTTCATATACTGCCTATAAATAACATAAAGCAGATAAAGAAATTCTGATATTTACGTTTTCACCTAAAGGCATAACTGCAAGTTTATTGTTCTACTGCTCCCTTTGATAATATTTATTGACTTACCTCTTCCTCCTCTAATCTTTTCAAAGATTCACCAGCAAACTTTATATACTGAGTCATCAAGGTTACCAAGGCTGTGTATCGTGTTCGTAAATCCATAAACTAAAATGAAACAGATGAATAGCTGAAAATGCAGTATTTTTTTAATTTATTTTTTATTATTATTTGTCAAACACATAAGATAACCGATATAAGTATAAACAGGATTATGAATACAGGATAAGGATACGAGTAAATGGGGACAGTAGGTCAGGGACGGTAGGCACATTGATGCGCTTATGCACGCCCCTTACAGAACTCTTAGGAATGGGGTGAGGTCAACAGTAGACAGTAACCACAGAGTCAGTAATGCATTCCAGGCACTGACCACTCTTCTGTTTCTGAAGTCATATTTTCTGCAATTGAGTTTGGAAGTAAACTTTTTGGAAGTAAAAAAAATGGAAAGTAAACTCTGCCTGTAGCCTGGAGTTTGATCCTGATGGGCTTGAGGCTGATTCAGCTTTCCATTCTTTAGAGGTCGGTAAAATGAGGACCCAGATTGTTGGGGGCAATATGCAAGTAATGCTGACCTTGTAAATTACTTAGAGAGTGCTGTGGGGTGATATATAAGCCTAAATGCTACTGCTGTCATGGAATTCATTTCCTAATTCTTAAATCCTCATACTTTAAACCACTAGCTTT
This sequence comes from Ptyas mucosa, assembly GCA_012654045.1. Lineage (NCBI taxonomy): Eukaryota > Metazoa > Chordata > Lepidosauria > Squamata > Colubridae > Ptyas > Ptyas mucosa. Next base: position 6,479,748 of record WNWU01000017.1, on the reverse strand, counting down.
AGTAATCATATGCAATACAGCCTAGCAATGTTTTCTAAATGAGACCTCTTATCATTCAGTAGAGTGGAAAAGGAGATTTAAGATTCTAAAGGTGTAACAGGCATAGTTTGCATTAACTCATTTCTATGTACCAGCAACACATGAATTTGGATATCTCAAACAATGTTCCTGGTAGTCATTTTCTAGGCTCTTCTAGCCACTGCAAAAGAGGCTGTGCTGTAGGCATCCTTAGTTATCTACTAAAACACTTTTTAAAGTCTGCACTGGCAAAACTAGCATCATTACCACTGTGGACAAAGTTAGAAGCGGGATTACTTATATTCACCTTCTGTAGGTAACTATTACGGGTTTTATTACTTTCTGGCCTTGTGATTGTAATAAAATGATCTGCCTGATGTGATTATGCACTTTCTGTCAATGTGGCTTTCTCGGAGGCGCTCTAGAACTGTATCTAGATCACAGACATCAGAAGGGACAGTCAGCTTTTAGAAACTGGGGCACTGAGCTAAGTCTCAAACAAGCTCTGGCCTTCTGGAGCTAAATCTAACTCCCTGGTTAACTGGATGCATCAACTGACCCAATTCTGGAATTCATGCAACACACTTTCCCTCAACCTGAGGGAGCCTGAGTGGCGTAGCAGGCTAATGCCTCCTATTAAGGCAGCATTTAACATCCAGCTGCCTGCAATTACTGCGAGTTCTAATCTCACCAGGCTCAAGGTTGACTCAGCCTTCCATCCTTTCTAAGGTGGGTAAAATGAGGACCCGGTTTATGGGGGCATTTGTATAAATATACTTTGTATAAATATAAAAAAGTATGAAGGCTATTGCTTAACGCATTGTAAGCCGCCCTGAGTCTCCGGAGAAGGGCGGCATATAAATATAAATTTTAAAAAAAAATGGGAGTTAATCTAGTATGTCACAGAAACAGGACCATGATAGTTAATAACTATTATTACAAAAATAAAACTATGACATACAGCAAAAGCAAGAACTCCACAAATTAGACTCATCTCTTATTTCAGAACCAGTTTGGTTTAGTGGCAAAGATGCTAGATTAGAAACCAGGAGACACTGAATTCTAGTCCTCCCATAGGCATGAAAGCTGGCTAGGTGACCTTGGACCAGCAATTCTCTCTCAACCTGACCACTGGGTTATGATTGTGGAGAAAACAGGAGGTAGGAAGTGACTTCAATTGAACAAAATAAAGATGGGGTGTAAATTTGACTACTAAATAAACACTGAATATCTGAATTATTTGAAAATGGGAAAGATCATTTGCAGAAACTAAACTTTAAAAAATTGTCATTAAAAATTCCTAACTAATCTTGATCAACTCCATTCTTAATCATTTTGATGTCTTGACACCAAGTTTCCTTAGCGCTTAAATGTTAATGAATGACACAATGATGAGAAGGAAGTGGCTATCTGCAATCTCATGTTGGAAAAAAACCCCTGATCTTCCCTATATGAGACAACAGTCAGATGAACATCTTCAAAACATGTCCTGACGTTCGGCTGCTAGGGTAACTTCCTTCATCTGGCTTCTGTTTATGTTCTAATTAACTGGGTAGTTAGTTAAAGAGCCACGGTGGTGCAGTGGTTAGAGTGCAGTACTGCAGGCTACTTCTGCTGATCACCGGCTGCCAGCAGTTTGGCAGATTGAATCTCACCAGGCTCAGAGTTGACTCAGCCTTCCATCCTTCCAAGGTGGATAAAATGAGGATCCAGATTGTTGGGGGCAATATGCTGCCTCTGTAAACCATTTAGAGAGAGCTGGAAAGCACTGTGAAGTGGTATATAAGTCTAAGTGCCAATGCTAGTGCTACTACCACTTTTGTGTTACTTTGGTTGATGGCTCTCCTTTTTCCAACCTCTGTCATTTAATGTTTTGCAATGTGAAGGCTAGGTCTGAAAACACATAAATAACATATAAGTAACTTCTTAAACAAACAGCCTACCTCTTGTATAATGAAGTCAGAGGAGCTCTGCATCCTTCTGCGTTTTACAGGTGATTTTTGCTGGGAATCAACCATGGCTCTGTATGTCATTGTTTGCAACTCATAATCCTACCAAAAAAAGAGAAGAGGTGGGTGGGGTATCACACGTTCCTATTAAGGATCTCTCTGAGAGTATAAATACAGTTCATAACAAAAGGCCATGATACAAGTGTAGTAAAACCTGAACATAGCATAGGCTGAACAACTCCTCTTGAACACTAGAGTTGCCAGAGCTGGGGAAAAAGCAGCTTCTATCATGTCATTGCATGTTGCTTTGGTAATATAAAAAACATTTTCTCAGGATGAGGATAGTCATCCTTGCAACACCAATGAAGATCCCTACACAAAGGGGATAGGAGTAATAACAGGAGAAAGCAGCCCCAAATTTTCAGGTAACAACTACAGCAAAAAGGAAACTGTGACAGTTTAATACATGTAGTTCTTGACTTACGTTACAATTGGGACTAGAATTTCCTTTGCTAAATAAGATATAGTTGTTAAGTGAATCATGTCTGGTTTTACAGCTTTTGCAACATTTATTACGGGAACCACTGCAGTTATTAAGTGAATCACATGGTATTAAGTGAATCTGGCTTCTTCCACTGATTTTGCTTGACAGAAACTGGCTGGGAAAGTTGCCAATGGCAATCATGTAACCCCAGGATGTTGCAACCATTGTAAATACATGCCGGATGCCAAGGGCCCAAGTTTTGATCAAGTGATTTTGGGGATGCTGTGACGGTCATAATTCACTTTTTTCAGTGATGTAATTTCAAACAGTCACTAAACAAATGGTTGCAAGTCAAGAGCTACCTGTACACACGATTATTTTCACTTTGATAAGTAAACACACAGAATTGCAGGTTTACCTTCACTGAAGTTGAATACTGTTCTGAGTATTTCTGGCATTCATCTAGTTTGTTTTGTTTCATCTCTATTTCAGACACCAGCATCTGTAAAATAAGTAGTGGCACTCAATATATAGCAATGCTTTATAAAAAATATTTTAAGGCATACATTTTGTAACCTCCTCCTTCTAAATAACATAAGTAAACCAATAGAGAAAAGCACTATGTTGCTTAGATCTACTGAATCTATTTCTTTCTTTTGTTAAGAATTACATATGCTATCAAACTATCTCAAATTATTTGCTGATATTGCAATACAGCATTTAAAATGAGACTGTTTTAAATAGTTGAAAGGAACATTGCTATTTAGGTTAACTGGACTTCGAAAATGCGGGATAAGAAGAGTATTGAGTCCTTTGCACTTTGGTGTTGGAGAAGACTCCTAAAACTACCATGGACAGCCAAGAAAACAAACCAGGAGATCTTCAACCAAATTAACCCAGAATTCTTACTTGAGGCACAAATGACCAGAATCAAATTATGCAGAAGACCTAGCAATCTGGAAAAGATTCTAAGGCAGAGAAAGACTGAAAGAGGAAAGAAGGGATGGATTCAGTTACAGTGACGATAACAATGAGTTCACTGTGGGAAGACCTAAAAGATCAGGTTAGGAACAAATCTATGTGGACACTAAGAGTAAAAAAAAAAATAAATGATTCAATGGCACATACTCAATCAGTGGAGCTGAAATATTAATTTGGTTCATTTAAGGGATATTACAGAACTTTTCATGATTGTACCTTCTGCTCATTTAGCTGTTTTGCCAGAGCTTTACTGTTCTGAGGTGGGTTTTCCTGAAATTTTTGCTGTGTTTCTTCTACTTGTTTAATCCAGTTATCCAGTGCACCATAAGTATCTCTGTAGTACTTTAGTGATTTATTGATGGTCTCCAAGTCACGCAACCTATAGTTAACATGAGAGCCATTCAGAAATGAACAAATGGTTATTTTAATGCAACCACTGCAGTAACTGCTTTTTATAAAGATGTAATAATACTTGGCACATATTCTCCAATTGTACAACACCTTAAGATAACTCATATTATTTTCTTCGTGTAATAGATTGTTATTAACATAGGGCTGAAACTGAGAATCTGTGCTTGCCGGAGTTCACTAGTAAATTCATGGCAAAATGCTGGTTGGTTATCTTTCATTAAGTATTTTTCTCAGGATTAATATAGAAGAACTGCAAAACTAGTAAAACAATATTTTGACATTTCAGTGAAAGCTTAACTTCTACAAGTGAGCTAACATTATCAAGAAATTATCTTGTATAAGAGATATATACTAAGGAACAGGACATCTTTCCATAAAGACTAAAAATCAATATAGTGGTCCTTATTCTGTTTTTTGGGGGAGGAGGAGAAGCCTCTGCTTGTCCCTTGTTTGAAATGCCAGGCAGTAAATAACTTCAAAACAGGAATGATTACAAACTTTAAACTTATCTTGCAGTTCTGAACTACCACCACTGGAGGGCTATTCTCTGAACTTATTTCTCATTAGGTAAATTTCGGAACTGCAGTGTGGAAACCAGCAATAAACAGTCAACATTTCTTCACAAGTTCACTTAAATTCAAGTTCATTGTAGAAAACACTATTCTGTCAATTATATCACACTGTATTGCAAAAGAGTACATGCCAAGTTTTATATACCTCTGTTTCTGAGGCAAAGATATAAAAAACACTAACTACTAAGGAATAGTAGGCAATAATATAATGTTATGCTAAATGCAACTGAACTAAAATGATAGGTATAATTAGTGGGGCTGTGCAGTGCTTTGGATTCAAAAGAAAAACTGGTGCTACAGTGGGAGCAGGGACATTCACATAGCCTCCATCTCCAACTCATCAGAGCAGCTGCATTTTTCCCCAGGATCACATGGCTGACCAGGAAAATAGATGTTTGAGGAATTTCAGATAGGTACTACACTCATAAAAATTGCAGAAGCATTCCTGGGAAAAGCCACAAAACCACTATGGCCTGCAGTGATTTCCATTTCTATTACAGAGCCTCCAGATTGATTAATTTAGTCTAATTGTTCATTATAGAATGCAAGTAGTTTTGAAAACAATATTTCAAATGTAAAAACCTACCAATTACTTTTAATTAATGTCTACACACTTTTATACTCTACAAAACTGTAATAAATAAGTTTCCTTACTCCCTATTTCTTACTCATACATGAACTGAAGTTCACCATTATTCTAATAAATGGCAGGTCCGGCTGCTTTAAGCCCAAGTTTGAATCCTCTCCCTAACAGATAATATTCCTGAAGACCGTAATTCCCTGACTGTTTTCTACTCAAGAGAGTCATTGAGAAAAGTGGCCTGGGAGGAAAGTGAGGAAAAGAGCAAGCACAGGGTGACTTCAGCTTTTACTGATAGATAGATCGACTGCCATCCTACATACCATTTAGAGTTGACTATTTTGTCACATTCTTTCCAATATTATTTCTATCACTGTCAAAATGATGTCTTTCAAATTAATGGCTAAATGTAAATGCAGCTAAATGTAGTCGTTCTATTCATTACACATCTGACAGTACAGTATCATGCAATGAGATTATTTTATACTTCCTTGATGAGTTTAGTCTTGTCAGTATAGTTTTTAAAAAGAAAATACCAACCTGTTTTCAATCTGAGAATGAACATTTTGCCACCTCTCAGTTAACTGATCTGCTTTCTCTTTGTGCCAGTCAAAGTCAAGATCACGCTCCTTGTGTGTTTTAAACATCTGATCGCTAATTGCTTTCGCTTTCTGGAGTTCATCTTCTAAGGCATGGAATACTTCTCTTTTTTCATCAACTTCAGATCTCCATTGCTAATGAATAAATTATGTGATGACAAACAGACAATATTGTTCCTAGTGGCATCTTCCCAAATACCATATTCAGACTCCAAACCCAACCCTCCCCAGATGCATCAAATTGCAATTATTATTCTCAATCAACATGGTCAATCAATATGCCAGGTTAGGCCAATGAGAACTGTAACTCACACATTTATGGATTAATAAATAAGAGAGGACTGCTATATTATACATAATCACATATTTTACTATGTCATATTTTAGTATGTCAAACAAACATACTCACTTTACTAAATATTGCCAAACACACGTAATGTTATTTACAGTTATTTACAGTTATTTAATGTTATTTAATATTTACAGGATTCTTATCATGTAGCATAGAGATACAATTAAGTATTCCAGAGTTTATTCCACATGAAGTTAATATTTTTCAATGTTCCCAAGCAGGAGGGAAAAATGAGAGCAAGGAAAAAGTCTAGGCTACAACTTCATTGTTCCTGGAGAAATGTCTTTATTATGGATATAAGGCAGGAAAAGGGAAATAGTTTTTTACTAGATTACTTCAACTATTTTTGTCTTTAAGGCCAGAGAATGGAAGAAATACTTCAATATTTGAAATTGGCAGATTTGGACTGTTTTTTTACTATCAGTCAATGTAATATGTAGCTCAGCTTCAAGTAAAGGAATACAATGGAATGTTGACATCCACAATCATTTGAACTGACTATATTTTATCAGCCATCTATCCGTAATTCCAATTCTGCTTTCACATTTGCAAGTATTCACTCTCTCAAAAGTCACTCATTATGTAGCTTGTAACATGTTTTATCTTAATATTAATACCAATATCAAATTAATACCCATATTCATACCTTCAGTGTACCCATCAGGTTCTCAATATTGCTCTTGTCAGCAGTTAATGGATCTTCCTCACAAAGTTTAGTCTCATACTGTTTTACTAAAGCTTCAGCTCCTTGAGTGTTTTTGAGCACCAAATTTACAGTTTTTAACCTGAAACAAATAAAACGTGTGCTACTGTTAACCTCTAAAAATAACAATAAAGTTTGTGATAACTGAATTCAATTTAATTCTATTCTTTTGAAAGAAGAAATCTGCCTTTCAACATTAACATTTTCACACGGCTATTTTCATGGCTAATAAATATTGCTACAATAAAGATGATTGTGTGCAATAAAAGGCCTTACTTACTTTTCTATGTAAATGGAAGACATGGAATACACCTGATTCATGTTCTGAATTACAAGATTAAGTTCAGACCGCAGAGTTGGGACCGAAGGGGAACCAGCAGCTTGGCTGAAGAAATCATTGCATTTATCTGTGATGGTTTCCAAATCATCTTTGAGTCGATCCAGCTCCTTTTTGAGCTTCTACAGAAAAAAAAATGGTGAGGCTTATTTCATCTACAGCAAAGGGTTTTCACAAATCATATTCTTAAACGAAGGGAAGAGCATGAACTGAAGTCCCCAAGAACCATAAGCCACAGCTACAATATCATATTTCTAGACTTGAACCCACTTCTTGAAGGATTAAAACCTACCTCTCTGCCAGCTTATTCCTTCCTTGTTTGTATTAAGGCTATTGCGTTAGTTGGTTAAGGTGACCATCATATTTCTTTTTTATAAGTATTTGTAAATGAAAGCACAACAGCATGTTACATTTTTTTTATGTTAATTTGGCTGAAAACCTACATCTTTTTTCCCCTCCCTAATTAGACACCTATCTCCCACTCAACATTAATTTCCAATCTAATGGTTTAGGCCAAAGATGTCCAACCTTTTGGCTTACTCAGGCTGCACTGAGTGAAGTGAAAATGTCTTCAGCCATTAGAGTTAATGTACATAAATAACAAACTTCCTTTATTATTATTATTTACAAACTTGTGGGGCCACATTATGAGCTGTCCAGGGCCACATGCAGCCTGTGGACCACGGGCTGGACACACCTGGTTTAGGCTCTTGGATTTTTTCCCCCCAAAAGGGCGTTATGTGAACAACTTGGCATGAAACATTATGTGACAACTATAACATTTCCAAATACATACACAAAAGAAGGTAGAGAACTGTTTTTAGTTTTATCTCAGTTGTATTTCAAGAAACGCCACATGGAAAGTATGTCCTAATTAAACACGTTTCATATTGACCAAATCGTCATTAGCTAAGTTTGCCCACTATGCTAAACGGCAAGGTGCAGAATGATAAACCAGCTATGTTCACACGTTGTAAGCCAAAGCTTATAAAGTTGTCTCTGTTTTTACACCATAATTTGTGTTTGTGTCTGAATGATCTTCATCTGAAGAGGTCAAATGAAACCATCAGAGGATTGACAAAGAAAGGAAGCCCAGTTTCTTTTCCTTACTTAAGAGTAATGATAGGGGTGGAAGGAACAATCGGGTTTGGAATTGTGCCTGATAAGAACACTAAATACTTCCCTGGAGTACAGGTAGTCCTCGACTTACGACCACAATTCAGCCCAAAATTTCTGTTGTTAAGTGAGACATTTGTTAAGTGAATTTTACTCCATTTTACAATCTTCCTTACCTCAGTACGTAAGTGAATCACTGCAGTTGATAAGTTAGTAACCCGAGTATTAAGTGAATCTGGCTTCCCCATTGAGTTTGCTTGTCAGAAGGTCACAAAAGGTGATCACATGACCTTGGGACACAGCAATGGTCATAAGTATGAACCAATTGCCAAGTATCTGAATTTTGATCACATGATCATGGAGATGCTGGAAAGGTCGTAACTGTGAAAAATGGTTTTAAGTCGCTTTTTTCAATGCCATTGTAACTTTGAATGGTCGCTAAATGAATAGTTGTAAGTCAAGGATTACCTGTATTGTATTTCATATGAATTTTGATGGTGCAGAGAAGAATTCTATTTATTCTCCCAGAAGACTTTGATTCCAATCTGTAACAATTTGTACTTATTCCGAATATATATAAAAAAAAACAACCCTTAACAGACGTAGCTTTTTCCAATTAATTTAATGCAATAAGTCATTTGAACTTGATTTCAATGTTCAAAGGGGTAGTTTTCATCAGCAATTTGAGAAGATTTACCTCTTGTTCAGAGATACGGAACACACTTTCAGGTAGGTCATCCCTCTCCAGAGGAGTTCGAATTTGTCTAATCAAGCGATCTTCACAATTCTCCAATCGAAGTCTGATGTTTCGAACTTCTGAGATGTATAAATTATAAACAGATTCTTCGTGCTCCTCTGTTGAAACCAATGCACGCATGTAAGTTAAGCCAACTAATTTTATTTTTTTCATCTGCTGCCATGCAATACTCTACAATTAAAGTTTCAAAGTTTAGAAATATAACTCTCCTTGAAACCCAAAATTAACTTGCAACCAACTGTTCTGGATAGTGATAATGAGAAATACTGGATGTGCTAATAAGGTGGTGTGAAAAGGAAGGATTGGTGTTATGTATTTCTTGTTTCTAACCTTTTCTACCACCTTTAAAATATCTTTTCTATTTGACAGAAATAAAGTCATCTTGAATTTCGGGTATCGCAAATTTCCCAGAAATGTTAAGATGACAGAAACAGGTTGCTTAAGAATTAATCTTTATGCATAAATAATGTAACTTCTCTTAAATGTTCTTATTCTTAGCTTTTTTTATGAATCCAAGCAATTTCTCAAAAAATGGATTATCATATTAAACATAGTGCTATAATTCCATTTGCCTTGGTACTGTTTAATTGGATTGCCTGTGCATGGTTCTTTTTGAGATGATTCTACAACAGGATCATATTAAGGCTATAGTAATGAATCCCTTATCCCTTATTTCAACACAGCATATCATTATCCTATAGAATGACCTAAATTCATTTTAATTCGCTATAATCTGCTACTTTATTCTGTTCTGTATCATTAGCAATCTGAATAAATAATTACAATATATGCACCCAGCTTTTTAGAATTATGTAGGCTTTGGAAAGTTGAGTATTGAACATTTTAAGAAAAGAGCCATTTACACATGTAAGAATGAATGTTCAAACATTTTGATAGATGAATATTGAGTTGTGTTATGCAAACACAGATATTATTTTTAAAGAGAACAGTAAATATACTCTTCCTAGTAATTTATATTGGCAGTCTTAACAGTATCTGTAATACATCCATGATACAGCACTAAGCAAAGTTTTATTTCCACGTGAACCTGCTAAAATAATAATCTGTTCTCCAACAATATCAATATATTCCAGTATTTATTTTAGACCTTCAAATAAAATCAGAATGCATATTATTCAAATGAGAACACTTATGCAGAAGTGCCAGATCTTTCTTTCACATCCACATGTAGAAAGTGCACTACCAGCAATAATAATGAAAAGGAGGTAAGTTGTAAGCCATTGGTAGGGGTCACTTTCTTTTTTTTTCCAAGTATGATTTTATCCTCATCTTAGGAGGAGCATCCTGCTTTTACACATATATATCAGGTGTGCAATCTATTACAGATATCTGACTCATGTAAATAATTGATCACACGACAAGACCCTGGAAAGAAAGGATACAGAAGACTGTGGTCCCTCTTTTCTGTTACTGGCAAACAAGGACCTTCAACTTTGCACTAGTGTTGCTATGATCCAATTAAAAGAGTGTAGTTGACATGAAAATACCACATCTAAAGCAAAACAATCACATCAAGGACTTTATAAGAATCTCCTCTCTGAGATGATTTACATACTTACCTCTCTCAGCAGACTTAAGGAGCTCTTGGTAGTACTGCTTGCATACATTCACTTCCCTTTCCAACTGGGCAATGTCAGCAACAGAGAAGATTTTGGACTCTTGGCTGTCTTCCAAGAAGTCATCAAAGCGAGACTGCAAGTTGCTTAAAACCTGCTGATGTTCACCTGGCAAGAGTGTTTTGATCTAGAAAATGTTTTAAAATTGGAGTCAAATTTAAAATCTTTCCAACAATAGGTAACATTCCTTCCCTTTCCATGATATGAACGTAAAGCACAGACTGCTCTTAAAGCTCTTATTCATAAAGCCTTTAACTCATCAGTTACTGAAATTTTGACTCAATAAGCCCAGGAAGTATCAAACACCAGGGAAATCAGAAGATCCAGGCAGTTCAAATGGGTATAAAGATTTATTGCAGAGGTGGGTTCTACTTATCTTTACTACCGGTTCGCAATGGGGCCGCGTGCACATACTTGCTTTGCTCACACACGTACTCTTCTGCACATGTGCAAAAGCATTTTCATGACGTCAGGGTCAGTGGGCAGAGTCTCCTGCCGGTTGTACTACCGGATCAATAGAACGGGTACGAACCCAGGGCAACCCACCACTGATTTATTGCAACTTTAAGTTCTCTACAAGAATCTGAACTACTAACAGCCAAAGTAAATTGGCGTTAGATAAGAGTCAATGGAAGTCAAGGTGGGTTGGACTTAGTTCTCTTGTGGGTGCAAACCAGTGGTGGGTTGCCCCCGGTTTGGACCGGTTTGCAAGAACCGGTAGTAAAACCGGCGGGAGGCCCCTCCCACCACCCCAGATGTCATCATCAGCGATCTGCACATGTGCTGAAGCTTCTCGTTGCAAACCGGTAGTAAAGGTAAGTAGACCCCATCCCGGTGCAAACAGACTCCAAGACTGATGACATCCTTGACCCCTCCCTCCGACTCAGCCTGGTCATCTCCTACAGAAAGGTGCCTCTCAGGAATACAATGCCTACAGTATATACATACAGTGTATAAAGAAAAACAGCCATGGAACCACATCTACTGGATATTGTCCCAGCTCAGAAATTTTTTTTTAGCATTTTTATAGCAAATTCCAATATAATATTGGTACATCTTTAGCATCACGTCCACAATATAAAATATGAAGCTCTTCTCAATTTTTACCTATCATTGTAATGGTAAAATGCAAATTCTTCATTTTAAGGCCACATTTCTGAAATATTAAATGCTGGGGTGGGGAGTGGGGACCTAACTAGATATCCAAATGAGAGTTGGAATACACAAAGAACTTACCGAAGCCACATTACTTGCTCGAACAGTTTCAATTTCAGTTGTTAAATAGTGCCAAGAAACTACACTCTTCAGATTTATGTGTGACTCATGCCACAGAGCTAGGACATTCTGATATTGCTGCTCAATTCTGAAATGCATAAAATGTAAAGGGATTAAGTAAGCAATATCACAAGAGAATTTTAAGAATATACTGGTAATAAATTCCCTAGACTGCATCATGTTTTTCAGAATGATTTGAAAAAGCAAGTGATATTCATATGGGTTTGGTATATGCACATTCTGCCAAATTCCTACCTGTTTGCAGTGTCTATGGCTTCTTTGTTGGGAGGAGGGATGGTAAAACAAACAGAGGGAACCATGGCCTCGTTGCCACTTGGGCTGATCACTTTCCATTTTGCTCGATGAGAGTTGCTTGCCAGGACACATTCATCATCCTTGTAAATGGTTATCTAGTTGTGAACAGAAAACCAGAAGAACTGAATGAGCCTTTCTCAAAGCACTTCTGTCAACAACTGATGCAACAACAAAAAAAAGTGACAAAAGAACAAAGTAAAACTGATTCAGCCCCCAACTGTGGCAATACGTTCTGCGGGGTATGGAGGAGACTTCCAGGAATTTGTTATCAATACCCAGACCAGGGTCTTCTTCCTCCCCGTAACTGATTCAAAGATGGTAAAAGCTTCCAACCTCAATCTGTCGATAGTCACAGATGGCCTTAATTGGGATGGACGTTTTGAGGGAATTTTCAGGATTCCTCGGCTTTAGCTGAACTATTGTCTTTGCTCTGCCCACAAGGCCTGCCACGGTGCTCTTGTACTGTAGGAGCTGTTCTTTTTCTTCCTAGATGCCAATTTAAAGAGGAAATGTTAAACATAAAGCACTCTTTTCTTGGAAATGTTTTAAGTTTTTTTTGGTCCCCCCCCAATCCCCCCAAAGTTTGGTTTCTTTTCCAAGATGTGATTCACAAGAGACACAATCAGGTACATTTTGACAGCCTTTTCCAAATTGATGATCTGCAGATTTGTTGAGATTATTCCCATCCTCAGGGTTCTCAAAAGGCTGGAATCCAAGGAACTGTTGTTGCAATACATCTGGAGGGAACCAGTTTAAGGAATGATGCTTTGTACCGTAATTATCATTCTCTAATAATTATACTTGTATTTGGCAGAAATGACAACAGTTCTTGAACAAGGCAGGCTATGATCTATCTGAAATAATTTCACCAACGTATTTAGGTTTATTCGTTCCGGTTTTAAGAATAATGGTTATTTTGGGCATAGCTTGATTCATACATGCTGCTTAATTAGCTTCCAATACTGAAAACTAATAAATGCAAATTACTTTTGTTTTTATAGGGAATTTCTTCTTCTCAGTAGAAGAAAAGGTTTGCTAATAGACACAGCACACATGTCTTTGTGTGTATGCATCACCCTGGCAAAAAGCACAATAGCTTAGAAAGTATTAACACATGCTTGAAGGGTAGAATCATCTAACATATTGACATTCCTACCATAGACTCTTGGATCAGATCTTCTAGTTTATGAATGCTGCTGGATCTATCACAATTGTATTTTCGATGTACAGCATCTCGTAAATTCTTCAAGTAATCTAGAGCCTCTTTGGCATCATTGAAAAACTAGAATGAAACAAACTTTTCATTTAATAAGGCACTTCTGAAAATTTGTTTATTATACAGAGAGAGAGAGAGAGAGGGAGGAAGGGAGGGGGAGAGAGAGAGAGAGGGAGAGAGAGGGGGAGGGGGAGAGGGAGGGAGGGAGGGAGGGAGGGAGGGAGAAGTTATGTAAGTCTTGTCACTCCCACCTTCAGTTTGAAATAAAATTATAAAACCAGAGGAATTGTTAAAACAAGAGAGGAAAAGGAATTAGGAAGAAGTTGGGAAAGAATCACACTTTAAATGCCTTTAGGACAGCAAACAAAGAGATCAAAACAGTAATGGTTACTGACTTCTTTCACAAGATTTATATACAATATACTGGACCAGTAGAATCATTATTGGAATAACATAAAAAATAGTCTCTCTGAAACATCTCAATTTAACAGGTAAAAACTGTATCATAAAATCATTCTTCTACATTGCTTAGCTAAGAACCATATTAGAATTTCCTTCTTGGTCATATAGGTACAGCTGAAATCTGCAATCGTGCCACAGTATCTTCAATTTAATCCATACCTCAAAATATGCAGTGTTTTCTCTTAAATGCTGTTCAACACATTGGCAGAGCTGTAAAATCCAGCTCCACTGGGTCTGCATTGCAGCTCGGTAGGCCTGAAGGATACAGAAAGAGATAAAGAACCATGTGTGTCTATGCAACCCCAGCCCCAGTTCTCTCTAATGAGAGAAAGAATATGAGGAATTGCTTTTTCCCTCCCCCATCCCTAATGCCTTTGTCTCAGCAGTATGCAGTAGAACAAAAGCATCCACCCTCTAAAATATAAAGTGCTCTACAAAAATGAATAAAATTTTTCTGGAAAGCCGGGTTGACTGCCATTTAGAACCCAAGCATCTTGGCTATGGCTCGAATTATTGCACAGTGGCTGCCTGTCAAATTGGCTAAAATTACTGACCCTTAACAAAGAAGCAAAGAAGCTCGCTACAAAATCCAGTAGGGCGTATTGTTTAATAACAAAGACAGATCATAAGAGTCCATCTGCTTCTAGTATTTAAGTATTGTTGCAGAATCTCCATTCTGACATTCTGATACAGAATCAACTAACCTGTGGTCAGTTCTGAAACTGGGAGGGTCCCATATTGGCCAGCTACTGTCTTTAGTTGCAAGCGGTTACATACAGCAGTGTTTCTCAACCTTAGTAAGTTTAAGTTGAGTGGATTTCAACCCCCATGGCCGGCTGAAGAATTCTGGGAGCTGAAATCCACTCTTCTTAAAGTTGCTAAGGTTGAGAGAACTGACCTACAGTATATATCTTAATTCTAGTCCAAAATGAATATAATGTCCAAGTAAGATCTATAATAATATGTCACTGTGACGCATAACAACAATGAAACATTTATAGGGAGAAGATCCTTATTACATATGAACAAGAGCAATACTGCCCCCTTCTAGGTATATTAGATTCATTCTTACTCAAAACAGTAGATGGTGCTGTGGCATTGGAAAAAAAGAGCGCTCTGCATTCCTTTTTAAGTAACGCAAAACAATCACCAGTGAAACACAGCCAGTGAGGGCAAGAAATAGAACAGAATACAATAGAATACTCCGGAAGAAATCACAATGGGAACCTTAAATAGGAGTGCCATGTTTTGCAATCTTGTTTCTTTCATTTTAGGACATTAGCAAGGTGTCATGCTGCACCTTCAAGACTAATAAATCACTGCGTCATACTCAACTAAACGTATACCGCAAGAAAATTATATGCGCAGCAATAACACAAAATGGAAAAGCGGAACCCAGACATAAATATTTATCAGGAGCTCTAATGTGTACAAGATGAAA
The DNA here is from genome assembly GCA_012654045.1 of Ptyas mucosa. Lineage (NCBI taxonomy): Eukaryota > Metazoa > Chordata > Lepidosauria > Squamata > Colubridae > Ptyas > Ptyas mucosa. The sequence goes on along the minus strand of WNWU01000017.1, from coordinate 6,464,543 downwards.
TCAGTGATGCCTGTCATTGACTACTGTTGGAAACAGAAATACAGTAGAGGACTAAACAGAAAAGAATGATACAAGATTGTGTATCAACTTTCTCAACAAAAGTCGGGGGTGGGGGGGAGAGACGTTGGGGTTAAAATAAACACAACAAACATACAGCCAATTGGGTAAGGCTGCAATTCTTCAGAAAGTTATTTAAAACTGTTGCTTTAAATTCGGAATCCTACAAAAATCTGGCTTCTAAAGCCAGATTTAATAACCTACCTCAATAGTTAATCTTGCAGGATGGTTTTCAAAGAGCAATTGTTCTGCTATTTCCTGTACTGATTTAATAACTTCTTCCTTCTGGTCAAGTTCTCTCATCAGATCCTTTCAAATTAAAAAAAACAGAAAAAAGCTTTTGAAACTTGAAGCAAGTAGGAAAGAATACGTTCAGTTTTATTTTTAAGACATTACTAAAACCTACGGCATGATATTCTTTTTTCCTTGTTATATTTGTGTTTCTTTCACTCCAGTCATGTGCAACTTCCGCCTCCTCCTTTTCATTCAACCATATAAGTTCCCGAGTGGCTCGCGATACAAAATTGTGAAGGGTGTCGAGGTGTCTTTCCTGATTTCTGGATGCATTCTTGAAAAGACAAAAAAAACAACGAAGACTGACTTTGCTTACATTATCAAGGAACATCCCATTGAGACCTGGACTTCTTGATGATGATCTTACCAAGAGTTTTGCATATTGGCTCTCCAGTTTGTGCAATTTTTCTGCATAGCTGAGTTTGAGGGGAGCAGTCATTTGCATCTGTGTAGAACAAACTGGATTAGAGATTTTTTTTTTAAAAGAAAAGCCTCCAGATACACAACAGTTAACAGAAGGATTACGCATTTCTTGTTATTCATTTAATTAATATAACAAAGAGATTCTTCTTTAAGCCAAGTGCAGTTATACAACAAGTTAAAACCTATGCTTGTTTTTAAAATAGGTACAGTCACAAGCTGTTGTTATGCTGTACCTCACTGATTTTTGCTTCTTTAAGACTTGACTCAAATTCTTCAATAGCTTTGTGAACATTCTTGTGGTTTTCAACATGGCTTTCAACCCCTGGCAAATCTGAACCCCATTCGGCTCGGTCAAGCTGTACCTGGTAAAGAGACGTTTAAAAAATTAAACCCGATCCCATCAAATAAATAAGAAAAAATGATCAAGTGCAGACGAAGACCATGCATGTCAAGATGTTACCTGCATTTCATCTACCCATCTTAAGAGGTCCTGGACAAACTTCATATTGACCTCTTCTTCTGTTAAATTCTGATCAATAAAAGCCGATTTCATCAGAGGTTTCCGAATCTGTGTCAATTTGAGCGTTTGAAGTCCACCTGTGTCAACTCCAGTTATGTAGCTTTGAATTAACCGTGGTGGGAAGCCCGGTGTGTATGCTGGGGTGATGGTTGGGGTCAATCTTGGAGAAAAACCTGACGATAAACCTGACGTCAGACTGGATGAGGTCAAGGAGGGAGACAAGCCCTGATTTAGTCCAGAGTTTAAATTAGGGCTTAGGCTTGGTGCAAATCCTGAGTTTAAGCTTTGTGTTATTCCTGATATCATCATCTTGGTCTGTTCCGTTGTTAGTATTCTCCCCTTGTTGTAGATTGAGGAACACTCTGCTTTTAAGGCCATAAGGTTATCTCGGAGTTTTGCAACCCTACATTAAAACAGAGAAAAGCATTCACCATAGAAATTGACTATCAACTACCTCAGAATTTTTATGAACAATAGAAATCAGAATTAAATAATTAAATTAACCATCATAATAAAAGAGTCAGATCCATTTGTTCTAATAAATCCTTTTATAAACTGCAAAAAGTTGATGCATTCATGCTATAATGGAACTAAGGCCATAAAATGTCAAGCTGTATGTTTTTGGATGTAAAAAGTAATCATATAAAAAGACCAATAAGCCCATATAATCAGTTTTGTCTCGATTACTGATTATGCTTGGGAATAATATGCTTTTCTCAGGTTAAAATGACAGATTGTTTAAGATATCTTTGTGTATCTTTGAGAAGGAAGCACAAAAGTGACTATTAAGAACAGGAATCAAACCATATAGATACAAATAGGAAAAATGCATACAGCATCAAAGAGGTTGTTCTACATATTGGTAGCAATGTTAGTCCATACTTGATAGTAAAAGTCAACCTGTGAGCCACATATAGCCCCTGGAAACCACCCAGAGCAGACTGTGCTATCGCTAACATGAGATCTCAGCTTGGTAGGCTGCAGGGAATAGCTTTTATGCTGAGGAAAAAAAGGAGAAAAGGGAGGTTTTCTTTTCATCCAGTAAAACAACAGCAGTGTTTCTGCTGGTACTGGCCTTATCTACGACCTGGTGAAGATTTTACAGTCGAAAAGTGTCTCATAAAAGTAGCGAAAGACATTTCTAGACACATGCTGAATACGGGATATCCTAAACAATACTTACTGTTATAGGATAGAATTTCTTACCCTGGGCTACAGGGCAGCTAAAAGGATTTCAGAGATCAGACTTTAAAACAGAATTATCTATGCACTGCTTTTCAAATCACTTTCTAGCTCAAGCATAGATTAATGGATATCCTAATTAAAGACAAGATTAGCAGTGCTTAAATAAATTGTTTAAACAACTTGAACACAGAACAAAGAAAGCCAAACCAATTTCTGTTAAAGTTGCAAAAATTGCCAGGGGCAGAATAGTCACTGGCATGAGACAAACTAGGAGCTCCTATCCCTAAATAGTAATCTTAATGTATGTACCTTTGGACTAATTGATCCGCTTGATAATATTTTCCATCAGTAAGAATCTGGGCATCCATAACTTGTTGGCGGAGAAGATTCTCACACTCAAGTAGATAGCCTGCAATCTCAGCTTCATTCTGGAACTGCAGGCCTGCTTCTAATCGTTTCCTGTCCTAAGTTTAAACAAGCAAACAAAAATAACCACACAAATAAGTTCTTCGTGAGATACTCAGGTTCTTCTACACTAATAACCTTCTTTTGGGACAGACAATAATGATGCTCATTTATACATTTTTTAGATCCTTGTGTCTGAAAAATATGTTGTAAGATAAAATCAATTATCATGAAATATATCTGTAACAGCTTAATTTTAGACCAACTATTTATTATGTCAAGCCAAATTTTCAATATAGATTGCTCTCTCCAAAAACAGTAGTGTACATAAATAGTAGGTTCCTCATTTAGATAAAGATACCTGCACATACAGAACTATTTTGAAAAATTATCATCAATATGATTAATTAACATTATTTTCCTATATTAAAATGCTTTGCAAAAGGTTGCTTAAGCAGCTGTGATTGCTTATTTTCTGAAATGGATACAAAGGAGTTTTTTTTGACTGGATAAAACATGAAACAACTGGATTTTACATTTTTACATTTTACATTTTTCAAGATGAAATTTACCGTAAAGGTAAAGGTTTCCTCTGTCCAATCATTTCCAACTCTAGGGGGCGGTGCTCATCTCTGCTAAGGGAGCCAACATTGTCCAGACATTTCCCTAATCATGTGGCTAGCATGACTCTAAGTCAAGGCACATGGAATGCTGTTATTTTCCACTGAAGTGGTGCCTATTTATCTACTCGCATTTGCATGCTTTCGAACAGCTAGGTGGGCAGGAGCTGGGGCAAGTATTGGGAGCTCACCCCGTTGAGTAGCACTTGGGTCTCAAACCCGGACTGTCAGCTTTCCAGCTGACAAGCTCAGCATGTTTAACCACTGAGTGGTTAAACTCAGGGGTCAAATACCTCCTGAAATTTTAATTTATCCTAAGTACATGAATTTCATAAGGTAGCTATCAATGCCAAAAAAAAAGTATAATCCTTGACTTTTGATGTATTTTCAATTTGAAAAACCTATACCTATTCTTGAATATTAAAAACAAATATCAAATTCAGGATATATAGTGGGAACACACTCCATAGTCTTAACTTGAAATATTACCTATTAACACTAATGAATATTTAGCATTTGTTTTTCCTTTCTGGCAGATACAATATTCCTCAGCATTCTCTACCTTCTCCAAGTTTACTGACAGTCTTCAAAACTGCAGTGAAATTATAATAAGCATATACTGTGTTCCTTTAAAAATGTTAGTAGGTTCTGAATATATGTTCCCAACGCCTTATTGGCATAGGCAGAAATTTAATACAGCTTTATACTACTTTAAAATGTTTTTAAACCAGAAAGGTGGCATAATATGTAAAAGATGAGATCATGTTTTTAGTCAATTCACTGCATGCCTGATGACATTTCTACGGTACTCCGAAATGAGCTATTAATAAGTACATATAACTCTTCTCATCTTCCAAATAATTTTTGAAAAGAGTTTTCGTAATTCCCATTTTAAAAATGCAAAGCCTGAAGCCATGGAATGTGATTTGTTTTGGCCATTGGGTAAGTACCTGATTGTACAAGAACCTACTATTTATGTACAAAGATGCTGTCCTTCTACTCTTTATCCAATAATCCACATGGGTTTTCAATTTAGGAAAAAAGTCAAAAACTAGATGTTCAAAACTACTTACTGACTGCGTAGCATTTCGAGCAAGCATTAGCTTGTCTTCGCAACTCAGGCTGTCCCGCTGAACTCTGTTTGCAATTTGCAGCAGCATATCTAACCTAAAGACATCAAAGTTAAGACAAGTCCCATAAGGCTGGTAATACCTTTCTCCATACAAGAAAGCAGTATTAACTCTTACCAAATAAAACTGAACCAAATTCTGCAATGTAACATCAAAACTTACCTGGATCCTTCCATTGGACCATTGCCGAAGCTTATACATGAATTAGCAAGAGTTGGCCCACAGTTAACAGATACGAAGTTTTCATTAGAATCAATGCTGGTTCGGGTACTAGTGCTATTACTAAAAGAGTCACTACTCTGATAGCCATAACTGTTAGCATTCATTTTTCATAGTCAAAAAGCTCCTTGGTTGTTTGAAAACTGAAAAAAAGCAGAATGTCTGCGAAGGTGCACAGCTACCAAAAAGGAGCTAGCTTTAAGAGCAGTTCCACCATTGCATCCTTAAATAGGCTTTAGCGTGCATATTCAAAATCCTGTAAATATCATTCCTCTTCAGATTTTGCCTTCAGCTATATATGCCAATGTGGGCTTGGCTTCTTCAGTGCCTGTACAAGTAGAGACTAATCAGAATGATTAGGGCGTTAACACTGAAGGAAAAGTGCCAAATACCTTTAGGTAACTGTCATCCAATCTCAGAAACCTAACTGATATGGGACAGGATAAGATCTTATTTTAAAGATCTGCAACTCCCAAGTTGTAAAAAAATAAATAAATTGATCAATAGTCATTCTATAGAGTTGTATTTTTTTTAATGAAATGATTTATTATTCATTATATAGTTGCTTTTACATGGGATACACTAGTGGTCATGCATCTAGGTTAGTCTTCATTTTGATCCAGCTATGCTCCAACTTCATGTGCTTTCTATAATTGCTTATATTACAGCAAAAACAGGACCGGCATTACAATTCATCTTGCAGACTACCTTGCACAGAATTCAAATTAAGAATGTATTTATAAATGTTTTTGTTGTTCTATTTAAACAGATTCACTGTGCAATTACTAGGATAATAAGATCAGACCTGCAGAGTCAATGATTGTTTTTGCAATCAGCTAGCGAGTGGCTAGGCTTGGACACTAATGTCAGTTTACTGACTGCTATAATTTTTTCTGTAAAATGTGGTAGCGATTCCTTTGACTGTTTGGCATTAAAAAGGTTTTGAACGTGTACAGGCAAAAATGCCAGCACACACAGGTGTTCTGATTTCTTGCTGGCAAAGAGTATAGACATTATATCCAACCATTAGAATTCTATAGTCTTCGTTTTCTTAAGGAAATCGAGGCGGCTTCTCCTTCACCACTACACTTCCTTTAACAGCAATTATTTTATAATGAATCTTATTGTTCAACAAATCCCTATTCTGTAACTGACCCCCCCAGTTTATATTAATGCTACTCTAAACTGTTAAGACTAGGCTTTTCATACATGAAAATTGTGATGATAGCAAAGATAGAGCAAACTCAAAACTCTTTGCTCGCATCTAGTTATCTAAATCTAGATCAAATGGAAATCTAGAAATCAAATGGATTTTTGCAACCAAAATACAGAATGTTTATTCTAGCAAAGACTGGGTTTTCTCACTCTTTATCTCTTGCCCACTAAAGTTAACAAATGCTACCGCAAAACTACTGAGACACTTTCAACAACTGTGATGCAAAATACTCCCCCCCCAAAAAACCCTTTTAATGTATCTATACTCCAAGAGAGGGTACATTGATTGGAAATGTTGGGAATTAGTGATATATTCCATGATGCCAGTGCCTTATATATGCCTCTTCTCAAACATAGCTAGTTTTTCCCAAGTTCCCCTCATAACAGAATCTCCTTTCGATAAGACAACACATAAGATGAAAAAGTTGGACTTAATGATGGGAGAAAAAAAAAATACTACAACCTAGGTTGAGGCACACCACCCTTTCCATGAACAGCAGGGATGAGGAACTTCTAGCTGGCCCATCAAACTAATCCATTTCCTCACAGACCTCAAGCAACGTCTCTCCCTTCTCTGCCTATCAAGTCCCTTTCCTACCAATTTTGACCACAGATTACCTCAACTTTTTGTTTTCCTAACAAACACAATGTATACTGAGGGAAATCATTAGGAAGTGGGAGGGATGCAGTGGTGGGATTCAGCCAGTTCGCACCACTTCGGGAGAACCGGTTGTTAACTTTGTGAGCAGTTTGGCAAACTGGCTGTTGGAAGAAATCATTAGGGCAGAGAACCGGTTGTTAAATTACTTGAATCCCACCACTGGAGTGATCTCTTTGGCTACTGTGTAAAGAAGAAACAAAGCCCTGAATGAATAGAGCAATTCTTTTGCTCTCTTACTTCAATAAGCTGGAGGCAAATCTGGACAAAGTCAGAGAGATCAAAATGCAAACTAAAGGTTTCTTGGTTGGGTAATGTGAGAGAGAAATTAATACATAGATAAAATATTAACAGGTTAAGGTCCACAACCAGTCAAAATATATAAATAAATATTTTGGTTCAGGAAGGACTATATGGTAATAATAGATGCTTGAGACAATCTCAAGTGCTGCTGAGTACTCGGCCTTTATTAATCTCTAGGCCTTTGCTGGTTTACTTTCTACATAATGGATACTGCAGTAGCAACGAACCTCAAGCATAATGATGGTACCTAGTCTTTGCCTCCCAATTTTTTGTTGCTTTAACTAACCCACAGGATACTCTTTAATTCAGTATTTTCCCAAAAATGAAGGTTTGGGAGATGCTCAGAAGCAGGTTGTTGATGGGGGGACGGGGACGACCAATTTTGACTATGTCCAGCCAGAAGCATTTGTAGGACTTGCACGATAACATATGGAAACATAATATTCATGACACCATGCTAATGACATAATTGGGTGATTATGTCATGATTCTGACTCAAGTAGTCAAGTTACATAATGAATATATCATATCCCCTCCCTTTATTTTTTCATATAAATGCCCATGTCCATGTTATATGCCCAATAGAGGGATTCTACTTAAAAATATTTGCAAAGAAGTTAAATTTCATTTCGTTCCCACAGATTTACACAATTGTAATGGCTAAAACAACAAAACTGTAGAATTTCTTTGCATGATAGCCTATATTCAGCTCTAGGATCCAAAAGTATGCTGCTCACAAAATGGTAGTATAACTGTCATGATTAATGGGACAGACTTCAATGGGGAAATCTGTAGTACAAGGGGAAAACAGGTGGACAGGGATAATTCAATCGCCAGATTGCATGGAATTTGCAACACTGCTATTTTGCATGCCACTAAATTAATAAAGTTAATTGAAGAACACTCGGAGGCTCCAACTGGTCCAGAATGTGGCCGCGTGGGTGGTTATGGGAGAAACTCGTTGTGCCCATGTGACACCCCTCCTGCGCGAACTGCACTGGCTCCCAGTGGTCTTCCAGGTGTGATTCAAGGTGTTGGTCACCACCTTTAAAGCGCTACATGGCATAGGGCCCCAGTACCTTCGAGACCGACTTCTGCCACCAACAGCCTCCCACCGGCCAGTCCGCTCCCACAGAGAGGGTCTCCTCAGGGTGCCATCGGCCAAGTTATGTCGGCTGGCGACACCCAGGGGGAGGGCCTTCTCTGTGGAAGCCCCTGCCCTGTGGAATGAACTGCCCCCGGAAATGCGTAAGATCTCCGACCTCCGTATATTTCGCTGTGCCCTCAAGACCCTGTTGTTCTGCCAGGCCGGGCTATCAATGTAATGATTTAAAATTGGGTGTTTAAAATTTTTGGGGTCTTAAATCTGAGCCAAAATTATTTAATAATTTTAATTATTTTTAATTGATGTCTGTTTTTGTGTTTTTAATAGGCTGTACACCGCCCTGAGTCCTTCGGGAGAAGGGCGGTATAGAAATAAACTAATAAACTAATAAACTAATAAAATAATAAAATAATAAAATAATAAAATAATTTGATACACACATACATGTACACAGAGAGAGAGATCTGGTATAAATCATAACTCTTGAAAGGCAAGGGTCATACTTAAGATGAGCATGGTAACTAGTGGAATGGGCAAAGCCATTGTCTCATACTTGCCCAAGCAAGATTTTCATTTTTTCCTTGAAAGGGGACAAGGAATTCATTATTTTTCATTGTTAAATTTATTTGGGTGCTGAGGGTACAGCTTTCATCTCTTATCTGCCTCAGACTAGCAGAGAACATAACGCGAATTCTCAGTAATTATCCAGGAGACTCAAGTAGTCCTGAAAAGACTACCAAGACTGCATGTGGCCTTGGGGAGTCAGCTTGTTTGCTTTGATTTCATGGCACACAATGTCCTTGGCATCAGTATGAATTTCCTTGAGCAGACACCAAGGCACAAGGCTCTGATGCAATCTACCAAGACTGCCCTTCCAAGGGATTTGGTTTGCCATCTCAGTTGGGGGTCACCAAGACTTGGGGTAACCGCCACTTTAACCCTCTTGAGGCTTCTGAGAAAAAGGTAGTGGGAGCCCACTCAATCCTGTAAATGCCCTGGCAAACTTCAGAAAGTATTATCTACTTTTTGCTGGTCTGTGACCTTAATAAAAAATTGATTATCTACTCAAAAGTTGGTCAGGATTGAAACATAAACCTTGAGAAAACTGTTTAATTGTAAGCAATGTTGGATAACTGGAATAATTGTCGAAATTCTGATGGGCAAAACATCAGACAAGGTTATAGTTACATATTTGCTATTTAATACAGAATTTTGCATAAGCTGCTTGATAATTATGTCAATAAAAATAAGCATAAGTAGGGATCTTTTTTCAATTTAAAAGCAATATCCAATTAATGAGCTCACCCAACAATTCATTTCTACAAAGGAAATTTTGACTGCCTTTGTTTCAAGATTAAAATGTCTCTGTCTATTATATAATGCATCCTACTGAGCAGTTTCAACCTGGCAGGGAAACATGCCTATAAAACAAAAAATCAACCCACCTTTCAACTTCTGGTCGAAGCATTTTCTCTCTTTCCAACATAGCAATAATTAGCTTCCCCCATTCTTTTTCAATGTCATTTGGGTGGTAGCCTTGAGGAAGCTTGATACGCCCAAATTCAATCCAAACCTTTGAAGACAAGGAATAATTGCATAAAATTGAGAAATCAAATCAAGGATAAAAGTGAGAAATAAATCCAGCCTGCACCAGTCCACACAATATAGCTTACCTCTAGTAGTTTATATAGATGCTTGATTTTTGATTTGTCTATTTCCTTTGGTGGAATTTCTGTTTCTTTAAATTGTAAATATTGGTTATAAAGTGCCTAAAGGAAAACAAATATTGAAGTCTTAACTGAGATATTCTGGTTTCCTAAGGCTTATAAAAACTTGTCATCCTCATTACTTTGAAACCAAATTGACTAACTTACTTAATATCAAGAACAAAATACATGAATTTACAAGAAAAGAGAGAATTAAACCGTATGTCTTCCATTCAAGTTTCCCTTGGCCATCTTGGTTCTCTAAGTCCAAGGTTAACATAAATCTTCTACCCGCTGGTGTTCATGGATGTAATCCCCATAGTTAAGTGCTGCAGAGAATTCTGTTTGATGTCTCTTTTATGAACAGGACAAGAATCCAAACCACTAAATTTGTGTTAGCCGTGGCAGTGGCTTGCGCAGCCTCAGATTAAAATGCATTCTAATGCCTCCAAGCCAGGGAGATGCCCTTTATTGCTTAATCTTTACATGAACACTATTTAGATTTGTGGCTCCTTCCCAAAATTCTAATATCTAGAATCAGTATGTTTATACATAGTTGACCAGAAATCCAGTTTTTTTCCATTGCCATGTAATAGTAGATTGACTGAGGATTTATTTATCAGATTTATATAGCCACCCAACTCAAGATCATGTGATAAGGACAGAAGATAATCCATTGGTGAGAACTCCATGCATATAAGTTATGTTTTAGGAAAATAACATGAGAGGGAGAAGGAATTTAACCTAACATTTTCTCTGACATAATAGCTTCCAGCATTTTTACATGAAGGGACATTTAACACTGCAAACTATGTCAACCTCTTAAGTTCCCAGAAGAGCTGTACTGGCAAATTTAATTCACTCTCTTCTGTACCCACTCTGCCTTGTGCTGGAGCTGGCTTTTGGAAAATTCTGCCTTTGGAAAAAGACAGACCCTTCTTGAAACAAGTATTTTATGTTCCAGGAGTGCCATTTAAAAGACATGGAGTTTTGTGAATCAATATAAATGAATAGGTGATTACTCTAAAGGAGTAGTACCTAATATTCTTTAAAAATTATATTCTGGAAATATAAACAAAAGAAAAAATAATCACCTTGAGTTCTACAGGGTTGTTTGGAAATGCTCTGTCACTCATTATTGTGGCATGGTGCCTAATCCATTGGATGAGGTAGTTCACCATATTCTGATATTCAATCCATTTGACTTCAACATCCTAAGAGAAGCAATAAAGTAGCACACCAATTGTAAAGACATTGCTTGTCAATTGTATCTGTTGCATTATAGATAAGCAACCAATCAGCTCTATCTAACTTAGTCCTAAAGTGTCAGCAAAATTACAATTTAAATTGGCAAAGTCTCCTTTTGCAAGCAATTTTTGAATAACGTTGCAGAAACTGGATCTTTCAGCCCCGTACTTCTTTGGCTTCTGATTCAAATTCTCCTCCTCTCCAGTGGTGGGTTGCCCCCGGTTCGCAAGAACCGGCAGTAAAACCGGCGGGAGGCTCCACCCACTGACCCGGATGTCATCATAGGTGATCTGCGCATGCATGGGTGCGATGCGAACTGGTAGTAGAGGTAAGTAGAAACCACCCCTCCTCCTCTCCTATACCCAGTATGAGATTTTGCTCATTCTTTGTCCACTCTCCTTTATACACCTCTAAACGTGTAGCCCATGTATCGTTCTGTTGTCTGATTTCAGTTCTCTTATCTACTGTTCACCTGATTTCAATCTTATATTCCTAGCACTTGTCTTGCTTACCCTGAGAAACAGTCCATCCTTATTATAAGCATTATACTTTTTTTTTTGAGGTCCTCTTCTGTCAATATCCCTCTTTTTTCCTCCCCCCCCTCTTTTCCTCCCAAGTGACCTGTTTTTAACTTCATAACTCTATCTCTATCACATCAGGACTTTATGGCTATGCTCTAGTGCAGAGGTTCCCATTACTAAGCTGCGGCCTATTCACAACCAGGCCACATGAGCGGTGGGCTGGCGCATGCATGTGTGCGCACCCAGCTCAACTAACACAAGCAGCAGGTGACGGCACTTGTAGTCCCACTCGTGCGAGTGGTGGGTATGTGCGCCCACTGCTCATACAAACATGCATGTGCCTGCCCTTCACACAAAACCATTCCCTCTTCCCCCCCACCCCGCCCTGCACTGGGCCGCCAATCCAGAAACATCGGGGAACACTGCTCTAGTGGATCGGCTTGAGGAAGAGGCCCCACTCATACACTTAGTGGCCAATTTCATGATATACTTTAATTAGCATCATGTCCATGAGGACTCATTTCAAAATGCCCTGGCTCAACAGTTTAAATATCAGGTAAGCCCAACAGAAAATGGCATCTGAAGAAGGAAGTGGATTCACCTTCCCTGCATGGAGGAAGTATGACCAAAGGGAGACCTCTCACTTCTTAGTACTATCATTCTATGACCTCGTTATTCAACTTGTTCTCTACAGTAAATAGCAGTTATATAAGTTTTGCGCCCCAATCAGACAGCTCACACTCTTAACGTTACATAACGTTTCAGTATTTCTGCTTAAAAATTGCTGTGAGAGTATAAAACTACTTTCTTGCTTACATGTGCACTGATGCCTTCACCACCTTCAGGTACTTTGGGAAATGCATCATAAAGTGATGATACATAAGTGATTACTGACTTCTCATCTGGCGAGGAGACATCGACATCTAAAATGTACAAGTGGACACAGGCAATGTTTACGATACAGATACCACAACATCAGGCTTCCTGTCAAGCTTTTTGAAGCCCGTCAATCAACAGTATTTTCAATTCATCAACTCACCTTCAGGATCCAAAAGCCTGGCAACGCCAAGTTTTTCAGCTACAAAAAAAGCATGCTCTAAATTTGCAAGGTTGCTTTGAACAGCAACAGTATTCATGTCTACCAGGTCCGGCCTGTAAAAGAAAAGAATTTAATCTGTTTTTGGAGGACAATATGTGAACGGTGGTCTTCATTTATTTCTGAAGATGAGGTTTTTCAAGGGAAATGATGAAGGCTATTACTTCAGAGGAAATGGGCCCTACATTTCAGCTGTTCAGGTCCCAGAGAGAATATTCTCTCTGGGGGGAAAAATGACTTAAGTTTTTGGAGATATGTTTTTATCACAAGGGAAAGACAGAGGAGTGGAAACCTCCAGTCTTTTACAGAGAGAAGACACTGGTTGAGATCAGAATCCTTTGTCACGCCAAAGCATTAGCTCTGGATATCTTACAATTACCCAGAAGTGCCTTACCTCTTCTGCCTTTTCTAGATGGGAAAAGTGGTGGACAACATTTTAAGGAGAGGGATGGTTCAAAATGATGAGACCTTGAAACTACACCTTATGATGAAATTGTCTTACTATAAATTGTCTTACTATAATTCCCTGCTTCATCATGCTTGCCAACTTTTTTCTCTATCTTTTATGTGTTATTGATTTTACTGCAGTTTCTCTGACATGTCAACCAGAATTGTTGAGAGGTAGGCTGCATACAAGTTTTTGTTGTTGTTGTTTGTTCTTCTTCTCTTCCTCTTTCTTTCTTTCTCCTCCCCATCCTCTCCCCTCCAAAGTTCTGCTTCAGCATGCTCATGCACAATAAATAGTTCACTTTCTCCCTATCTAGTCACTTCTTCTTCTTCCCAAATGAGCTAAAAAGAATCCTGACCATTCATGTGACAGAAAGACATAAGTGGGGGGGAAACAACCATCAGAAAAAAAAAAGAAAATTAAGACAGGAGCGGAAAACATGATGATGATCAGATGTTTTCCATATCTGTAACTCTAACAAACCCTTGCCTCTAGCCATGCTAGTTATTGATAACAGAAATGGAGTCTTAAAACACAGTGCTCTCTAAATACAGTTTTCCAATTCCAAAATGGATGGGATGATAAATTTTAGTCAGCATCCTTTTCCTAATGATAGTCATTGTACATTTCAGCTGGGATACAATTAAACTTATAGTCTCCTCCATTCATCCAATCATTAAAGACATTACCCTAATATTTATTCTTCTTCAGTTTCTGGCTGAAGTACATTTTTGCCGTAATCCCTTAAATAGTGCAAAAGCTCTGATTTTTTTTTTTAAAAAAAGAGGACTTCAATCAAAGGTATCAACAAGCCCAAGCCCTGCAATTAATACCCTATTATCCCCAAACTCCCCAATTTAAACTATAAAAGTTATTACTTCCTTCAATTGATTTAGGAAAACATTACCTTTGGATACAACATTCAGATAATGAATTATGAAATTCACTATAACAATAATGGACTTGGAAAAATAGGTCTTTTGTGTCACTAACAGATTAATAAACAAGGATGTTTTTGAAGCAAATGTATTGGGAAACTGAAAAAAAGGGGGAAATCAATCTAAAAACATACAGATGTTGCTCTGATTCTGCTGACTTCTGAGACATTTCACACATGTTGCTTGTAATGAAGCAACTTGTGATATGCAAAACACAAAACTATGTCTATTCAGCTGCCAGTTTTTCAAAACAAGAAAGGGCAAGCTGTAGTATATTTGCTAGCTTTTTAGTGGGAAAAAAAATTATGCCACTACCACCTAAACAGACTGCAATGCAGAATGTTTTTCTTTAATTCAAGAAGAGGCAAGCTGAAATTTGCTCCATGACAAAAGAAGGTGACTCCAAGGGCAACCACGTTTGTGCTACAAATTTCAAACCTATTATCTCCAGTTGTTGCATGTAATGAAGCTCAAATCCATTCGGTAAATCACTCACTGGAATAAATGCATAGGGAAATGTCCCCCAAAAGAAATATCAGACAGAAAAAAATGATTTGTCTCTTTCACTTTATCATTGGTACTAACCATAATATTAACAAAATATTAATATTAGTTACAATTATCTTCAGCCTCATTTTATAAATAATATAGTAATGTGTATTTAAGATAACTCTGGTACCTATCCTAAAGGGATATTTAAAAATCGCGCACCTATATATTTATACACAAATTTGTTAATTATTAAAGCTTTCCGGCTATGATAAAATACATGTCAAAAATACATGTGTGATGTACCTATTCTACATATGATAAAAGATGCATTATCCAGACTTTATAAAAGTGTGAGTCATTCTACAGCAGATTTCTCACTAAACCTACCAGAGAAAATATATGAATGCAAAGAAAGGGAAAGAGCAGGGAGAAAATGTAAATTGCTTGTATTGTGATTGTCTTTGACATGGTACACTAAACGCTGGCAATACATCTCTCTAGTTTTCAATGCAGTAGTGTTGGGGTTTTTTTTTAGAATTTTCAGTCTTGCTTTAATTTCAACTATAACCCTATTTACTCTGATGTCAATGAACACAGGTTAAACGTTTCCTCAGCTTTGGGATATAAAAATAGTCTGTATTCAACTCCAGCTACTGTCTTCTGTTTGTCAAATAAAGCAGGCCAATAGTTCCAATATCAAATTAAGAGAAGATAAAAAATATTAATGGGTTTCATAAGGCCTCTTAATAGATACCATGTTTCCCCAAAAATATCACCAGGTCTTTTATTTTTTGGACCACCAAAAAAGGCACCAGGTCTTACTTTAGTTCGGGGAAGTCTAATATTGTACCCCCGATACGAGTGACATCAAGCTGGGCATGGCCACCTTGGCCATCCCCACCCTGGCCATCCCCACCCAGCCCCCTGAAGTCAAACACAACCCTGATGCGGCCCACAATGAAATAGAGTTTGATACCCCTGCTACAGATGAACTCACTCAGTAGCTTCATGCAGATTTATTTATTATTAAATTTATATGCCATCCATCTGACTATCCAAAGCAACTGTTACAATGCAATAGATGTTAACTAGGATTTGGAAGATTATCACTCCCTGTGAAAACCTGCAAAGTATAAGGCTAAATGTTATCGCCACCATTGCAAGCCAACTGAAACTGACCCCAGAGGAAAAGGAACATTTGTAACACCATGCCCCTGTGATATCATCTATAATTTACCTGCCAAGGTCACTGTCAACATTTTCGCATTACTGTTTTAAAGAAAAAATCAGACAAGAGCTTTCCTAATCTGCAGAATCTTTGCCAGGCTTCAAAATCAGTTATACACGCTTCGGTGGAAGAAGTAGGAAATGCCTTATTTTAAAAGGCATCATTATCAATCCCCAGCACTATTGGGATAAAAAAGTACAGGTAGTCCTTCACTTACAACCACAATTGAGCCCAAATTGCTGTTGCTAAGCAAGACATTTGTTAAGTGAGTTCTGCCCCATTTTACAATCTTGCTTGCCACCGTTATTAAATGAATCTCTGGAATTGGTATGTTAGTAACATGGTTAACTAAATTTGGCTTCCTCATTGACTTCACCTGTCAGGAAGTCACAAAAGATGATCCATGACCACGGGATACTGCAACTGTCATAAATATGAGTCAATTGCCAAGTATCTGAATTTTGATCATATGGTCACAGGGATGCTGCAATGGTTGTAAGTCTGAAAAACGGTCATAAGTCACTATTTTCAGTGCTGTTCTAACTTTGAACAATCAGTAAATGAATTGTTGTAAGGCGAGGACTATCTGTATATGTGCAATTGAAGTAGCCAAACAGACCAGAAGCTTTGCCAGCTTTTTTAAATGTAATAATAATTTATATTTCTGGAGATTTTAAGGTATGTCTGAACAAGCAACTTGTAGATGTAGGAACATCTATAAGTTATTTAAAAAATATTCCTTTGTTATATTTGATTCAGTAATAAACAATCAAAATGTAAAAATATTTTTAAAATGAATTATTATTATTATTATTATTATTATTATTATTATTATTATTATTTTAATTTGTATACCACCCATCTCCCAGAAGGGACTCAGGGCGGTAGACAGCCAAAATTAAAAATACATAAAGTACAAAAGTTAAGATAATTAAAAGAAATTAAATCAATCGGCCTCCCAATTTAAAACCCCAAATCTATAAAATTAAAATCCAATTAAAAACCATTTAGGCTAGGCCAGCTTGATGGAATAAATATGTCTTCAGAGCCTTATGGAAGGTCCGGAGGTCCGGGATAATCGTATTCCAGAAGGTAGCTCATTCCACAGGACGGGTGCCCCCACAGAGAAGGCTCTCCCCCTGGGGGCCGCCAGCCGACATTGCTTGACCAACGGTACCCTGAGAAGGCCCTCTCTGAGAGTGTATTGGCCGGTGGGAGGTTATCGGTAGCAGCAGGCGGTCTCGTAGATACCCTGGCCCTAAGCCATGGAGTGCTTTAAAGGTGAGAACCAATACCTTAAAGCACACCCGGAAGACCAACGGGAGCCAATGCAGCTCGCGCAGAAGAGGTGTTACATGGGAGCGCCATGTTGCTCCCATAATCACCCGCGTGGCCGCATTCTGAACCAGTTGGAGCCTCTGAGTGCTCCTCAAGAGGAGCCCCATGTAGTTGCAGTAGTCCAGGAGAGACGTAACGAGGTCATGGGTGACCGTGCATAAGGAGTCCCGATCCAGAAAGGGGCGCAACTGGCATATCAGGCGAACCTGATAAAATGCCCCCCTGGCCACGGCCGTCATATGCTTTTCTAAAGACAGCCGTGTGTCCAGGAGGACACCCAAGTTGCGAGCCCCCTCTGTGGGGGTCAATGACTCGCCCCCAATAGCCAGCGATGGCACCAGCTGGCTATATCGGGACACCGGTATCCACAGCCACTCGGTCTTGGAAGGGTTGAGTCGAAGCCTGTTCTTCCCCATCCAGAAGAACCCGCATGGCCTCCAGACACTGGGACATCACTTCGAGGGCATCATTGGGGTGGAGATGTACAGCTGAGTGTCATCAGCGTACAGATGGCATCGCACCCCAAAACCACAGATGATCTCACCCAGCAGCTTCACATAAATGTTGAACAGGAGCGGTGAGAGGACCGACCCTTGCGGCACCCCGGAAGCAAGGCGCCTCGAGGTCGACCTCTGCCCCCCTGCCAGCACGGACTGCGACCGGTCAGAGAGATAGGAGAGAACTACTGCAGCACGGTGCCTCCCACCCCCAATCCCCCCAGCCGGCGCAGCATGATACCATGGTCGATGGTATCAAAAGCCGCTGAGAGGTCTAACAGGATCAGAACAGAGGAACAACCCCTGTCCCGGGCCCTCCAGAGATCAGCGACCAATGCCGTCTCTGTGCTGTACCCAGGCCTGAAGCCGGACTGGCATAGATCTAGATAGCCGGTTTCATCTAGGTACTGTGGGAGCTGTCGCGCAATCACACTCTCCATAACCTTTGCAATAAAGCCGACGGTAGTTTGCCAGAACAGCTGGGTCCTGAGAAGGCTTCTTAAGGAGGGGCCTCACCACCGCCTCTTTCAAGGTGGGAGGCAAGAAACCCTCTCTCAGAGAAGCATTTATAATCCTCTGGAGCCAGCCTCATGTTACGTCCCGGTGGCCAGTACCAGCCAGGAGGGGCACGGGTCCAATAAACATGTGGTTGCGTTTAACCTTCCCAGGATCCTGTCCACGTCCTCAGGAGTCACAGGGTCGAACTCGTCCCAGATAACGTTCTCAAGACCAGCCTCAGTCACCCGGCCGGGATCTACCCAGTCACAGTCCAAACCTTCCCGAATCTGAGTGATTTTATCGTGCAGATACTGTGCAAAATCCTCAGCCTGCCCTTGCAAGGGGTCTTCCCGCACTCCCTGATGTAGGAGGGAGCGAGTCACCCTAAACAAGGCGGCTGGGCGGTTATCTGCCGATGCAAAAAGAGCGGAAAAGTAATTACATTTTGCCGCTTTTATCGCCACTAAATAGGTCTTAATATGAGACCTAACTAGTGTTCGGTCGGATTCGGAGCAACTAGCCCTCCAACCACTCTCTAGGCATCTTTTCCGGTGCTTCATCTCCCTCACCTCCTCGGAGAACCAAGGAACCGGGCAGGTTCGGCACCAGGTCAGAGGCCGCAAAGGCACGACTTGGTCCAGAGCACCAGCGGCTGTCCTATCCCAGGCGGCCACCAGATCTTCAGCCGAGTCGTGAGCCAGAGTTTCAGAAACTGGCCCAAGCTCCCTCTGGAACCTATCAGGATCCACCAGTCGCCTGGGGCGGAACTCTTGGTCGGTTCCGTCTCCCTGCGGTGGGGTGCACCGGTCAAAAAGTCCAGCCTCAGGAGAGAATGGTCCGACCATGACAGGGGTTCAATA
This sequence comes from Ptyas mucosa, assembly GCA_012654045.1. NCBI lineage: Eukaryota > Metazoa > Chordata > Lepidosauria > Squamata > Colubridae > Ptyas > Ptyas mucosa. The sequence goes on along the minus strand of WNWU01000017.1, from coordinate 6,445,539 downwards.
ACTATATCCCCTATGTCCAGACCACTCAGCCACTGACCAGAGACAAAAACCAAGTCCAGAGTGTGTCCTCCCGCGTGGGTAGGGCCAAGAATTAGTTGTGTCAGGTCCATGGCTGTTATGAAGGCCATAAACTCTCAAGCCATCCCAGACGCCTCACCAGCAGACGGCAGGTTGAAATCCCCCCCAATCAAAAGTCTGGGGGTATCAACTGCCACCCCGGCAATAATATTGAGAAGTTCGGGTAGGGCTGCTGTCACGTGGCAGGGAGCCAGGTATGTGATCAGCAGGCCCACCTGCATCCCATGGCCCCACTTCACCAGGAGAGACTCACATCCGGCTATCTGAGGTACAGTGGCCTCCCTCAGATCAAGACCTTCCTTTATAATGACCACCCCTCCCCACCCCTGCCCTGGGCCCTTGGCTGATGGAATGCGCAGAAACCTGGTGGGCACATCTCTATGAGGGGAAACCCACCCTCTTGGCCCAACCAGGTCTCTGTAATACCCACCAGGTCCGCACCCCCCTCCTGAATTAGCTCACAAATGAGGGGGGCTTATTAACCACGGACCTGGCGTTGCACAACATCAGCCTAAGGTCTGGGCTCTGCAACTCTGGACAGTCCGGGAATGAGAAGAGTCATGGGGACCGAGGCATGCCACCACTTGGAGATAGCTGGTGCGTGCCCCCACCACATGATGTGGCCACTTTATATTGATTGAGCTGGAATTTTTCTAAGCACCCTTAATAGTAGAGATAACTTATTGTGCAACTGTTTCATCCAAAAAGATAGTAATAGGTCTTTCACCTCATTCCCAACATCATTGCTTAATATATTTAACAAATAGATTTCTAGTGCATAACGGAAATGAAATCCCTGTTTACAGTGGTGAAATCCAAATTTTTTTGCTACCAGTTCTGTGGGTGTGGCTTGGTGGGCATGGTGTGGCTTGGTGGACGTGGCAGGGAAAGGATACTGCAAAATCCCCATTCCCTGCCCACTCCTGGGAGAAGGATATTGCAAAATCTCCATTCCCACCCCACTCTGGGGCCAGCCAGAGGTGGCATTTGCCAGTTCTCCAAACTACTCAAAATTTCCGCTACCGGTTCTCCAAACCCCTGCCTGTTTAGCGCTTGTAATTTTTTTTATATAATTCTGGTATTAATTGTTTTGTAAATATGTTTAAAAGTTTCTTAACTGATTCCCCAATTTATAATTTTGTTTTTACGAAGAAGCAAAAGCAATAAATACAACCAAATATATATCACGGGAATTTTTACTAGTAAGTATTCATAGGCAAATATCCAGATTATTCAAATACTTCCCTGCAGGCACATTTCTCTCATGTACAGTAACTTTATTGGAGAGCAGGTAGGGACAGTAACCAATCCAGACACACCCAGAGTTAAGAAGTTAATACAAATAAAGTTTGTTAAGTTATAAGAGTATACTATGTGTACATAGAATACAGTTGGTGTTGTTTGGCTCAGGTATAATGTCCTGTTCCTGTTATAAGGAAATGTACACATTGATGTACACAGGAACAGGACATTATACCTGAGCCAAACAATACCAACTGTATTCTATGTACACGTAGTATACTCTTATATCCTAACAAACTAAAAGCCTAAGCCAGGGGTTTCAGATTCGATTTCATTGAGGGCTGCATCAGGGTTGTATTTGGGGGCAGCTCAACGTCACAGGTATCGGGGGCGTGTGGCGCCCCAAAATGGAGCTCAGAAGGCTGCGAAGGCCTCCTGCAACCTTCTGCCAGCAAAAAGTGTCAGGTCCCTGGTGCATCATACGTAGGCAATATCTGACAAAAACGGAGTTCAGGACAGGCCTCCCGAGCTCTGTTTTTGCTGGTAGAGGGTTGCAGGAGGCTGTCACAGCCTCCTGAGCTCTGTTTTTGCTGGCAGAAGGCACCACAGGCCAATCCTTCCCTGTTTCCAGGGCGGCCCTGCAGCCCAGATCTAAGCACCCGGGCCTTGAGTTTGACACCCCTGGCCTAAGTTAACCAAAATAGCCTCTATGTATACATACCATAACCAAGTATCATAGCCAGATCTGTTAGACGTATTGTAACTTCACTTCACCTTCAGATCCTATGATATTTTTTAAACCCCAATACTGATAACTTTACATGCCTTTATGGACTTCAGGAATCTGTAAAACGTAATTATGATAATACAGTGACGGAATACAAGTAGTCCTCAACTTACGACCACAATAGAGCCCAGAATTTCTGTTACTAAGCAAGTTGTTAAGGGAGTTGTGCCCCATTTTATGAGCTTTCTTGCCATAAGTGAAGTGTTAAGTGAATCACTGCAGTTGTTAAATAAGTAACATGGTTTTTGAGTGGAACTGGCTTCCCCATTGACTTGCTTTTCAGAAAGGTTACAAAAGGTGGTCACATGACCCAGGACACTGCAACTGTCATAAGTAGATGCCAGTTACCAACTGCCTGAATTTTGATTCTGTGACCATGGGGATGCTGCAACATTCAACAGCCCTAAGTGTGAAAACTGGTCGGAAGTCACTTTTTTCATTACTGTTGTAACTTCAAAACAGTCACTAAATAAATGATTGTAAATCGGGGATTACCTATATTCCCAGAGTAATAAAAGTAGATGCTATTTCATTGATCTATATGGCCTCGCTATATAGTTTTATCTCAACAGTCAGATCCAGTAAATTTGTTAAACTAAATTCATTAGCCATTAGCCATTTATTTCAGAAAAAAATAGTTTTAAGAAAGCTATATACCCGTGATGGCAAACCTATGGCATGTGTGCCAGAGGTGACACACAGAGCCCTCTCTGTGTGCACGCGTGCCATCGCCAGTTACTCTTCTGGTTTCCAGTGTGCACATGTGCGCTGGCCAACTGGTTTTCGTGTTTCTGGTGTTCTGGCACATGCACGTGCATGCACATTCTGGTTTGGGCACTCGGTGCTGAAAAGGTTCGCCATCACTGCTATATACTGTATATAGCCGTGATGGCTATCCTTTTTGCCATCGCGTGCCAAAAGTGGGGGGAAGTGTGCGGGGTCGTGTGCATGCATGCCCACACCCATAATTTTATGTGCCTTGCCTCCCGTGTGTGACCCCCTGTGCTCCCCCCACTTTGGGCCATGATGGCCCGTTAGGCCCATTTTTCGCCCTCCCCAGGCTCCAGAGGCTTTCTAGGAGCCTGGGGAGGATGAAAACGGCCTTCCCTACCCTCGGGGGGCCCTCCAGAGGCCAGAAACAGTCTGTTTCCCAACTTCCGGTGGGCCCAGAAGACCTGAAAATCAGCTGGCCAGCATGTGCATGCCCGCTGGAGCTGAGCTTGCGTGCCCACTAATATGGCTCCGCGTGCCACCTGTGGCACGTGTGCCATAGGTTCGCCATCACTGGTATATAGCTACTTTCAATTCATTCAAAATTGTTCTTTCACAGCAAGGCATAATGATGTTCTTAGCAGAATGTCTGACTAGTTCTCGTTACTAAAATTTTTTTTAAAAAAGTTACTTCTATGAATTCAGTGTCATTCTCATAGAAGTTCCTTTATTTACTATAGTTAGGCAATACTGCCAATTCCATTCTGAAAAGGTGCTTCACAGGGCACAGGTATAGAACACAGAAACTGCTGGCAACTCATTTAAGCAGAAATGTTCAGGACTTGGTAGCCTGAATGCCAATGGGCGCTGCATTCATGTTTCCATGCGCTCCGAAACTAATTTCCAGGATTGAACCCTAAGCAGTGCATAGCCCCATTATTTTATCAGCAGAAAAGCTGGGCTGGGAATGGAAAGCTTTCGTTTTGATCACTACAATTAGCTCTAAGGTTTACACGGGCGAAACATACATGCTATATGTAAACATACATACTGACTTCTGTACTCATAAAGGGTAATAGTGGCCTGGCAATAGAGACATCTATGAATTTCTCCGAGGTGAGGAACAACTCAACACACTCAAACGCCATGTCCCAACATGCATATTGTGGTTTCTTTTAATACGTTATGACTGAAAGAGGAATTAAAGTGGTTTTGCCTATCTTTGAGTGAGAGGCACCATTGTCAGAAATTGTTGTCATTCCATTATGTGATGCTGAGTTTGCAGATTAATTATGCAAAAATCAGGCAGGCGAAGTTTATAATGCAAGCGTAACTCCATTTGAGGCAGAGCTAAACCTGCTCTGTCCTGCATCTGTTTACTGACTTATCATGTAATTTTCACACTGCTCAGGTTTTTTCTTGAGTTTATCTCATCCATGAGAAACAACAATAGCATCTTTCAATTACTACGATCATTACTATTAATTATATTATTTGCCATAAGTTTTATTTTTGAGACACAAACTGTAAAATGGGATACCAACAATCAAGTAAGCAATACCCCAATCAAGAAAGTGCCAGAGAGCCGTAAACAGCCCAACCAAAGAATCCCTAAGACCTCCCCCACCCACACAGACAGGCAAGACAACAGAATATAAACTCAGAGAGCACCAATGACCCCTCATATTTGAAAGTGTAATAGAAAGGACTTGACATTTGTGCTTCTGCAACTTATGGTATACAGCAGGAAATTCCCTTCCTGGTGATTGCTACACTGATTCCTTAGCTTCTCTTCTCGTAGAACGTTCTTTTAAAAAGTTCATTCCATCAACTAGAAAGTTCCTGCTACAGTTATGATCTCAACACTCAGCTCTCTAACTCTTATCCTGCGCAAATCCAGATAACTGCTAGATGGCAGCCAAGGGCATTCAAGTGGTCTTTAAGAGCAAGCCCATGTAGAAAGTATTGTAGTAGTCAAGCTACAAGGTGATTAGAGCATGAAAACTGTCTGAAGGCACTCTCGATCCAGGATGCACCGAATAGAGTTATATAAAGACCTTTCTGGCCGCAACTGTCTCTTGCTCATCAAACAGGGATTGTGAGTCCAGGACTGCAATCCATCCAAAATTAAAGGTAGAATATTCCAATATTCAGGTGCCTCTCATATCCACGTCCATGAGGTCAGAAAAAGATTGAATCAGATTCATTTCCTCGCCATACAGGCTTATATAGCCTCCAGGCTATACAGCAGTCTGTATACAGAAGGTTCATTTGGGTGGCTTGCGGTAGCAGCTATAATTAGATATTATCAGCATCTTGATGACAGAGAACCACAAACCTGCAGATCATGTAGACCAGAGGTTTCATGTAGATGTTGAACTAAAAGGACACCTGTGGAACCCCTCAAAATAGGCCCCTAGGGAGTGATCTGTCCCAATTCCCTACAAGCCAACAATAATAAAAACCAGCTCTTAAAAAATGAAGAAGAACTAATTTAAAATAGTGCCCCCAACTGGTCCAGTAGGGCACCATGGTTGACAGTATCAAAAGCTCACTGCCATCATAGCTTCACCACAGGTCATGTCCAAGTGCAACCAAAGCTGCCTCTACACTAAATCCCAACCTTAAACTGAAATGGATTGAGATAACCGATTTGCTCTAGGATCCTCTTTAACTACAGTCCACTTTCTCAACAACTTTCCTTAAAAGGGGAAGACCAGAGACACCACCTCCTGACAGTAAACAAGAGTAGGCTTATTCTCCGGTATCACATTATAGCAGCAAGTAGAAAGGATTTCTATGTTGCAATATACCGTGACTGCCCTTAAAAGAATAAACAGAACTTAAAATAATTCTGATGGATCTAAAATGCACCACAAGAAAGTCACAAGCTAGTCTAATGTGATTTTGGGGAGGCCAGCTTCAGAAATAAGAAAATAAAAACTCCTGCAAAATTGTGATTACAGGAGCAGCGATCTTAACATTGCGATCTGGCCAGTTATCTACTTTTAAGTTTTACATACTCTCTGGGATATATTGAGGAGGGGGATGAAGCGCCTTCTTCATCAAGGGAATTTTCCTAAATTAACTTTATTTTACTTCGTTGTTAAACATCCACTTGACTCCACCTGAAATTTTGTTTCTTTTCTTAGTCTGAAAGCTTTCATGTTTAATGATCCCCTGCAGCAGAAAAGTGGAAACTTGCTTCAGTTCAGTCAAGCAAAGCTTACCAAATTTCTCTTCCTGGGCAGAGCTTTTATTTCCCTGCTCCGAGAAAAAGCAAGAATAAGCTGCACAGTAGAAAACAGCAAGCAGAAACTTGAAGGTGCACATAATAGAGGCCTTCTTCCTTTCAAATGTATCCCGTAGCAATCCAAGGCTTGACACTTAGTAATATTTTGTTTCTTCCCCCATTTGTAGCTCGAGGCAACTGACATGCTGCGGCAAACGTTGGCATCCTTGCTTCTCCTATCCTGGAGGAATGTATTCAAGTTAGATCTTGATCGCCTGCAACATGTTTTAACAATCGCCATAGTACAGCGCGTACAGCCCTTGCCTTGTGGGCTGGCAGGAAACCAATGTTCCAGACCGAACCTCTGCTACAGTATATATGACTTGTTTGCCTTAAAGCAAGACTTGCATCTTGCAAACTTTCCCCGCCTAAAATTCTTTGCCTTGACTTCTGCCGTGTTTTAATGGATCTGGCAGCTCACCCAGCTCTGTTTGCCTCACAAAATCTGAGAAGCGTGATCTCCGCTTCTGAATAGCTTCTCTTCCTCTTCTCGGGGATTGCTACTGGTTCTCATCGGAAGCTCAATTTAAAGAGCTTCTCAGCGGGACCAAAAGGCTCTGAGTTAATCTCTCATCTACTCAATACAATGGCAATCCCTTGAACTGGGTTTTTTTTATTATTATTTTACTGCTGTAGATAATATTCCCACATTTTTCAAAAGCCTTATTGTAGTCTCCAGCTAAGTCTGCTGCACAACAGACCAGGTGTGCTTGATGCTTAATCAGTTTATTATAAGCCACGTCTCCCCCCCCCCCCCCCGTGCACCTCCAATTTTCTTTTTATTGCTACACAGTACTTTCATGGCTGGTATTTATTGTTTTCATACGGTTTTCCCGACTGTTGGCTCAGACATTTCACAAAAACTGGTGAAAAGCTTTGCTTGATAAACAAGACACATTCCATTCCATATTCATGAGGCTATGTGCATTTTTATGCCATGTGCGTAAAACCTATTCAAACTTGCTGCATACAGATTTCATCCTCAAGTGAAAGGAATAATGAGTAATATTATTTTTCTGCATTCAATCCTTCTAAGGTTAGCTTTTTCTACTGTTACCTTATACATTTATACTTTTGGGGGTGGAAGGAAATCCAACCTGATTCATTTGAAAGTATTTCCATAATATTTTCCTGGTAAGGTTTTTACAAGGTAGGTCGGGAGGTCTTGATTCAACTCTCCCCATTTTTCTGGATTGGGACCTCAAGCAAGTACTGGACCATACTGGGAAAGGCAATGGTAAAAAGGATAGACACCATCAAAGCTAATACCAGCCAGAGCATCAAATAACTGATAGAAGCTATATGAAATGAGAAAATGGGGAGGGGGGAGGGGGAGGGGGAGGGGGAGGGAGAGGGGAGAGAGAGATGATTGATAGTGTTGAGTCCTCGCAGTTACGACTCCACCCCAGCGGCGCTGTTGCCGACTGTCGCGGATTGGTTAAGATGCGAGCAGCCAAACTCGTGGGAAATCTCTGCTCAAGTATTGGTTCCCCCGTCTGACAGCTTCCTATTTAAGCAGCTGTCAGACAGCAACCAAAGTTAGTTCTTGCTTGCCTCGCGGAGTGCCTTGTTCTGTTAGTTGTTGTGTTAGCAATAAAGTTGGTGTTAAAGCAGCCAAGCCTCAGACTTTCTCTGCCGCGTTCTCCATACAGAACAGATAACATTGAGAAGCAGTCACAATCAAGATCACATGAAGTGTTAGTACCACCTCCTAGAAGGACTAGGGGGTGACATGATAACAGTGTTCCAATATCTAAGGAGCTTCCACAAAAAAGAGGTGGTTAAACTATTCTCCAAAGCACCTGAAAGCAGAACAAGAAGCAATGGGTGGAAACTAATCAAGGAGAGAAGCAACTTAGAACTAAGGAGAAATATCCTGACAGTTAGAACAAGTGGAATGACTTACCTCTAGAAGTTGTGGGTGTTCCAACACTGGAGGTTTTTAAGAAGAGATTGGACAACTATTTATCTGAAATGTTTCCTGTTTGAATAGGAGGTTGGACTAAGAAGACCTCTAAGGTCTCTTCCAACTCTGTTATTTTGACATAGTGTTCATTCCTTGTTTGAAATTGGGGAAATTACATTAATTATCATTATGTTATAATTAATAAATTATTCCTTACATTCTGTTTTGTGCTTATCTGCTTCCTTCCTGGGCTTCAAAATAAATAATCAGAGCCATAAGAAGAGTTTGGATAAACATTTGTCTATAATGGTATAGGGCTGTGGGCATGCAAGCCATCGCCCCAGTTCAGTTCCAGCTGGTCGTTGGGTCTCTGCCATGCGTGTGCGGGACATGTGCGAGGGTACACGTGCATGCATGGGGGGCAGAGGGTGGGGGCATGCATGCAGGGGGCGGATGTGGGGTTCTCACACACACATGTGTGGGGTGCATGCGGGGGGCACGTGCATGCATGGAGGTGAGTGTGCATTGTATTTTGGGGCTTCGGGCACGTGCGCTTTGGGCACTCCGTCTGGAAAAGGTTAGCCATCACTGGTATAGAGTCTCCTGTTTGAGCAGAGCATTGGACTCCCTTTCAACTCTGTTATTCTGTTATAATCATCTTCCAATCTACTGCTATGCCCTATTAGAAACATGACTATGGTGATAGCATTGCTTATTTTATTTGTACACACAACCCCAATTAACAATTATGATCATAAATGTAATATTGGTATATATCTTTTCAAAATAAATACATATTGATTTAACAAGTTTTAAGCCATTACATCTGTGAAGAAATAAAAAATAAATAAAAGGCAGGGAAATAACTTTTAAAAGGTAGATGTTTGAAATGACTATTTTGCTAAGCTGAACATTATCTTTTTGCCTAGAGATCAGTAAAGGGAAAGGCCTGGCTCCAGAATTTTCTCTACTTCACCCCAATTATTGCATTTATTTAAAACTTTTATATATTATTAAACTTCTCAGTGAGTCCCTGGCTTTGCAGTATTAAAGTTAAAATATAGATAAAAAGAAAAAGATAAAATTAATCAAACAGATAAAACTATCATTATTCCTAATATTTATAAGCCACATAACAGTTCTCTCAAACTAAACACTCTGGAGAATAGCTGTGTCTTAACTTCATTTTTAAAAACCAAGACAGAGGGTGCTAGTCAAATCTCTTACGACCAAACATCTCCCCACTGGTCTCCTCCTAAACTTCATTCGTAGGGGGAATTCTTAATATTCCTAGATGAGACATTCAGTCAGAACTGGTTTGTTCTAAAATTCAATTTAAAGAAGACTGTCCTAGAGATATTTGGAGTCAAGCCAAAATAGTACTTCATAGTTCAAAATCAACACTTTGAATTGTATTCAGAATCCTACTGGAAGCTAATTTAGCACCCACAATATCATAGCTATAGAGGACAATTCATTTTACACTAACTGTAACTTCAAAATAGCCTCCAAAGGCAGAACCTTGTAGAGTTCGTAATAGTAGTCTATCCTAGAATTCACAAAGGCACAAGTAACTATTGCACAGGCTTCTCACTTTAACCAGAGCTTGATTGGACCAATTCAAGGAAGTCAAAGAGATCAATAACTATTGAAACTGATAAACTGATTTTTTTTCATACAGAAGATAAAAAGGAAAGGAAAGAGACATGAATCATGCCAACTCTAGAATGAAGAGACCACTAATGCAAGCTTTCTTCGCTTTCCCTGCTGACAGATTTAGGAAGGAAAGGAATCCTTATTAATACTGTGTCCCCGTCTTCTACTTTCTGAAGCAATTATGAAAGCTACCATGATTGATGATATTAAGGCTCATTATGAGTTTTAAGGAGATCAGGAAGAACATATTCTCCCTGCCAAAAAAAATTGGGGTCACAATAAAACTCAACAAACAATGTATTATGATTTATACCTTTTGGTGTGTCTTACCTAATTTCTCTCAATTTCCCTTAAACATCTGAAAACATTTTTTGTCTGTTGACTGTATTACACACATTTACTTAGAAGTAATTTTGCTTATTTCTAAGGAAACCCCAAAATTATATTTGTTTTTCAATACTAGGATCATTACAACTGAACAGTAAGACAGGAAATTCCTGGATTTTATTTGATTAAAACTGTATGCTTTCTACACATGGTCTTTTTATATTTTGTTACGATTTTGAAACACAGCTACTAATAGGAACCAATACTATATTGAAATAGGATAATTATCTTTAGATTCCTAAGAGGAGTCCAAGTTGCGCCAACAAATTATATAAAAATATTAAATTAACCTTCTAGATATCACCAATTCTAGAAATTTTATTCTAGTTTAACTTATTTTATATATATTTAAAAATATCATCAAGATGTAACCCCAAAACCTCACTGATTTCTGAGAAAACAAACATAACAGCTTTGTATTTGCTATTCTATAACATAAATTAAAAATTAAAACAGAACAATGAAAAAAGCTTCCACAAAAATGCATTTTAACTTTTTTGAAAGTAAATTATACTTTGTCTTTTCCTATTCCATCTCAATCAAATATTTAGGATGGGGTAGAATTGTACCCCTACAAAATAACATAAAATAACTGAATTGAATGCTACCAATAACCTACTGTTCCAGTTCAACAAGAAGACAGATACAGCTATGATTGATTGATTGATTGATTCGATTTATATGCCGCCCTTCTCCGGAGACTCAGGGCAGCTTACAATGTGTTAAGCAATAGCCTTCATACTTTTGTATATACCTGTTTAGTAGGGCTTTTGGCCCCGCCTAAGCGGTGTTCTTTTTTTTTTACAGAACACCCATGGCAACAGGTTATATATGTCTTATACCAAAACCTGCTTAATGATGTTGAACTTCAGGTACTACTATAGAACTACCAGATAAAAAACATACCTGATGTATGACAGCAATTTAATATTTTATGGTTACTGTTCTACCGGTGACTGACTTACAGTATTACAAATACATTTCGTGCAAATTTCTATTCTACCTTTATCAAATCAATGACTGTACTATAATCCTTCCAATTCGTCAGAAGTGCTAGATAAGATTTTATTTAACATTTATAATTTCAGAGATACAGCATGGAGACAAAACAACTAACAAACACCCATGGACACAAAATAACTATCTAGTTCAGAAAGGAATTTCTGTTGGCTTCAGCAATAAATATAGCCCCAACCATTTTCTGAAAGCAGATATATACTTTTTTTATATATGTAATCTAAATATACACAGAAAAGGGAGAGTCAATTATCAGACAGGATAAATAAAGAACACATTTATTCAAGGAACACTTTCTAATACGCCCAACACATAGGATCCAGATTTAATCCATTCATAGCCTAAACTTAAATACCAACTCTTGCAGTTCTTCTGCAGTGTAACCCTTACAAGGAAAAAGGGAAAGTCATGTAGAGGTCAACAAATGTTAACTTATTTCACCTCTTCTGATCCTTCCACTCATTAAAAATAGTTGGCTACTTGCTCCCTCCTATATAAAAACACTTAACAAGCTACCAGTACTTTAACAGTTTCTCACATCTGGGAACATGATCTCTGTTATCCTGTCATCTGATGACAAGGAAACAGCCACTGTGATCCCAGCCTCCAGGAATGTCTTCAGTTCCCATAAAGGACAGTCTTTAACTCAGAGCTATGTTTATCCCTATTAAAAACCACAGTAAAGATTTTTAGAGGTCACTTGATCCTGAACAACCCAATGAGCTGCCCCTCTGGCTTCTGAGCTATCATCAGACATTGCTCAAAAATTCTCAAACATACCCTTAAAGACCCCGAGCTATGCTTTAAAAATGCAGACATACAATTGGAAGCTGAGTTTCTTAAATAAACTACCATGACACCTTGATATAATTCAGCCCTGTTTAGCAGATTCTGGATGCAACAGGCTACAGCTCTATATAAAAACGTGTCCGTCTGTCCGTCCCCCGCAAAATAACAATTTTCTCTGCATCTCAGGTAATACAAACAAGGCAGTTAAATGTAGTTAAATTTTACCTTAATTCTACAATATTCATCATAATATATGCCTTGCACTATGGCTTCATGACGCAAATCAAATATAGTAAATCATACCTATGACATTCTTTCAAATTTAATGGATATTTAGGTTCAACATATTTCCTCCATCCCAGATAGTCTGTTAAAATGAGATTTCATTCTAATGTCTCCACTACCTTCATATTATACATTTCTGGATGTTTTTTGCTAGTCTTGGACCCATGATTGGACAACAATATCAAGGCCCAGGAAGGCAAACTCTAAATAATGTAATATATAAGATATAACATCACAGTCTTTAAGAGGATTACCTCTTTGATTCCATTGTTGAATTGCTACAATGTACAATGCATACTTTACCAAACAGATCTCAGGTTGTAATGATAAATCTTCAGATTTTTTTAATTCCTCAGAATAATTATTTCCACATACATTCTTAACGAAAGTGCAAATACCTGTATTTATGAATGATGGCATTAAATAATTTCCCATCTCGCCAACAGGTAGTGAAATTTTCACAGCGAACTCCAGCATAACCTTCTGTTATCTGTTGCGTCCAAAGAAGCAATCTCTCTTTAGCAGACATATCCTCTGACTCTCCAGTAACATGGATATCAGAAATCTGTATGAAAATAGAATAAGTCAATCAGGTGAATAAAGAATCAAATTACTAATAGCAATACAATCAGTGATACTTCCATGTTTTCCCCACTCTATTAATATTAGAGTGGAGAAAATATCATTACTGTTGAAAGAGTTGAAATAACTCCAAGCACAATCTTGATCTGTTGGGACTAAATCTCCAAATGGCACAGATACCTCAGCAAGATATACTGGATAAAACAGTTATGCTTGGAAGTGTTAATGGTAAAAGGAAACCAGGCTGCCAAAGATGGCTGGACACCATCAAAGCTGACACCAGCCAGAGCCTAGAACAACTCAAAGAAGTAGTGCAAGATCAGAAGGCATGGAAACACCTGGCCCATAGAATCACCAAGAGTCGAACACAATTCAAATGGATAACATCATCATCTTTACCTTAGCAAGAAGCCTTGTAATGTAGCTGAACTGATTCAAGAGTCTCCACTCCAGTGGTGAAATCTGAACCGGTTTACTACCGGTTCGCTGGCTGCGGATGTGCGACATGTGCATGCATGTGCAGTGCGCACCATGCACTAAATGAGAGGTGCGCGCACGCACTGCACGCCAAAAGGAGGCATGAGGTAAGTAGAACAGCGCATGGGGGCAGGGTGTGATCAGCTCTGGCGCACTATCTTTTTTTTTTACTTTTAAAAGCATTTTTTAACAACCTATTCAGCCAAAAAGGTTGTAAAAAAATGCTTTTAAAAATTAAAAAAAGGCTCTGACATCGCGCTGCTCAGCTGTGAACGTTAGAACCTTTTTTTTTACCTTTTAAAAGCATTTTTTACAACCTATTCCTACCATTCGGGCTGGAAAAGTGAGCAAGCCGGAAAGAAGCGGCAAGCGGGCAAGCGGGCGATTGGGTGGGAGTGGGCAGGCGGGAGCAGGGATTTTTGCTACCGGTTCTCCGAACCACCCACCGCCATTGCTACCAGATTGGCACCCCTGCTCCACTCTGCTGTATACACATACACCTCTTTTAGCGACCAAGTTCTATTCCAGCAACCAGGTCATTAAGGGAAATTGTCGTTAAGAAAACATAGCAGAGATCATGATAAAGATGCTGTAAAGGTCACTGGTTGTGTCCATCTCATTCAGAAAAAATTATTATTTGGTGCACCAAATTTGATTGTAAATACATACACTGATTAGAAAATGAACTTTTTAATGACTTTTTATTAGTGCTGTATTTGCAAACGGTCACTGACTGAGATGGTCACTAACCAAGGAATGGTGTACTAGGGAAATGTACTAATTCAAATCTATCCCTGGGTGGATAGTCACTAGGAGTCAGATAATATATGCATTTTTATTATTATTAACATATGGACCCTAAGCTGATGATTCATCAGAAGGCAAGCACAATGAAATCCTCCTACTGTTTGTCACGTCATTTAAGAGCATAATTAAGATAAAATACATTAGAGTATAAAAGCAAACAAGAACAGTAGGGCTAAAAAATTGACTGGAACGTTATCTTGTGAGAGCAAGGCAATTGGAACAGTGCCAGCAATATATGTTAACATGAAGTAGAAAAACATTTTTGGGTAATAATTTCCTGTCTTTTTAGAAAAACCAGGGTGAACCACTCCCCCCACTCCTCAAGTTTTTATAGCATCTTTTGATGATAGTGTAAGAATCCCATTATTTTCAATGGTTAAAATGAAGTTCTTTGAAGATGAAAGAAAAAGAGATTCTGAAATATGTAGCTAAGAAATAGTTCATTTGTCTGTAGAGATTTCACTGCTTTAAAATATTCAGGAGGATTTCTCCTTGGAAAATCAGATGACTTCAAAGCCTTTCAGCCTGCAGCGGCTAAAAGAACAGAACGGGAAAAAAATTACAGTAGAATTTTTTTTTTAAGGTTGATCTTTTTATCTGCTAAGTGACAGCACTTAGAAGACTATAGTTGATCTCCAATAAATTAAGTTACTATTTAAGTGGAAGGTTACTAGGAAAGTTAGGGTTGAAGGCTAGTTTGACAAATTGCAAAAGCAATTCCCCAACAGACAAGGAGAAATCATTTCTGTTCTGGTGCCAAGAAAGCTTTTTGAGTTAGTCATCAGAAATCAAACTTTCTTTAAAGATGGCTTACGTTTACCTTTATATGCACAGGGAGATTTAACCTCTGACAGACAAACAATAACAATAAAAATTCTTTCCTCTTGCTAATTCCCTAACATGTATTTGGAAATGCACAATCTTTGCCATAGGAAGAACGATCAAATACCGGATGTCTAAATCAGTTTTAGGGAGCTAGTTTGGTGTAATGGTTATGGGTGCTGGATTGGAAACTGGAACACTCTGAGTTCTAGTTCTGCCTTAGGCAGAAACAGCTGGGTGACCTTGGGTCGGTCAGTCTCTGTCAGTCTCTCTCTCTCTCTCTCTCTCTCTCTCTCTCTGCACCAGGAAGCAGGTAATGAAAAATCTTTGGAGAAATCTTAAAAAGAAAACTGCAAGGATTTGTCCCTTCGATTTGCCAGGAATGAAAAAAAAATGACTTAAAGACATCAAAGCAAAAAAATCAGCTTTCATCTGAACGTCAAGCTTGTTATACTCCTAACTACACTTAGTCCTTGATTTATGACCACAACTGGGCCCAAAATTTCTGTTGCTAAGTGAAACATTGTTTACGTGACAATGTCACGTAAGGACTACCTGTATATATTCAGAAAAGAAAACCAGCAATGCATATCATAGTGTTGATGCTTATCTCCAATCAGTTCTATGAATCAAGGGAAATTAAAGAACCTTGAACATTCAACATTGTGAAAAACAAAAGCACTGAAATTCCAAGATTAAAGAGATACCTCAAGTTATCCTTTAGGAGAGCTTATTAAAACAATATACAGGTAGTCCTCAATTTACAACAATACATTTAGTGACTGTTCAGTTATAATACCACTGAAAAAAGCAACTAAGTTTTTCACACTTATGACTATTGCGCAATCCCCATGGTCACATGATCAACATCCAGACCAGTGGTGGGTTGCCCCCGGTTCAGACCGGTTCACAAGAACCGGTAGTAAAACCAGCGGGAGGCCCCACCCACCGCCACAGATGTCGTCATCAGCGATCTGTGCAATCCTATTGCGAACTGGTAATAAAGGTAGGTAGAACCCACCCCTGATCCAGACACTTGGCAACTGAATCATATTTATGACAACTGCAGTGTACTGGAATCACGTGATCACTTTTGCCACCTTCTGACAAGCGAAGTCAATGGGGAAGCCAGATTCACGTGACAACTGTATTACTAAGTTAACAACTACAATGATTCACTTAACAACTGTGGCAAGAAAAGTCGTAAAATGGGGCAAAACTCACTTATGGGGCAAATGTCTCACTTAACCATAGGAATTTTGGGCTCAAGTGTGGTCATAAGTTGAGGACTACCTGTACTCGAGATCACAGTGTATGCTACAAATATGTATCACATTTTCCTTTCCCTTATGCCCTTTTAATATAGTTAACAGCAAAACCATTCCCCTATTCTGACAAAAACTGAACTGAAGGAAGTATCTTCTTTACTGCTCAGTGCAATAAGAAATGGACTAAACCTTTGGTCTATTTTACAGTTGAATGACTTTCAACAACTGTGTACATTGGAAAAGACACAGCAGAACCAGCGCACAATTGCTTCCTCTTCAGAAGTGACTTTTGGAAGCAGCAGAATTCTCAAGACTGTCAGTTACATCCTCACTGACTCATGCAAATGGCATGCACCAGCAACACAAACAAAAGGACAGAATTTGAATTTAAACTGCAACTGCTAAAGTTTTGCTAAGGTTCCAAGCCCAGGCTCATGAAGTGGATTGTACTTCCAAAATGTCTCTAAACTACTCTTTTCCTTCACCCCTACAACAGTCATCTTTCATCTCCTTTCATACAATGGAGTATGTTCATCAGAATTTCATGCAATTAAAACCAGGCCTTTCTCCACTAAGAACAAACAGCAAATGGAAAATGTGGGAGAATCCCATGAGATCATTTTGGGTGGGGGGGGGGGGGGGGCAATCATTCTCTTCTTTCAGAATTCTTACATCTTTGCTCTGTATCCAAAATGATGCTCCAAGTTAAGGATGGGGGAGGGGAAGCTGGGGGAGGAATTAAATCTCTAGCTTTTCTTTTCCCACCCTCCCTAGTCCCACAGACCTATGGGAGAGAAGGAAATAAGTCTGCAAACAATTGGTTAGATTAGATAGAAAATTAAAATAAAGCCCTCTCTCAACTCATCAAAAGTCACAACAGCCAGAAAACTAAAAAAATAATTCTTTTGCATAAGCGATCCTAGTTTATATCATTATTTCTGGTTCTTTAAGATAATCTTTCTCCTGGCTTACGTATTGGGCCTATGAGAGGGATTTGAAAAAGAGCCTGTTTTCTTTTTAACAAGCATTATTCCAATAAGCTACTTGAAATGTTGGGTTTTGGGTTTCCCCCCCCCCCCCCATATGGAAATGTGAGGCACATGATTAAATTATAACCTTGAAGACAGCAATAATAGCTCATATGCCGAATAGCAGTGTCAAAACAGAAACCTCTGAAACACAGAGAAGCACTTCCTAGTAGCAACAGCTATTCAACAAAGCAGCAGATTACTATGGGAGTTGATGGATTCTCATTTTCAGCAGAAACTGGTAAGCCATCCTTGGGGATATGCTGTAAGTGTGGGAAGTGTTAAGTGTAAGTGTGCACTTGGCAGGGGGTTGGATTTTGTGTCCCCAAGATTCCTTCCAATCTTTACATTCCACGTTTCTAATTCTATAATCCTCTCTGATTTATCCTGAAGCGAAATGATTTTTTTTTTTTAAAAAAAAGCAAGTTTCTCTCGCCCCAGGAAAATGCTGTACATGTTACTAATGGGCACAGTTGACAAGGGACAAGCATTCAGAATGCATTTTGCAACTCAAAGGTATCTGAAGGGTAATTTAAACAAGTTCATAAATCTTTGTCCTTTGATCACTCCATCATAAAACAATGCACTAATTCACTGCTGCCCTGAGCCGGAGATAGGATTCAGTTTCAGGTTATCACTTGGGCAAGGGCTAAATCACATGGAAATGATTCAGCTCAGATCTTTGGGGCAAAGTACAGAAGGAATGGCCACTTACAAAAGCCAAGGCCCAAGGTATTTACCTTGTAGGAAAATACCATGCTAAAAGAGAGAGATACATAGCTTGAAACGAAAAATGTGTATGGCCGAAGAAGTGAGGGTTTTTTGTGCTGCTGCTGTTGTTGTTGTATCCATACAAGAACAGGATATTTCTCACTTTGGAATTAGATACGTGTAACCATTGCATGAAGGACATTCACTTCAGTGTATTGTGCATAAAAGCTAACAATACAAAAATAAATCAATGAGCACTTATGAAGAAAAAATGGTGATGTTATTATGTTTACCTCAAAGGAAGAAAACCTTGCATTTTATATTATCCAATAAATGGAAATTTGACAGGGAGGAAACAGCCATTAGCATATTGTTGGCAAATTTAAAGGGAAAAATTATCTCATTTAAGAATGAGATCCTAATCTTCCTTTCACATATAGGTTACATATGACAGCAGAGCCCTGCCTGCTACTCTACTCTACTCTACTCTACTCTACTCTACTCTACTCTACTCT
>WNWU01000017.1:6386307-6427169 GCA_012654045.1 Ptyas mucosa | reverse complement strand
CTACTCTACTCTACTCTACTCTACTCTACTCTACTCTACTCTACTCTACTCTACTCTAAGGGAGATGGGTGGTTCCAAACTCTGATGAATAAACAGATATGAAGTTTAATGGGATGGTAACAACAGCATACCCAAAATCCCCTCAGAGCTTATACACATTTGGGATGCACAGCTTTTGCACTGTATTCCCTCAAGTAAAACAATGCATCCAATAAGCTCAGTGCACATAATTTAGTTGAAAGATATTCAAGGTACAACAGAGGTAACTGTTTTTAAGAGGGTCCTGCTCAAAATTATTTATGTTGTTATTTTTCAAAATATATATAAAAGAAATCATTGGAGCCATTATTCCAAATCTCAGCAAAACACCACAATTAGGATTTTTAATTTGATGGAATTTTCAGCATGCAAGAGCCAACAAACATTTTCCTAACCCAAATTAAATTCTCAAGTCTTTGTTATTTTCTATTTTTGCTTATTCCTTTATACCGGTTTAGTTCTGTAGCATATTTACCTTGTTCCTGTTGTGTAAAATGGTGGAAGCTGCATTTTCCACCGAAAAAGGCAAAGCTTCAGAATAAGGATATACTTGCTGTGAACATTTCTGAGCATGACATTCCAATAGATGCAAATTATATTTATTTTTCCATTCTGAGGCATCCCCCACAATTCTAAAATGATCTTTGTTTAATGCATCATCTCCAGGGTATTTGCTTGACTTGGGCTCTTTTTTCAAATGAAGCCCTTCTCTGTTTAACTGTCTTAGGATCCCATCACAGAAATATTCCCCCTCCTTTTTTTCTGGATTTACCCCAGTTTCTTTTAGCAGCGTTTCTCCTTTCACTTCTGCCTTACCAACAGTTCTTTTATAAGCATCATCTCTGGTGCATGGATCACTGATGGTCTCTGTTTTAAGAAGATCAACTGCAACTTTGCTACCCCCAAACCGGTCAGTTCTTTCCGTCAGAAACTTCTGTGCAACAGATTTATCCAATGACACTTCCCGGGAATATTTTGATCCCTCTGTAGAATTCTTTCTTTTGCTTTCTTCTTTTCCATATTTTTCCTTACTGCTTTCAGGGGGCTTTTCTTCCCATTTCTTTCGAGAACTTCTTGCTAAGAACTTTCTTCCAGGAGACTGTTTTAGAGGACGTAGAGGAGCTCTCGCAGGATCCAAACTCTTTTCTTCTTTGTCAGTCCTGACACATCCACAGAGATTCCCCATTTAGTTCAGAATGTCTCACAGCGGCACAGATGTTGCCTTTTCATTAGGCTGACATGAATATAAATGTTTCCAGATAGAGATACGGACTTTCTGCTAATAGCCTGATTATCTTTTAGCCTGCAACCCCGACATCAGGATGTAGCCATCTTGCTTATGAGAAATGCATACGCAATAAATGTTGTGGCTCTGTTCCCAGGCTAGGCCTGTGTCTGATTAGACACTAAGGCTTATTTCTGGCCACCAATCCTCTTAAGCAAACATCACAGCCTCAGCACTAAACTGGAATGCCAACAGCATTCTGCAGAAATGACATAATATATATTAGCAATAAAAGGCCCAGTGTAGATTTGAACTTTACCTCACTACAAACTGAAACAAAAAGCCAGTTTGAAACTCTTAACCAGCATTTGAGTTCAAGAGCAAATGCCACCATATATAAAACACTTGATTCAAAAGACAACTTATAAAATCTGGCCATTAATGTGAGATAGTAATAGATTTTTCCCTCCAACGAATAAAAAAAAATGTGAAGATTAAGAAAGTACTATACGAGCGTCCAAACAAAAAGATTTTAATATCTGATTTTGGTCAAAGCTACTGCAAGAAAATAATACCATATGTGAAGTTTAGAAAATTAGTTCCTGAATATGTTTCAGGACACTGAATGTGCCTCCTTGTTGATGAATTGGGTAGCAGTATTTTACTTATTTGTATCCCGTCCAGGGGTGAAATCTACTTACCTTCCTTACCGGTTCGGAAGCGCATGCGCCATGCATCACATGTGCACGCAGACGTTCTGTGCATGCGCAAAACCTTCTGCACATGCGCAGAAGCACAAACACATCACTTCCTGTTTAAAACCAGGAAGTAATGACACCCGGTGAGTGGGCGAAGCTTTGCTCCGCCATCGCTACCGGATCGCTGAACCACCGGCCAAGATTGCTACCGGATCGGGTGATCCAGTCCAATCCGGGAGCATTTCACCCCTGATCCCATCTATTATTTTTACAAATAATTCAAGGAGGTGAACATATTATATCCAACACACTTTCCTCCTCCTATTTTCCTGAGAACAACAATCCTGTGAGGTGGGTTAGTCTGAGAGAAAGTGACGACCATGAGGTCACCTAGCTGACTTTCATGGCTAAGGCAAGACTTGAATTCACAGTCTCATACTTTTTAGTCTGGTGCCTTAACATTACATTAAGTTTAGTTTATCCAGCAAGATATTCTCTAGATTAGAAGTCCTAACTTGCATAGAATAACATGAGCATTTTTGAGGTATGTCAGGAGCAACATAAAAATAAGTTGAATGCGACATAATAGCAATAGCACTTAGACTTTACAGCCCTCTCTAACTGGTTTACAGAGTCAGCATATTGCCCCCAACAATCTGGATCTTCATTTTACCAACCTCGGAAGGACTGAAGGCTCAGTCAACCTTGAGCCTGGTAGAATTCAAACTGCCAAATTGCAGGCAGCTTACAGGCAGCAAAAGTAGCCTGCAGTACTGCATTCTAACCACTACACCACCATGGCTCTTGGGATAAATGTGTATGATAAAGCAGGCAGAGCAATGATGGATTTCAACTGGTGTTACCACCGGTTTGGTTCATGAAAGCGCTTAAATTCATCATCACTGCTTAATGTAACTTACAAAATGGAAAAAAAATGAGGGCCCCAATATTCACAACAGTCATATTGTGAATATTTTGGGGCCTTCTAGCATGTATCAAATATTCTATGTATTAACAGTACCTGAAAAAACTGTGTGTACATGTGTATAGAAAATTAAGAGAAGAAACCCCACTTCAGAGAAAAAAAAAAAGAATGAAAATTGCCCAGAAATGAAAATATTTTTTTTCTTGAACACTATTTCTTTTTTTTAAAAAAAATGAAGATACTATCATTATTCACAGAAAAATCATAATGTTAGAAATTTTCCCCAGCACGTTTTTTTTAAATTCATAATATTAGCGGAACCTTATAATAATATAGATTAATCGTAAGATTTTCCTCTGCAGACAAGGAATAAAATGGGAATATGTAATTCTTCGGAGATGAGGAAGAGGTCATCGCTTTCCAGTTCATTTAACATCTCATTCTAAGGACTTGGGAGGAAGAAGAGAAGCAAACAAGCAAGAAAATATTTTACAGGCGGACAAAATGGTTTGCCCAGGAACATGCTCTTCTGATCTGTAACAGAAGCTTAGGAACTCAGGAACTGAAACAGCAAACAGGATGGAGTTGACGGTTATATTTATATCTCTTTACCTCTGCTTGTTTAAAGTATAAATGGAACTACCATTCCATGCTAAAGCCAACAGGACTAAGACTCCCTTGGCATATCAAATCTGCTTCCCTTGAGGGAAAAAAATAAATAAAAAAGCTTTTGCTTCTGTATTTTGCAACTAAACTGGCAGGATTCTCTGTTGCTTTCTAGTGAGACAAAGCTGCCATTCCCCAGTTTACAATAAGTACTATTATGTACACATGTACAATATATTCTATTATTCTTTGTTCCAGATTAATTGAACCCGTATCATGTTCAGTGTTCTCACTTCCACTATTCATCTTTCAAGAACCAAAAAAAAAAAAAAAGTAACATCAACAGGAAGACTCAAAAGGTCAACATAAATTCCTGATTTATAATCTATACTAGGATTTCTCAAACTGTCAACATGTGGCTATGATTTTGTCTCAATTAAAAACATTTTGCCACTTACTTAAAAGATAAAAGTTTGTGCCAATTTATGTACTTTATAAAAAATGATTCGCCCAGCTAGATGGTTAAGTGGCTAAGACGCTGAGCTTGTCAATCAGAAAGGTCGGCAGTTTGGCGGTTCAAATCCCTAGTATAGGTCTCCTGTGTGAGCAGGGGGTTGGACTAGATGATCTCCAAGGTCCCTTCCAACTCTATTACTGTTACCTGTTACCTTTTGCATGCATAGCCTAGTTTTGCTCTGGCGAGTGCGCAAGATGCCTAGCAAAATGTAAAACAAATTTTAATATTAGAAAATTGAAAATGCATGTTAGACCATCAATAAAATTATTACTGAAATCATACTAACAATTCAAATCCTGGCAAAACAGCTAAGAGAGTAGGGATTAAGCACATTTCCCACGGGAATGCCAGAAAGATGAGACTTAAACCATAAATTCCAAAGGGCCTTTCCTGTTGACCTTAACAACTGCACAGCTTCAAAGCAGGAGACACAAACTGGTAGAAAGGTCAGAACCTGAGCTACTTAGGGCTTAAAAAGTCAACGCCAACACCTTATATTGGGCCCAATAGCCAACTGCCAACAGGTGCAAATCTTTCAGTGGGCGCTGTGTAGTCCCTGCACCTTGCACAGTTAGCAGCCTAACTAAATATGAGTTTATAAATGTACACCTGAACTATTATTTTTGTCTTTTATTATGGTGTGGAGAGAAAAACCTCTCTTTCAAGGAGGCACTGATAATTTCTCTTGACTAGCCATCTTTTGGAAGATTCAACCAACTAAATATATGGAAGTCAAAAATCTACATGCCCTCTCTGCAATCCTCAACTTTCTACATATCCTCCCCATACTCACATATTTGATGACTGCATCCCCAAAAGATACATAACTGAATGAGCAGCTACCGAAGTTAGATCCTTATGGCATGCATCAATTCCGAAGACCAAATTTTGTGGAACCGTGCCACCAAAGAAAAGACACAATTTTTTCAGAGTTTGCTCCCAAGTATTCCAGTTCTCTCCCTCAACAATCTGCTGAAGAAAATGCTGCACCTTGCTGAAGGCCAAAGATGATGCACAACAGAGAAATGCAATTCTGCCCTATTGTGTGTGGATGCAACAGAGGAAAGTATCTAAGCCTTCTTGACTGGCAAGTAGTTCAACTGGGTTTTCATTATTCCATTCACAATTAAGAGTCTCAAAAATTATTCCACTTGATTACAGCTCATACCCCCTATCCAAGTCTAACTCCTTAATAAACTAAAGGACCTGGCCTCCCTTCCCAAAAGGGAATAGGGTGCCTAGGATTAATGCTATTAATAGTCTGAAAATCAGGAAATATTACTAACAAAAGTTGTAAGAAATTGCCCAAGCGTATCATCAGAATCAACCAATTGAGCAATTACATCAAGCAATCTAACATTTCTCCTCTCTTGCACAGGTTTATCCTGGCCAGGAATCAGGATTCACTCATCAAGAAGTGATATGTCAATGACAACAGAGACACAAGATTACTCTAATGGACAGAACTTTTTATATACTCATTCAGACAGGCAAATTTTGACACCTCAGATTTTGGGGACCTCCAAAAATGCTACCAATTAGTAATGTTTATTGTGAGGCAAGGAGAACATTAAACATATAAATTAAGAGCAATCATTTGTAATTGTTAAGGTTTGGGACTTGCACTGGGAAAATCCAGGTTTATGCAATCTGAGCCAAGGGAAACCACCCTGTCTCCCTTTCTCTCTCAGCCCAACCTGTGTTACGATTTTGTTGTTACTGTGAGGGAAACTGGGTGGGAGAAGGGAGTGCTTTGTATATTACCTTGGGCTCAGGATCAAAAGAGGGAATATAAATCAAATAAATAATGTAATTTAATTACATTTAATATAATGTTAAAGTATTCACATCAAATTTATTGGGTGCTCCATCACTGGAGGCTTTTAAGAAGAGATTGGACAGCCATTTGTCTGAAATGGTGGTATAGGGTTCCTGCTTGAGCAGGAGGTTGGACTGGAAGACATCCAAGGTCCCTTCCAACTCTGTTATTCTGTTAAATGTAGTTTTCTCTTTGGCAGATCTTTGAGGAAGCAGTTACTCTGATACATGGCCTTCCTACTTAATTCTGGCCTCCAAGAAATGATGCCCACTTGCAACATAGCACCATGCAACCACCACTGTATGGGAAGGTTGAGGGACAGATCAGCTGTCTCTTCTTCATGAACACCTTTTTCGGAGCTCCATCTCTCAGCCTCCCTATATAGTGGAAGCCATGTAGGCCATCCCGGAAGCAGAAACCATTTTGGAGCAGTTGCAATGAATTGCGGCTGCTCCAAAATGGCAGCCACTTTGGGGATGGCACCATGCTGCCTCCAGGGAGGCAAAGGGCCAGTTCTCCTTCTCCAATGTGATCTCCAGAGCTCCAGAGAGCACAGCTCCCCTATAATGGATGCTGCGTGGTGCCGTTCTGGAAGTGGGTACCCTGCAGCCTTTACTGTCTGGGAGGACGGTGTGAAGGAGCCAGGCTGAAGAACTACCAAAAAGGTAAGTGATGGGGAATGGGGAGACTAGCAGCATGAAAAGCAGCAAGCCTAAGACTTGCAGGGACACAGTAGATTGGGAAAGTAGGCCCCATGCCTCAAGGAAAACAGTGGGGCGGGAAGTGGAGTACAGGGTGCTTCATTCAGGGATGGGGGAGGCTTCAGGAGGCTCACGGCAGGCTAGTGGTGAGTCGCTACCGGTTCGCCCCGGATCAGGTGAACCAGTAACGGCAGCAGCAGGAGGCTCTGCCCACCCGCCCAGACACTTCTGCGCATGCACCCAGGCGCACGCGCAAACCGGTAGCTACGGGTTTTGAAACCCGCCCCTAGGGCAGGCCACATATAAGCTGGGGAGGTGCTGCACCGCAGGCCTGAGCTAAGTGCAGTACGAAGCCTCCCAGGGCCTCTCTCATCCTGAGGCACCCCATGCTTTGATTAACTACTGCAACAAAGAAAGCAGGGATTGAGGTTGTTAAGTGAGGCAATCACTTGGGCACCTCACTTAATTACTGTTATGGCTTGTGGCAATAACGAGCAGGCTCCGTTACATTCATAAGTTGAGGTCTACTGCAATAAAGCAAACATTGAGATAATTTGTGGTAAGAGACCATATAAAGAGAAACCAAAATATACAATTATAAAGGTTACGCATAAGCTGTTCTTTCAAATTACAAAATTCTAACACTGAAGTTGGCCTTCCAAAAACCTCTTCTCCAATGCCAGGCTAATTGCCGCTATTAGCTGAATAACATCATCAGGTAAAGTTTGAATCCTACTACTATTGAAATAATAACTTGGCTCTATTATTTGTTCTAAGCTTGTAAGCAAACATTTGCTTTTGTAAGCAATTGCCTTTCATATATGCATTACGAAAGCTGAATAATGAGAAGGAACAAAAAGAGGAGACAAATCTTTAAATTATGGATCTAGATGCAGTTGCTAAGAGTATGAGGGGCTGCACGATGAACCAATTCTGTCCTGGCCTAGTTAAAGGCAGACTAGTCCCTTGAGGTGAAATTCAGTAAGCAATTATTCACATATTTGGGAGATGCAGTGAAAGTATTTCCTCTTTCTAGTTCCTATATTTCTGACATGGATAATAAATATATTTATTATATATAAAGGAGATAATAGCATAGATAATAAATTAGAAAAAGTTGAACAGGTTGAGGAAAATAAAAGACAGAAGATAAAGTGAATGGACAGTATTTGTCACATGGACAGATTTCTATCAATATAAGACAAAACCAACCATACATAGCTAATAAAGCAGACAGCCATTCATTCATTTTTGAACCAGCACTTTATTTAAATATCTATTCAAAACCAAATCATTTATAAAGCCCCTGAGTGTGTACTCCCTTGGAGATAGTCCTCCTTTAGCGACTGCCTTGTTTAGCAACCATTTGCAGTTATGATGGTGATGAAAAGTGACTTTACAATTAATTCTTGTATGTAAAGCAAAGGAAGGCTGATGTACAATTACAAGCACAGCGATAGTTTCACTTAGCAACTGCTTTGTTAGCAACTAAGTTGCCAATCACAATTATGGTCAATAAATGAGGATTACCTGTACCTTGAAAATTATGGGAAACTACAATAAGATTGTACAGCTTTTTTCCATCTCAGCCTCACAGAAATTCAAGTAAGCAAATAAGAGGGGACTAGAAATAGCAAATGTTTTCATTACAGATAATGGCTGCACCTGGATCTAATCAACCTAACAACACGCAGCTGCAAGAACAAGTACTACACAGATAATTTAACAAGAGGCAGTTCCATCTGAAACATTTCGCCATATATTCAGGAAAAGGTTTTGCAGTAGAATCTCCATTAATGCAAAAGCATATCTAGTATATTTTATTATGCACTAAAACATCATGATGGCGAACCTATGGCATGTGTGCCAGAAGTGGCATGCAGAGCCATCTCTCCGGGCACGTAAGCTGTCACCTGTTGCTCTTTTGAGTTCCGACGCGCTAGCCAGCTGTCTTCACACACGTGGGAGCACCAGAAACCGGAAGAGATTATCTTCCGGTTTCCGGCACACATGCACATGCGAAGACCAGCTGGCCGGTGCTCATGCACATGCTGGAAACTAGAAGACCATCTTCCCGGTGCATGCATGCGCACTGGGCAGCTGCTCTTCCAGTTGTTGTGACCCAGGCCCAAGTAAGTAGTAGGAAAAACAGTTAGTGAAAAAACAAACAAACTTTATTCAAACAGCTGAGAATTACTTCATTCCCAGCGTCATTCAACTAAATTAAAGCAAATTCCTCTCAACACAAATTCCTCAGTCCTATCTCAAACCTTGATCCAATTAGGCAAATTGCCAAAGGCCTTTCTTGGCAAACGTTCAAAAGTCCCAGATACAAAAATAAATACAAGATGTAGACGAAGCTACCAACGTTGTTTTCTGGCAAAGCCCAAACGCCGTTTGCTGGTCTGTTTTAAGACTTATGGGAGGGGCCAATCATCTCTTGGCCCTACTCCCAAGTTGTCCTCTTTACTTGAGCTGCTCTTGCCTTCTGGTAGCTCTTCTCATGCGTGTATTACGAACAGGCTCCTCCTGTTCCTCTGCCTCACTCCTATCAGTCTCTGGAGGCTCTGGAGTCTGCATCTCACTCTCCGATGGCCCTAGCCCCATCTCTGCCTCTGACGCAGAGCCCTCATCCAGGCCTTCCCCAGCCTCCAGGACTGGCCCATGTTCTTCCTCAGCCTCATTGCTGTCTGACTCCACTGCCAGCTTCGCAGGCTGCTGGCGGACAACAACACCAGTTTCCGGCAAACACATGCACACCGGCCAGCTGGTCTTTGTGTGTGCATGCATACCAGAAACCAGAAGATCATCTTCCCGGCATGCACAAGCGCACCAGGCGGCTGCTCTTCTGGTTTCCGGCACACACACTCTCCCGTTTCGCCACTTGGTACCGAAAAGGCTCGCCAACACTGATCTAGGAGAACTTTGGAATACTAGTGAATAAGTAAAAATTCAAAGGGCTCTGTCTTTAAAAATGTGGGACAAAAGAAGGTAATAGAACAACCTGGTCCAAGGCCTAGCTATTATATCAAACTGCATGCAATGGGGACAATATATAACAAAAGGGGTGAGGGAGAAAATACAGATACAGGTGGATGTAGTCAACTCAAAGGTTCCTTGAGATATGTCTTTTCTTAATTGAAATCAAACTACAGCTGCATTTTATACAGCTTGAGCCTCTCTTTGCCTTTTTGCAACCCCTAAAATTGTAGGGATTTTGCAATCCCTACAATGTTGCAATTGTACTCCTAAATTATCAAATTTAAGTTGCCTTGAATTTTATCTGGAAAAAAAATCAAAATATCATATAGGTATCCAGGAGGTATAGCAGACTAATGTAAAAGGAGATGGGAGAGTGGGAAAATATTTTTAAAAATGCACTCTTTGAAAGGCTTTTTAAAATGACAGTTCACTATAATATGACATCTTCCAGGGAGAATAGCAGCTTTTCACATCCTAGAACTAAGGATTAAATTGCAGGAGTTAAATAACTCCATCTCAAAAACTCTAAGATCAGCAACTGACCTTTCCTCTGGCACTTTAAATCAGGAGCAGATTAAAAATGAATCCCTGAGGTTTTATATATACATACATACATACATACATATATAGGAATAGTCCGAAGTGGACTTCAGAAGATGCTACTTGATCCACAAATAACTGCTACAAGCCAGAAGCAAAACCCAACACAGAAATTAGCACATCTCTGCATGAATGATTGGAAGCCTGAATCTTGGCAGCCTCTTCTTCTCAATCTGAACCAACTCTAGAAGCTGCAAGGCCAGACTTTCCTTCTTTAAACATTAATTTTTTTCAGATCCAGATAACTGCACATAAAACAGGATATCTACCTGCAGGGAATTACCGACTTCTACATATAGTGATATGGGGAAAAATATTAAGTTTCGTATGTGCGATCAAGCTTTTAAAAGACATCTTGCTTTTCAGTTTTTTGTTTTTTTTTAAAAAAACCAAGGCAGTTGCAGGAAAGAAAATGCTGAAATCTTCAATGAGAAAGATGATACACAATTTAAAGATGCTGAAATTTGTAGAATAGGCTAGAATGGCTACGATATGACAAAAGATTATAAAAGGCACGGAAGCGGGGAAAAATGGAAAATGTAATAATATGGGAATATAAGATCTTTCAGGACATGAGATGTGCCCATTTAAAAAGAAGTGAAGCAAAAATATTCATTTAATTACAACTTCAGAAAAAAAAAATTAAAAACTTTGCTCTGCAAAAATTGGAACACACCAACCATCATGCTTATCAAGCAACGCCCAATGCTATATGCTTTGGTACTAAAATATGTGAACATATTAATATGTGACAAGAATTTGACAGGCATGAAAGGCACATTTCAAAACTGAAGCGGTGTTCAAATGCTACATCAGTAATGTGTTTTACGTTTAGCTTTTTAAAAAGCTAACAATTCCTCTTTGTCATAATGAGTAATGCAAGTCCAAAGACTATGCGTTTAACTACTGTTTTAGATACGTATGAATCACAAAAAGAGAATGATTTAAATGTTCTGCATATTTTTAAATGGCTGATAAAAGTTAAAATGCTACACCATGGTTCCTAATAAATTGCTCTTGTTCTGGCAAATGAAATGTAAAATTTCACACTGCAGCTTTCAGACACTGAAACTGAGAAATATATATATATATATCTCAGATCAGAAAAATGTATCACCTACTTCTGTAATTTCATTTGGTACAGCAATTCTACTGCCACCTAGTGCAATCTAGACACAATCAACATTTATAAATAGGAAGTGATGGGTATGTCTCTTCTAACAAAGAGAAGGAACTAGGGATGACATGATATCAGTCTTTCGATATTTGAGGGGCTGTTACAGAGAAGACAGGGTCAATCTATTCTCCAAAGCACTTGAGGGCATAACAAGAAGTAATAAGATGGAAAATTATCAAGACATACAACCTAGAATTTAGGAGAAATTTTCTGTCAGTGAGAAAAATTAATCAGTGGGAACGATTTGACTTTAGAAGTTGTAGGTATTCCATCACTGGAGGTTTTAAAGAAGAAATTGGATAATCATTTATCCAGAATGGTATAGGGTCTCCTGCTTAGGCAAGGGGCCGAAACAGAAGACCTTCAAGATTCCTTCCAACTCTGTTATTCTGACATAGTGTTCATTTTATGTTTGAAATTGTGGAAATTATATTAATTATAATTATGTTATAATGAATGAATTAACTCATTACATTCTGTCGCATCCTGAGCTTTGAAATAAATAATCAGACCCATCTTGCAAAGGAAAAGGCACAAAAACAGTATTAGCTCTCAAAAGAGGCAACCATTTCTATTTGAATGCCTGTGAGAATTCTAATGTATTCACATTTGAAAAAACATAGCCATGGTTGATCAGAAAGAGTTGTAAATTGAAGGTTGCAGCAATGGGAGGGCACCTTACCTGAAAGTGCAAAATTATGGTCCATATTAATCCCAATGTCAATTTAGGATTCCCATCTGTTATGTCATCATTTCGAATGTTCACCAGTTTCACCTGTCGTGGGTGGAGGGGGAGAAATGTGCAAAGGAATTAAAACAAATGGAGTTGACAATGTGCATTCTTTCTCTTGCAGTGAAGGAAAGATCAACTTGGCTGTTGGTGCACTATAATTCTAGATTATCCTGCTCCTTTTTCTCTATGAAGCAGAGGATGCCGCTAAAAAAAACACATAATTCTTCTAACAGGATAGATGATGCTTCTATTTTTGCACAGGGATAGCTTCAATTGCAGGAGAAAGTTGGCCAGTTAAAACAAGGGAACCAATTATATTAACCTTTTTGATTGATTCTATTACTATTACTAAAGATATCTGGGACTCCATGTTAGCTTTAAGGGCTAAGATTAGCAAACCGAAACTCCTAAACTACAGCCAATTCTCAATGCCATCAAGAGATTGAACAATATCTGTTAAATTGAAAGGGCAGGAGGAAAAAGACAGTCTAGACCCATAATGGCGAACCTATGGCACGTGTGCACAGATGGCATGCGGAGCCATATCTGTGGGCACATGAGCATTGCCCTAGCTCAGCTCCAGCACGCATGTGCACGCCGGCCACCTGATTTTCGGCCCTTCCGGGCCCACTGGAAGTCAGAAAACGGGCCATTTCCAGTCTCCAGAGGGCTTGGGGGGGGGGGGAGAGGCAATTTTCACCCTCCCCAAGCTCCAAGAAAGCCTCTGGAGCCTGGGGAGGGTGAAAAATGGGCCTACTGTGCCTACTGTGCCATCATGTGCCAAAAGCGGGGGGAGAGTGCGGAGGGGGTCACGCGCGCATGCACGGGAGGTAAGGGGTATTGAATTATGGCTGTGGGCATGCACACGCGCAAACCTCCTGCGCTCCCCCTGCTTTTGGCACGCGACGGCAAAAAGGTTAGCCATCACTGGTCTAGACTATGGACCCACAGAACAGCTCTGATCTCATTCACTGCAACGGGCAATCAATTGTTGTGTTTAAAGCTTTATTCTTGTCTGCCATATCAAGCAATATGTTGAAAAAGTATCTAGAGAATTATGATTTCCCAATAGAGTGTAGCCTGTCACTAACAGTTTTTCATCTATTCAAGGTAATCCACTCTGGCTAATGAATAATATTATATATAGTCCTCAAGATGCAGGATTAAGTTTTGGCAGTATTTCACAAACCGTTCTGTCCTGATTTATAACATTTCCCAAATACTTTGAATTTGCTGGTCTATGGATGTAATACTGATTAATTGGTTGATTTGATTAGAAAAGCTTTGAGAGTCTTATCTCCGCTATTATTTGCTTTTCAATTAGGATGGAAATTATATGCTTGAACTTAAATACATGATGTTCATTATAGCTGTGCAAAGCACTTGAAAAAAAACCCCAAAATAAGTGTCTGTGTATGCACATTCTGAAGCAGCTATCTCTGTCTTTAAAGGACGTGGCTGCTTTAAAGATTCAAAAGAAGATGCATCATTCATTCTCTCAACACTTTCCAAAGGATTCTTTTAAATGCTATACACTCTTATTATGCTTGGTAAGATATAACTCAGCACAACTCCCTGCTTACAACTCCCCAATATTCCAAATATATCTTTATGTTGTTTGAATATATGTTGATTTGGGTTTTTTCCAGTGGTGGGATTCAGCCAGTTTACACCACTTCGGGAGAACCGGTTGTTAACTTTCTGAGCAGTTTGGTGAACTGGTTGTTGGAAGAAATCATTAGGGCAGAGAACCGGTTGTTAAATGATTTGAATCCCACCACTGGTTATTTCCCACTTCAATTTTTCTACTTTTACTTCAATTTGTTTTTGCTACAAATGTAACCTTGACACCAAATATTCCTAGGAATCCAGAATCCTTGCTAAACATAGAATCTAAATCTTAACAAGGGGAAGCAGACCAATATTATCTTTTCTTCTGCCTGGAGCATTTCCCCTCCATTTTTATAAGGATTGCCTATTTAGTTCAACATTCCTCAAACTTTCATTGACCTCTTCATGAAGTTTCAGATTGTTCATTGACCCTCAAACATTATATGAAAATAATTTAATAAATACTACTTTAACTAATAGTACTACAAATAATAATCATCATCACTTGAACATCATCACTGACAAAATCACTATCAATTAATTGCAAAAGGCAATTTTACTTGGAACAGCTTACATCTTGAGACAATATCTTCAACATTATCAAACAGCAACATCAGCCTATCCCAGATCTGGAACTGTAATAATTTCAGTGAATTTTAAAAGAATTCCTATTTCCTCCCACTGATCTGCTCCCTAAAATGGAAGTTTGTGGTAATGGAGTATAGTCGATTGTTTATTGTTCACTTCTTTGCTAAAACAAGAATATTTAATATGTCCGATCAATTATAGAAATAAATCACAGCAGTCAGATTTCTATTATTTATTTCTTGAAAATATACTCTGTTCTTGGTCTGCTCTTACTGTCTGGCTTTAACTCTCTTCTACTAGCTCTCATCAGAATTGTCTAGCATATAAATTATAAGATTTATGTAGACAACACCAAAGATGAAATAAACACTTTAAAATAGTGGTTCTCAAATTGGGGTCCACGGACCCCTGGGGGGGCAAGATGTCATCATAGGGGGTCCACAAAAGCTTAAATAAATGTTATTGATTTAAATCTTGAGTTAGGTCTTGGGGGTCTGTGGCCATGGTCCATGGCAGGTATTTAAAGGAGGGCCATGGTGAAGAAAAGTTGAGAACCACTGCATTAAAATATTTCTCTGTTAGCTCTTTTAATATGAAGCATGCAGTGCTCAATTCAGAATTATGCCTTGACATTTTTGCCGGTACATTCATTGAATCTAGCCTATTAACAAAGCAATCCTATTCAATTACTCAGCAATTGCACTGAGTTTGCCAACATTTATTTGTTTGCTTGTTTGTTTATTTATTTGAGATTTAAATCTAAAGCAGAATTCACATACTCTGATATACAGTATTTATTTCCTTTTACTTCTGAATCTACAGAATTAGAAACATTAGTAATGTTTATTTTTTTCTATTCTGAAAGGAGAAAAAAACAAACCCAGGTCAAGATGATTTATGATTTAGTACTTTGCTAAAGAGAAAAGATGATTCAGTACTTTGATAAAGAAAAAAGAATAACATTAGATGAATAACATTAGAATTCCTAAGGACAGCCAATAAGATTAACATCGCCAATATGATAGGTAATAAATATTTTAACACAGAGATAAAAATCGAGAAAATGTTATTTCAAAAATTAATGTTCCAATTTTGTTTCTTAAATGTGATATCTTACCTGTCGTCTTTTCAAATAATCAAGTGCAATTTGGACATTTTGTAGTCTGTGAAATCTCATCCGTCCTTTCTCTCTGGGCTAAAATCAGAAAATGGAAGATATAAGAATTTCTATAAAGTTCCACAAATATTTTCGGACGTTATATTTCTATAATATTTTAACTATTCCATGAATATCACAGGAAAGGAAAATTATCACCAACCAAATAAAGAGATTTGCATGAAATGTAATGGCTCTGGAGAAAAGCAACTCAATTTTAAACTTTACAAATGTCCTTTCCCTCCTGTGGCTTCTTTCTTTCCATGTGATTCATTAATGGATAAAATCAATATAACTAAGGCAGCAACACTGCAACTACCAGACCTACTTAGTGTGCCAGCAGAGTCTAACATGACACAGGTTTCAGTTTCATCAATTTCAATGACATATTAAAAGTGTTCGAATTCTTGCCAACTGAAATTAATGGGACTTACAAGTATTTCATTTTTACTGTTTCTATAAGCAGTTTAAGCAGAAATTATGATCCAACTTACCTCACCAAACCCATAAATTTCTTTTAAGGTTCACTTAAGCTTAATCAACCTTTTGGAGAATATGGTGTGAAACATGTTGAAAGCCTAGGTAGTCCTTAACTTATAATAGTTTGTTTAGTGACCGTTTAAAGTTGCAACATCACTGAAAAAGTGACTTATGACCATTTTTCACACTTACAACCATTACAGCATCCCCATGGTCACATGAACAAAATTCAGAAGCTTGGCAACTGGTTCATACTTATGACCGTTGCTGTGTCCCAAGGTCATGTGATCACCTTTTGCAACCTTCTGACAAGCAAAGTCAATGGGGAAGCCAGATTCACTTAACAACTGTGTTACTAACTTATCAACTGTAGTGATTCACTTAACAACTATGGAAAGTCGTAAAATGGGGCAAAACTCACTTAACAAATGTCTCACTTACAACAGAAAGTTTGGGCTCAATTGTGGTTGTCAGTCGAGGATTACTTGTACTTTGTTTCTGGTTCTGGAGAGTGTTTTTTTTTTTCCTTTAAAAAAGCTGTTCTTATGATAGCCACTTCTCAAACTATCCAGAATATTAAAGTTTTTAAAACTGTTTATAGAGGGGCCGGCAGGTAAACTATCAAGAGAAATTGTCAAGTAGTTTCAATCAATAACTATATGAACTTCCTGTGTAATTCTACTTAAGTAAATATAAGCTAAGTAAAAATACAGTAGTGGCCAAAATTGTGGAAACCTTTTGAGAAAAGTGTATTTTTGAGGTTTGATGGCTAATAACAGCACTTTTTTCTTTTTTTTTTGGAGTTTCAAGATAATCATATTCCATTGCTGGAATGGCCTGGGAATAGCCCAGACCTTAACCCAATTGAAAATCTATGGAGCCAACTAAAAAAATTTGTTAGTCAGAAGCGATCCAACAATAAAACCCAGTTAATAGAAGCAATCATTCAATCTTGGTTTCACATTATAACAGCTGCAGAACTAAAAGACTTGGTTCACTCCACGGGAAGACATTGTAAGGCTGTAAGTCATGCTAAAGGTTACCCAACTAAGTATTAACTGATGTGATAATTTTTGTATATCTCCTTTTTTCTATGGTGATAATTTTTGTATATCTCCTTTTTTCTACGTGTTTCACTTTTCTTCTTTATACTGTAACTGCTATTCTAATAGCAAATCCTTCACAAAAGTTATTGCATTACATTCTTGATTAAATTGTCTTTCCACTGATATATAATTTTAAGGTACGACTCCTCCAAAAAAGTGGTGTTATTAGCTAGTTTTAGAAAATACACTTTTCCTAAAAGGTTTCCACAATTTTAGCCAGTACTGTAGTATTTGCTAAGACACATATCAAAGACATGAATCTGTGAACAGGGAACAGTCTACCAGCACCAGTAAATAGCAAAATATAGCTAATATTCAGTCCATCAAACCCCAGTAGATTACAGAACAGAAATGCTTTTTGTTCTGACCTAAGAAATCATGTGAAGTGTATATTCCCCATATAGTGCATATTTTTTTTAAAGAAATTGAACTATAAGAGCTGCATTTTGTCATCATGATTATCATATTAATTTTTCAGGGTGGGGCACTCTTTCGTGATTTTTTTGCTTGCATTCTGGAATGTATACTAAGACCTTATATAGAATAACCCAGAAAGTTGGTTCTCAAGAAAGACACACATGGGAAATATTCATGAGAATTTGGAAAGGATTATGCAAGGAAGTTTTTTAATCAGGTTAATATATCCCCATCAATTTTTGCTCAGGGAAAAGTTGCATTTACATAATCAAATATCAATGCCTTTTAGGAAAACAAAATCTTATGGGTGACCAATTCTGAACGATGTAACATTGCTTAAGTTTAGCCATCAAATTACATATTTTTCTATCCCAGACCCTTAAGCACCATCATAAAAATGTGCAATCTTTTTCTTAAAAATACTTACACAACATGCACGAAGAAAGCATAAGTTATTATAGAAAACCAAAAATATTCAGCAGATTAATGATAAACGTGGCAAAACGCATGCAGTTAGTATAAAAATCACAAAGAGGAAAACTCAACAGAGGAAAAAGGTCCCGTTCACTTAACTACCCGAGAATAAAGGGAAAAAAGTTGCATTTACATGACCAAATCAATGCCTTTCTTCTCGACTTCAGATTTTTCAAACCTTTTCCATAATGGACAGAGCTCTCTACTGTCCCAGTTCAAATCCCTTGTGAATTTTGTAAAGCAAGTATATAGTCATATTGAAACCAAAATCACAAACAAGGGCTGTTTCACTAAATTTGTAGCAATATCTATCCATCCTTATTTGTACAGCTGGTGCATCTTTGCAAAATGAATATATGTCCTCTAAATATTTGCCATTTAATAAGGGACATAAAGCGTGTTTCCCCGAAAATAAGACCCTGTCCTATATTTTTTTGAACCCCGAAATAAGCACTTGGCCTTATTTTCAGGGAGGTCTTATTATTTACGGGCATGTGGAGCAAGACGGGGCTCCTCTTGCCGTCTTACCTGATTTCCAGCTCTGTCTCCCTAACCCTAACCAGAGGAAATGGCGGGGACCGGCTGCGCATGCATTTAAATATTTTCAGGGAGGGCTTATTTTCGGGGGGGGGCTTATTTTAGCACATGCACTCAAAAGCCCGATTGGGCTTATTATCAGGGGATGTCTTATTTTCAGGGAAACAAGGTAATACAAAAAACAGGTAGCTATCCTCGCAATTTTTTAAATAACCTTCCCAATGAAGCTCATGGGATGTATCCAAGCCATTGGCACTGCTCACATTACTCTAGATGAGAAGAATTCCCCACAATGACAACCCCATCGCCCAATTCTTTCTAATGAAAATGCTGCACACCATCACACCTGAATATTACTTTTACATTAGCAGTCGGCACTCTTCACAAACTGTATTAGTAGAGTTATGGGGGTCGGCACCTACCCCCTTATCCTCATCCTCCTCATCCTCATGCTGTTCAAACGGGCATGCTTCTGTTGAACTCACCAACCGTAAGGTCTTCAAAAAATCTCGCTCCCTTGGCTAATAAACACAGACAGGAGACAGGAGAGCAAAGACACAAGACAGACCACAAATGAAGAGAAGAATATGAATGGAAGAACATAATGAAGGGAGTAAGTGCCAAGCAGAGGAGAGAAGAATGTTCACAATGAAAGGAAAGGACATGATATCAGAGGGGAATGTTAGACAATTACAGTGGGAGCAATACTGTAACACAATTATTTTTAATTGGAAAAAGAATATTTAGCGTCCTACATGTTGGATGATTTTTTAAAAAAATGAAAATCAGAAAATGAAAAGAAAACTGCTTTAGAAAAGATTGTTTTTCTATAAAAAATATTAGATTACTAATATTAGATTACTAATTCTGATCCCTCTCCCCCCCCATCCCAGTTATGGAAACAAAGCATCAAAGAAATGCTGAATTAAGATAAGAACAAATATCAATTAAATCTGTAAAACAGTTGCATTAAAATTAAGGAACTCACTAAAGTATCTCCTGAAAGAACTTCCAAAAGAGAAATCAAGTTATGTCCATCTCTCAGATCTTCATACAGGTCATTGACATGTTTTCGAACCTATAAAGAAAATGAGATTAAAAGTCAATGTGTGGTCTTTTTCCAGGAGAAATATTTTATACACTCCCGCTGAATGCAGTGACATTTATACCAAGGTAAGCATAGAAAAGACTATAGTCTTACTGTAGTCTTTTGTGTTTTGTGTTGCAATGCCCAGGGAATACATACATACTCAGGACCATCTTAATATATTGAAAAATATGGCTCCTAGAATATAATTTCCATACGATCATCACTTGAAATTCTCATCCCCCCCCCCCCCCACAACAAAGACTTCAAAGTGAAAAGAGAGATTATGGAATGCAATAATGCATAAATACCATTTCAGCATTATTGCAATTAGCATAAAGTGTCCTTGAAATTGAGAAGAACCATGCCTATCGTTTATCTGATTAGCAGGTAATGAGGTACATTATTCTTCTATCAATTATTAAAGAATACTTTAAGCTCCTTAGAATATATGGTTTTACTGTGCTTACCAAAAGGGAAGAAAAAGATTGTAGAACTAAAGGGGGAAATTATTGTGTTATGATTTACAATACAATTAATTTACTTGGACCCTGAACTACAGTAGTCCTTACATTAATAGTTACTGATAGTTACTTACAAACAGTGCTATTTGGAATCCGAATTCCGAACCACCACCACCCCCCACCTATTACAGAGAATATACCAGTCATCCAGATCAGATCCTTGGGAGGTTTAGAGGAATGGAGATAAGTCACAAACATACAGATTTCTGTTAGTAAGGAGTGCCCATGAACAAGTCCTCTAGTCACACTATGTTTCAGCCACTGGAGAAATTCAGAAACCCACCTAATTTATTTAATTATGCAGAAGGGTATATAAAATATGTGTGTATAAAATATTTCAGATTATATATACTTATTATTAGGCAAAAACCATAGCCTCAAAGTATAACCTAACTACTTATTTCTAGAGCATGGTGGCTCGAGTGGTTGGAACTGGGCAGGAGGTTAGCAAGCCCATGTTCAAGACCCGAGAGCTGTCATGGGGCTGGATTGAGCTCTCGCCCTTCACTCCAGCTCCTGCTGGGGACATGAAAGGAGTCTCCAATTGGGCATCCTCAGGGCAATGGTGATGTCACCGGCTAATCCTTTTAACCTGGAAGTGCCTTGGTGCTTCTGACACCAACGTGGAAACCTCTTGGTGCTTCTGACACAAGTGCAGCTATTTATTTCAATACAAATCTGAATTAATTCATGTATCATATCCAAGAAACATGAAGAAGGGAGTAAGTAACTCCAAGCTGAGGAGGGAGACTTGATAGGAAAGGACATAAGAGGGGAATGCTAGACAGCCTTTAGTCACATGTGGCCATATATTACATTCCTTGATAATGGTGGAGAGGGTGGTACTGGTTAGCTATAGCAGAGTTTGGTCATCATGACACAGGCACAACCAAATCTCAGTTTTATTCCAAGTATGTGGTTTTTATTCTATTCAAGTTAGGATCTTTGTTCTAAGGAACTATCTTGCAAATTAGCCTACTATTTCTTGTATTCTATGAAGTAAGAAATAAACACAGCTAAAGCTAAACTATAGCCCAGTAAAGTGAAATTAGTTTTCTATTTGCATTTAAAACAGAATCTGAGGAATGGGATTTTAAAAAAATTAACTGTGACAACCCCTCGGCAATTTGAATGTATTGAATAATTATTCCTTCTGATAACAGCCTAATGAATATGCAAGTACTACCATCCAGATGAATATCTTCCTACAACAATTATTTGAAGAAAGTAAGTACATACATTTATGTGGGGGTGGGGGGTGGGGGGGTGTATGTGTGTGTATAATGTATACTTTCAAGGCATATCAAGCATAATTTGGAAATATCTATCATACATATGTATGTACGTGTGTGTGTGTGTGTGTGTGTGTATATATGTGTGTGTGTGTATACATATACATACACATACACACACACACACACACACACACAGAGTACATACATATAAAGGCCCAGCATCATTTAAAATCCTTTTTCATGGCTTACTTGCCTCTGAATATGTTTGCATGTATATATGAACGTATGTATGCTTATAAATTATCACACCTCCAAAAAGGTTGTGAAAAAATACATATCAGATAGAAAGCTGACTGTTAATAAAGTATTCAAGGACAAAATGCTTGCTGGTGGTTGGTATAATCCTGTGACTGGTAAGCAAAGGAAAATGTAGTAGAGCTTTCTGGTTTTATGCTTATTCTTCTGGCAATGACACTAAGAACTTGATTCCCACAATATAAACCTAATGCTTTCACTGTTTTTCACCCTAACCTCCAAGACAGAATAAGCTACCTATTTATCCATACAATACAATAAAAATCCTTTCCCCCCGAAAGTGCAGGGCAGCTCTCTAGTTATCGTAAAATACAGATTCTCCTATAACAAGCAATATCAAAAATTACAATAACAGTATCAGTATACCCCCCCCATGCCCATCCATCAAGACAAAATGAGGATGAAAGTTCCTTGGCTTATTGTAGAATATTTTGTTTTTCTTCTGAGTCTCTGATTGAAGAAAAACTTTAATAAGAAAATAATGGCCAGGCCTGCCTACCTGCTTTCCCCCTCCTTCCCTTCCTTTCCCTTCCCTTCCTATTTCTACACTGCTTTTTCATAGGCAGAGGTGAGTTCTGTCTCTCATCTTTATCTTGAAGAATTAAAAAAAAAATCCTTGTATATCTTGGGAGACTTTGAAGGGAGGAACATACTTGCTAAATGCCATAAACAGCATATCAAGGCACTAACTAAGGAAGACATGACAGCCAGTAGCCTTCACAGACTGGTTTTAAGTAAAGACAAAGATCAAATAGGGCTAATCCTCTTGATGGAGCAACGTTCCTATACCCCAAAGAACCAGCCACTGCTCTGTAAAACTGCTTGCTCCACCTGGTTCAAAAGCCTTTCTCGAGTAAGCACTTCATACTTGGAAAAAAGTTTGTTTCCTCTTCTGCTCATTGGGAAACTAAAGGAAGGCAAGTAGCAAAAGGGAAACATCCAAAACCTGATAGATTAAAAAAAACAAAGAAAAAAAATATTGTATTGGGGGGTTTTTTTGTTTTTTGTTTTGCTTTCTATACCCACCTCATGCGTAATGATTTGAACTGGTAAACAAGGTGAGGATGCCAACAAAACCACTAATGAAATCCATGGGAAATATAAAGCAGGCTGAAGGAATCTGTTCCCTCA
Source organism: Ptyas mucosa (assembly GCA_012654045.1). Lineage (NCBI taxonomy): Eukaryota > Metazoa > Chordata > Lepidosauria > Squamata > Colubridae > Ptyas > Ptyas mucosa. The sequence goes on along the minus strand of WNWU01000017.1, from coordinate 6,404,486 downwards.
AGGTTTATTGTGAGAATCTGACAATTAAACTATGTGTTGCCTGGGGCAAGCAGGCTTGTGCAACACTGGTAGCACAGCTGGGTTTGGGAGGCTTGGCAGTTTGGCTGGAGCAAGAATCCCAGCCTTTAGGGAGAAGAGAGTAACTTATATTGAAGCTGAAGGAGGAGGAGAGGATTTATTTTATTTATTTATTTTATTAATCATATCTCTATGCCGCCCACTATCCGAGGACTCTGGGCGGCTTACAACAATCGACAGTATACTAAATAGCATATTGCCTCCAACAATCTGGGTCCTCATTTTACCCACCTCGGAAGGATGGAAGGCTGAGTCAACCTTGAGCCGGTGAGATTTGATCCGCTGATCTGCTGAACTAGCAGTCAGCTGAAGTAGCTGCAGTACTGCACTCTAACCACTGTGCCACCTCGGCTCTTATGCATCAATAATAAAGAAAAAATAGTTAACCTATGCAAAAAAAAACCCAAAAAAACCCAACCCTGTAGAAAACAATGATGGCAATTCACAAATGTGGGAAAGATTAAAAATCAGGAAGTTCAGCCACACATAAATAAGTTAATAGTTAGTTTACCCTGGACAAATTTAATGGACAGGGAATAAATATGTACATTTGTTATATTTATTACAATAAAACATATTAATAGAAAAGTACCTCTCTTCTCTCCTAAAAACCAATAAAAGATCCCTCTCATTCAGCCAATAAATAAGGATTATCAATGAATCCAGTTTATGATAATATATGAATTGGCTATATTTGATACTGTAACAAAAATAGTTTATCATTTAATGATTTAAGTATGTCCCACTTTTCTTTTAGGAGATCAAGTGTGCCCTATGTTTCCTCACTGCAACAAGTTTGTGAGTTTAAGCTGAGACAAAGTGATTGGTCCAAGGTCATCTCCATGGTTGAAGGAGGACTGTAAAAGCCATCTTCCTTGGTTCTTATTTTGCTCCTAGCTCATGCCTGTCACTTTACTAACTTCATTATACTTCTAACTCCAGCCAATTTCATTGACACAAGTAATTTATTTCAAGCAATGGAATATGGGCTGGTGATCTGACCAGGAATCTTACTTTTCTTGGCTATCTTGTACATTCGTGGCTCACCAACAAAGAGAGCAAAAAGCTTGTTAGCAACTGAATAGAAATACATACTTCAAATATCAAAGGCTTATTCTGGGATCCCTTTGAGAGATTTTTTTTGTATATATTATCTCCTATTCAGAGGAGGGTAAATAGTTTAAATTATCCTTGGTGGGATGCAAGCACTGTTCATAGGAAACCTGAATGCTTATCACAATTTCCTTAAAGAGAAAATGGGTCATCCCACTTGAAATTTTAACAAGATTGAAGGATTTCATAGCCAACCAACAGAATTTGTAAAAATAAACATTATAAAAAGGGTGCTGTATTATCTGTTTTTTAGAAGATTTTGTTGGTTGATTATGATTGTTTTTCCTACCTGAATCAGTAAACACATTATAAGGGAATATGTATTCTATAACATTATGTTGTATGATTTTAGCTTGGTATATTGTATGAGCCTGTTGTGATTTATAAGTCACTGTGAGCAATATATGCAAATTACCATGCTCCAAACTCAACAATGTATGAGCTTGATAAGTAATTATGACTTTCCATGAATCCAATCATTTTTGGCTTATTAGATACAGTATGTGAAGTTCAAACTAGGCCAGGGGTATCAAACTCGTGGCCTGCGGGCCAGAGTCATACGCGTCATATGCTGGCCATGGCCACCCCCATTTTAGCGAAGGGGGAAAAAAGTCCCAATACGTCATGTGAAAACGCAAGTTTGACACCCCCAAACTAGGCTATCCACAAATGTTCATCTGATGTCTGATTTAAAGCTGCAAAAAGGGGAAAAGAACCATTGTTAATAGTTTGATTTTATTTATTTATTTGGGGATGAAGGTGACCAACACCTCCAATACAAAATTAAAGTAAAACAGAACCATTAATACACAAAGGTTCTGTTAAAATAATCCTTATGCATTTTAAAAGAGCTAGTGAAAGACATCACTTTAACCCCTTTTTTAAGATGAAGAAGGATAGAAACAAATCCAGTCCATGAGCATTGCAACCAATGTGGTTCACTGACGTGACTCTAGTTAAATCTAGTTTAACTCCAATGTTAAAATATAAAAATGTAATCTTGGCAACTATCTGTTTTGCTATTCCGGATTATTTTCAGTTTGTAGAGGTCAATATGGAAAGACGTATTCTGTGATATTGAGTTAGGAGCAGGGGAGGGGCTCAGTGTTCTAAATGGACCACTCCAACTCTATGAATGCCTGATGACTACCACCTTTCTTCTTAATTTAATTAACCAAGACAATAAAGGGCATATGATTAAACCGGATGATTCATGTATTTTTGTGGGGTAGGATGTGTTCCTTCTAAAGGAGGCAGTTCTAAGCCTCTGGGGAGAAAAGCTTCCTTGATACAAAAGAGTTATACAAGGTCAAAGATATAATTTCTAGGAAAAGGAACTGAAAAGATGATGGCTTCATAACTTTGGACAAATTTGGGCAACGAAGTGGATTGAATGACCACTTTAATCAAGCTTTTTGATCGGGATATGGAACTGAGACTGAAGTCTTTACCTTGAGGGATGACCTATAGATATGAAGGATGCAGATAACTATAGTTTTTTTTCCTACAGAAGCCTCTACAGGATCTGATGCTTTTGTCATTTCAGCTTTGCATCTTTCATAAGTGCATCTGAAGTCACAAAACATTACCAAAGAATGGCGCTTGCAGCACAATGTTGCATTAGTCACCCCTCCCACTGACCTGCAGATGCCTCTGCTCTGGGCTTTTGAGATTTTCATTTCCATTAATCATGATACTCTATTCGACCCTTAGACTACTGACCTGTAGTACTGTTCCACAACATTCGTGTCATGTTACGTATCTTGCTGCACATGCTATTCAAAATATCTAAAAGTCCATGGAAGAGATCATTTCAATGTTGGAAGCGAGGTGCAGATAATCGTAGATTTATGACCACAATTGGGACTGGAATTTCAGGCTCTAAGCAATGCAGTCATTAGGCAAGTCATAAGACCAGAGCTCATTTTACAACTATTTTCACCACGGCCATAAGCAAATCACTACAGTTGTTAAGCAAATCATGTGGTTGCTAAGTGAATCGCACAGTCGGTAAACGAATCCAGTTTCCACAATTGACTTTGAGGATGGAAACCAGATGGAAAGGGTGCAGATCAGAATCACATGACCATAAGAACCTGCAGCTGTTGTAAATTGCGAGCCAGTTGCCAAACATCAGAATTATAAACACGTGATCCTCTCTCTCTCTCTCTCTCTGTGTGTGATATGATGGTTGTAACTTTGTAAGTCACTTTTCTTGGGGCCATTGTAACTTCAAACCATCATTAAGTGAATGGTCATAAGTTGAGGACTAACTGTGATGGAACACCTAGCTCTATTCTTTCGTGACAACTAACTCTAAGGAAACAATCGGTACTTCATTTCGATAAGAGACTGGATGAGGGAGAACCAGCTGAAATTAAATCCAAATCAAATGGAGGTGCTGTTCATCAGTGAGAAACTAGGGACTGAGCTTCAATCTGTTTGGCCAAGTTTGTGCTCACCCTGAAAGCCAATTAAAATTCGGGAGTGTCCCTTAATGGATCCACAGTAGCAGCAGCAATAAGGGACACATGGGCCAGTTAGGCTTACAACCAGCTACAACCATTCACAGGAAGTCAGATTTGACAATGGTTATCCAAGATCAGCTATAACCATGACTGCAATGCACTTTTTGTTAAGCTAAAGTTAGTGCAAACTTAGGGCAAACAATTAGTGCAAACTTCAGCAAATAATGGTAAATAAGGTTTCTTTACAGTTCGATTCTTGGAGATTATATATCCATGTGGGGGAAGCGGTTGCCACTGTTTTTTTCCAGGTTGGTTTCCTAATCTAGTTTACATCTCTGGGATTTCCTTATTGTCTCCCATATTATCCAAATTGCTGCTATCAGTGGAAGATACAAGGATTGCCGGTAGCTGTACTGAAAGGACTGCATTGGTGGCCAGTTACTTTATCAGATAAAATTTGATGTAAACTTTTAAAGCCTTCAGGCCCATGGCTATTATCTTTTTATGGTCACATTTTAATTGTATATTTCTAATGCTGAAGGCTGCCCATTCTTTTGGAGTGGCTGACATAATAAATTTAATTACAGGTAGTCCTCGCTTGCAGATGGTAATTGAGAGTGGGAATTCCATCACTAAGTGACATGGTTGTAAGACCACCTTGACTTAAAATGGGCCCTTTGGCAGTCCCAGTTGCCAGTATTAGGTGAATCCCGCATGGTCATGTGATCGCCATTTGCAACCTCTCGTCAGCTTTCCCATTGGCTTTGCTTGTCAGAATCTGGCAGTAAATGTTGCAAATGACAAACAGATAACCTTGGAATTGGTCACGTGACCAACATGACTATATGCAAAGGTGCACAGAATGTTGTTACCTTCCTACCAAAGTGGTACCTTTTATCTGGGGCTGGGGCAGGAACTGTGGCAAGTAATGGGAGCTCCTCCTGTCACACGTTTGCTCGAGTTTCGAACCTAAGCTGTCAGTTTTCCAGCTGAGAAGCTCAGCGCCTTTAACCATTGAACAATTGCACACACCCCCTTCCTTGGAATGCTATGATGTCGTAATTGTAAACTAGTTGCCAAGCCCCTGAATCACAATCACATGACTGCAGGAATGCTATGACAGTTGCACTTAAAATATATTAGTATGTGAGAATGACCTTGGTAAGGCGAGAAAGAGAGAGAGAGAGAGAGAGATGTTCCCTAGGGGAATGATCAGATAGGAGAGGGCATAGCCCACAGAGAAAGAGACTCAGAAAGCAACCTCACTAACTTTTCAGGCTGTAAAACAGACAGCAGGAGATTTGTACTATTAGATTTTCAAGATTCTGTAAATGTAGCCTTAGAATAAAGTAACAATAGCAACAGTAACGGAATTGGAAGGGACCTTGAAGGTCATCTAGTCCAACCCCCTGCTCACGCAGGAGACCTGTACTAGGGATTTGAACCACCGAACTGCCAATCTTTCTGATCGACAAGCTCAGGGTCTTAGCCACTGAGCCACCTAGTCAAGCCACCTGGCTAGCTCATGTAGTCTTGTTTCTTGTGTACCTCAGATAGCTGACATATCAGGATCCATAATTAGTCCCTCTCATTCAGTACCATCACAACTCTGAATAGTCGCTGAATGAGTGGACATTAAGGGAGAACTACTTATAATAATGACATTAATAATATAGGTACTGAAAAAGTCTGGATAATGGATGTGGCAGTATCTAAAGACAGGAGAGTAGAAGAGAAAGACCTGAAGAAGGTAACAAACTACACAAGACCTATAAATAGAAGTAAAATCCTGTGGCACAAGAAAGCAAAGATAATGATAATAACCAATAATAACAGGCAGCTTGGGTGCAATCCCAAAACAACCAGAACACCACTGGCATTGACAAAATTACCACCAGTCAATTGCAAAAAGCAGCTTTACTTGGAACAGCTTACATCTTGTGATGATACTTTTTAACATCCTCAACATACATACATACATACATACATACATACATACATACATACTTACTTTATTTATTTATATTTATTTATTTATTTATTTATTTTTCTTTCTTTTGTATTTCTATGCTGCCCAACTCTCCGAGGACTCTGGGCGGCTTACAACAAAGACAGTATAAACAATGTACAATAAGAGACGTTAAAAACCCATACACACCGCTCTTGGCGAGATCTCGCAAAATCGCAGTGATGAGATCAACAGCCCGAAGCCTGTTGGAAAAGCCAGGTTTTCACCATTTTCCGGAAGGCCAGTAGGGTGGGAGCGGTCCTGGCTTCAGGAGGTAGCTGTTTCCAGAGAGCCGGGGCAGCCACAGAGAAGGACCCACCAGGCGACATTGTTTAGCTGACGGGATCCGGAGGAGGCCCGTCAGCTAAACATCAATATCTGGTTATCCCAGGTCTTTGGGAAGGACTCAATAGATCAATAAAAATGCCAAATCCAGTCTGAATATCTGGCTGACTGAGTGACAAACCATAAAATAAAATAGTAAGAAAATGCTTCTATTACAAACCCATATCGAATGAAATTTGAAAAAGAAACTCATACACAGAAACCCTGCACTCCAGTGGTGGATTGCCCCCGGTTCTGATCGGTTCTATAGAACCAGTAGTAAAACCAGCGGGAGGCTCTGCCCACTGACCCAGACGTCATCAGAAGTGATCTGTGCTTGCTCAGAAGCTTCTGCGCATGTGCAGAAGAGCGCATGCGGGCACGATGCGAACCGGTAGTAAAGGTAAGTAGAACCCACCCCTGCTGCACTCAGAGGCTCATGTAGCTGATGCTGGGGGGACAGCCTCATCTCCAGACTATGAAAAGCATTCCCTCAGGAATTTTATAAAATCTGCAAAGATGCAGATTTCATCTTTTATCAGGCTTCATCAATTTTAATATTATTATTATTATTTTTTATACTAAATCTCCATCCCCAAAGGGGTTTGAGAAGGTGGAACTCTATTGGTTATCAAAAGCAATTCAAGATCATCATAGGAGAGACTGCTTCAAAAAGAAACAAAATCTAAATCACAATAAACGCATCAGCAATATTCTGTGGCTGATACTGCAGGCTCTTACTATTTGTCAAAGAGGCTTCTGGTGTTAGATAGAACAGCCCCTTTCATCCGGCAAATCAATTTAGCCCAGAGAGAGAAAAAACATTCCAAATGTTACATCCACGTACTCTCAATTCTCAGGATTGTTCTCAGGATTACAGAGCAAAAACAGCAAACAAAACCAAACAACAAATATCAGAACTAAAGACAAGCAGACTTCTGTCATCCAAAGAATATTTGCTCACTGAAGCTGAGCAGCAATTCCCCTTTTCCCTTTGTTAAGAGTACTTTTAAAAAGAGTGAAGGACTTCCTTGAGTCAATTTTGATTGCATGGATCCCCTCTTTTCCTTCTCAGCATCAGCCAAGATTGGCTAGGTGCTGCCACCTGCTGGGTCATCAAGAACACTACATGAGTACCTCGCCTTGCCTAACATTAACCCACCGGTTATCTCTAGGTATACTGCTTTATTGTATCATTGCCATGTCACTTAACTGTACTGCAGAGGTCTTCAAACTTGGCCGCTTTAAGACTTGTGGACTTCAACTCCCAACTAGAGTTGCCTGGAGAATTACGGGAGTTGAAGTCCACAAGTCTTAAAGCGGCCAAGTTTGAAGACCTCTGCTCTACTGAATAAAAGAAAAGTGCTGCAACTACAGATACATTTCACAGCTCACTATGTAGATTAGCCTTAATCAGAATCTTTAAGATATAATCATGCGTAAACATTCAGAGTTTATTGTGTAATACATTCTCTCTCTTTCTCTCTCACACATGTTACTATTATGAACTTTTCCCACCCTATCCAAATATTAATTCTAGCCTTGCTTCATTCAGCCGTGCCCCTCTCCTCATCAAGTCCTGTCACTTTCATCACATTGGGCATAGTAATTTTGATCAAAATACTAACAGAGCAAATTTATTTATCTATTTATTTATTTATTAAGCTTATATGCCGCCCTCTTTCCGGAAAGGACTCAGGGCAGCTCACAGCAATAAAAACAGATAAAATCAATATTAAGTGTTAAAAACCATTAAAAATCCCCTTAAAAACCCCTTCAGTCCAATCCGGCCCGGCGAAATAACCATGTCTTAAGGTCACGGCGGAAAGAGCGCAGGTCAGGGGCCACCCGGAGCTCCAGGGGGAGTTGATTCCATAAGGTAGGTACGCCCACAGAGAAAGCCTGTTCCCTAGGAGTCGCCAGACGACACTGCCTGGCCGACGGCACTCCAAGGAGACCCTCCTTGTGGGAGCACACTGGGCGATGGGGAGCTGTCGTTGGCCGCAGATGGTCTGTCAGGTACCCCGGCGCTAGGCCATGTAGGGCTTTATAAGTAATAACCAGCACCTTGAATCTCACCCGAGAAGAGAAATTCATGTGCTCTTCTCTCAGCTCAGTCCTATCCTATCACTGAATTAATGTTTTTGGTCAGTTATTTCTAACTATTCTGATATATATAACTGGCTCTTAAGTAGAAATAAAGAGCCAATTAGCCCTTCCAGAAAATTATAATAAAATACAATACAGGTTATCCTCAACTTGCAACCATTCATTTAGTGACCATTCAAAGTTGCAACGTGACTGGGAAAAAAAATGACCGTTCAAACTTATGACTGTTGAAGCATCCCCAGGGTCACATGATCAAAATTTGGGCACTTGGCAACTGGCATGTATTTATGATAGTTGTATCATAGGAGCCGTGGTGGTGCAGTGGTTAGAATGCAGTATTGCAGGCTAACTCTGCTGACTGCCAGCAGTTCGATCCTGACTGGCTCAAGGCTGACTCAGTTTTCCATCCTTTCTGAGGTAAGTAAAATGAGGACCCAGATTATTGGGGCAATATGCTGACTCTGTAAACCACTTAGAGGGCTGTAAAGCACCGTGAAGTGGTATATAAATCTAAGTGCTATTGTATTATATCCGGGTCATGTGATCACCATTTGTAATCTTCCCAGCTGGCTTCCAACAAGCAAAGTCAATGGGGGAAGACACTCAGTTAATGACTGCATGAATTATTTATCAACTGCAAAGATTCGCTTAACAACTGTGGGAGGGAAAGTTTTTAAAACGGGGCAAAACTCACTTAATTGCCTTGCTTAGTAACAGAAATGTTAGGTTCAATTCAGGGGTGAAATGCTCCTGGTTTGGACCAGATCGCCCGATCTGGTAGCGATGGCAGCAGGTGGTTCGGAGAACTGGTAGCAAAAATCTCTGCGCCCACCCACCCCCCCATGCCCAGCTGAGCCGCACGATCATCAGAGGCTTTTTTTTTACTTTTAAAAGCATTTTTTCTACAACCTCTTCCGACAAAAAAATGCTTTTAGAAGTTAAAAAAAAAGCCCCTGATGATTGCACGGCTCAGCTGGGATAGTCAGAGGCTTTTCAAAGCATTTTTTTCTGCAACCTCTTGGCTGAAGAGGTGGTTAAAAAAAAATGCTTTGAAAAATCTCTGACAATCCCAGCTGAGTTGCCTGATCGGCAGAGGCTTTTCAAAGCATTAGAAAAAATGCATTGAAAAGCTTAAAAAAAAAGTTGGCCACACCCACCCAGTTACATTAACCCCCCCCACCAAGCCACGCCCACAGAACCAGTAGTAACAAATTTTACATTTCACCCCTGGTCTGTAGTCACCTACTATTCCTTTGTTTCTAATATCTCCAAAGTCAGCGTAGGACAAAAAAAGAACACATCTTTCTCATTGGTAAATATACTCATTATATAGCCTAATCAGGAATATGGTCGTCCATTTTAATCACACAACCACACATTTAAAATCTTCCTAATTGTTCTCCAAATTAAACTAATGTATAATCTATTTCAGAGATCTTCAAACTTGGCAGCTTTAAGACTTGTGGACTTCAACTCTCATAATTCTCCAGCCAGCTATGCTGAAGTCCACAAGTCTTAAAGCTGCCAAGTTTGAAGACCTCTGATCTACTTGGTGGTAAGAAAACTTATTTTTGCAATAGTTTGGGCCATCTATATGAATGCTATCTTTCCACAATAAACCCAATCCAAAACAAATTAGGAAACATATAAAAGCTATTTCTTAATACATAGGAAGAATGTCTGTTGGAACTATAATCAGATTTACAAGCTTCGTAGCTATAAGATTCTCCTCCTCTCATATTCATTTCCTTGGTTGACTTCTGTATCATTTTGCCAATCAAAAGCCACTCCCAAAGCTATTATGGGTCAGTCATACAGAAGATGAGAAAATAGATGTGTTTTGGACAAGTGGTAGGGATTAGGATAATTTCAGACAAAAAAGCTCTCCCTCAGCTCTGATTCTCTCAACCTTTATAAAACATCCACACATTTTTACTCTCTCTCTCCCTCTCTCTCTCTCTCTCTCCAAAAAAAGTTTCCTGAACTTTTATGTCCTTACTATAGTTGGAGCAAGAATAAGTAAATAATTTGTATGCTCCGTGTTTGTTTCAAAAATGAGGCATTGTCATATGCAACTGAAACATATAAATAAGAAAACATCAGTCTTTTAAACAGAAGAAAATTGCATGATGCTTTAAATAATAGATATTTCTTATCTATTTTTTGGATGTAACCAAAAATAGAAACAAGCTGGAATAAATGTCGCAGCTCATAAAGAAGTGGCAAGAAGCCAATATGTTTTAGAGCTTAATCTGCATATTGCAGCACTATACAGATAACAAGAAACATCTCACTGAATAATATATTAATTCTTTTAAAGTCGTTCAGATGACTGTAGTTGGTAAAAAAGCATACATGTTTTTAACAAGGTTAAGTAATAAAATATTAATCAAAGTTTACGTCAATCAACACTTCATCGCAAACAACCACTACAAAGAGAATAAATGAATATATTAATAGTACCAGACTGTTCAATATTTAATGCACGGGAAAAATATTAATTTATCTGTATAGATTTTGTGCCAAAGACTGTGCATGGTTAATACATATAGCTGTAATTTGATATACATTTTATACATATATTGTATAGAGCAGGGGTGTCAAACTCAAGGCTCCAGATCCAGCCCATGGAGTGCTTAGATCTAGTCTGCGGAGCTGCCCTGTAACAGCGAAGGACCGGCCCGCAGTGCCTCTACCAGTGAAAACGGAGCTCAGGAGGACTGTATGCATCCCTCCTGAACTCTGTTTTCACTTGCAGAGAGTTGCAGGAGGCCATCGCAATCGAAAACGGAGCTCAAGAGCTCGTTTTTGCTGGCAGAGCGCTCGGGCCACCACATGTGCCCTTGACATGAGTGATGTTGAGCTGGCCACTCCTACCCTGGCCACACCCATTCCGGCCTCCATGGTCAAACACAACCCTGATGCAGCCCTCAATGAAATAGAGTTTGACACCCTTGGTATAGAGTAACACAAAATCTTATAACCCACATTCAAGGTTCTACTCTGTGAACAATTTACAACACCCACACCTTGTGTTAACTAACCTTGACTGCTCCAATGAAATCTGTATTATTAGCTGTAATTAAGCTGTAATTAAGGAGAGTGGCATTGGGCAGTCTTCCTAGTCATATGATACAAATATGTAGTGCTCACAAAAAGAACTTTCTACTATGGAGAAAAATAAGGAAAAAACTTCATACAGGTGAAGGAAACGAATAATAAATTACTCTTTTATAAAAATGTTAAATGTATTAAAAAGCTATGATGTTCTTACTTTTGCAAACTGACCACAAATTGTAATTAGTAGAGACAATGTGTTATGACTTGCTAAAAGCTCCCTTGGAGACAGGAACCTACACCTTGGGCAAAACCACTATCAGTAAGAAAGGAATATCCGCCCAAGGTGAAGTTAAAAGTAAACATGATAAGATAGTTGTTAGACAGGAATTGTCAAGTTGACCCTTTTAAAGTGTAAAATAACTTGGAGAATGACTTAGGAGAATAAAGGTGAGTTGGGAGGGATTCTTAGGCGTTGCGTGCATTGTGTAGGAGTATAAAATATGTAGCTTGAAAACTGCTTCTTTGAACTCAATCCAATTGGGAAGGGTCTAAGAGGCCACGCTTGGAACCACTTTTTATTTTTCTTCATGATACCTCCTATAAACCTTTGATTTTGTGATCCCACCACTGCCTTTATCCCACCTCACAGATGTATCATGATCGAAGGTACAGGTAGTCCTAAACTTAAGACCACAATTGATCCCAAAATTTCTGTTGCTAAATAAGACATTTGTTAAATGAATTTGGCCCCATTTTACGGCCTTTCTTGCCACAGTTCAGTGAATCACTGCAGTTGTTAAGCGAGTGACACAGTTGTTAAGTGAACCGCTTCCCCATTGACTGTGCTTGAAAGGTTGCCAAAGAGGACCACATGGCCCTGGGACCCTGCAATTGTCATAAATACGAGCCAGTTGCCAAGCATCTGAATTTTGATCATGGGGATGCTGCAACAGTCATGTGAAAAATGGTCATAATGGCATTTCAGTGCCACTGTAACTTCGAACGATCACTAAATGTCTTGTTGTAAGTTGAGGACCATCCGTACTTACATGACATGGAATATTGAGTAATAATGAGTAATAATGCCTCTCTAAAGAAAACTCATCAAATAAGATAATCAAGCTGGATGACCAGGCGTGATCTAGAAAAGCTCTGGAATGTCTGGAACTGGACTGCTATCATCATCTTGACTATTATCCTTTTATATATATATATATATATTAAATAAATGTTCCATTCCATCCCAGACCACCTTGGTAAAACATTACGACATCCAATGTACTGCAAAGTTGAATGAATCTAAATGTTCTGACCTTCAGGAGGTGCTGGTTTATCCATTTTGTGAATGTTTTCTTTTGTACTTTGTCCCGTTCATCTAAGAAAGAAAAAAGGAAAGAAAAACAAGAAGTCAGTATTTCTAAAATTAGAGGCTGGAAGTAATAATAGGAACAATGGAAAATAAATTGCTCCCTTTGCTTCAAATGAACTGATTAAAGGAGAAATAACTGCATATTTCCAATTATTAGATTTAAGGGAACTTCGGTCAAGTAACTGGATGTATTATTATTGGATGTATTATGACAGAGCCTGAGTGGCGTAGCAGGCTAATGCCTCCTATTAAGGCAGCATTTAACATCCAGCTGCCTGCAATTACTGCGAGTTCTAATCTCACCAGGCTCAAAGTTGACTCAGCCTTCCATCCTTTCTAAGGTGGGTAAAATGAGGACCCGGTTTGTGGGGGCAATAAGCTGACTTTGTATAAATATACAAAAGTATGAAGGCTATTGCTTAACGCATTGTAAGCCGCCCTGAGTCTCCGGAGAAGAGCGGCATATAAATATAAATAATAAATAAATAAATAATAATAAAATTATTCTTTATGGTATGTAATTAATAACTTTTTTTAATACAAGTTTTTTTTAAATACATCTCTGTGTGAATGGTTAGATACTTGGGTATCATACATTTCAATACGAATAAACATAACAATATTGTTCCCAATAGTTACATTTCATTTTCCTCTTTAATTTTACTAACACATAATTCCTACTATCATCCTTCAATTCTAAACCTTCTCGTAGTTCTTCCATACGTTATATCATCTTAATATCTATTTTTACTATTTCCCCCCTCTTATTTCTACTTCTATTTTAGCCCCCCCCCTTTTTTTCCCCTTCCCCTATCACTGTAGTAATTGAAGCCGTGGTTCTTCCCTTTTTTTTCCTTTTTTCTTTATTTCATATTTCAGTATGCTTCTAACATCAATCATAATTTCTTTCAAACATTTAATGTCTATCCATTCATATTGTTGTTTTCCCAATCCTTCAATACAATGGTGAAATCCATTTTTTTTACTACCAGTTCTGTGGGCATAGCTTGGTAGGCGTGGTGTGGCTTGGTGGGTATGGCTTGTTGGGCGTGGCAGGAGAGGGATACTGCAAAATCTCCATTCCCACCCCACTCCAGGGGAAGGATATTGCAAAATCTCCATTCCCACCCCACTCTGGGGCCAGCCAGAGGTGATATTTGCTGGTTCTCCGAACTACTCAAAATTTCAGCTACCGGTTCTCCAGAACCTGTCAGAACCTGCTGGATTTCACCCCTGTTTCAATCCTTATAAATTCTCATTAAAGTATATCCTGCTTTTTGTCTAATCTCAAATTACTTAATTCTAGCTTTTCGCTATTACTCAATTTTTTATACATATTTAATAATACCCTTGTACAGATTCTATTTATCTAATTTACAAAATAATTTTCCGGTCTATATAATTTTTAATAATAGTATACATTACATTACTAATATATATTCAAAAATAGTAATTAATAATATTCTGCAATCAATTAGACACAACAATGAAATTTTGAACTACCCACAGTTCAGACATCAAATAAATTTAACTGGGAACACTTCCATCCCCACCTACATCATCAAGATTTAGGGTAAGTACACTTTGCAGTTTTTTAAATTCATTTTTATTTGAAATACCATTATCAGGCAATGAAACTGATTCACCATCTTCTCAAGCTTTGGGACTGACCCAAAGTATGTCTATTGTCATCATTTGAAGCACCAGTGACAGACACTCTTATCTAATACCCAAATGAAATCTCACTTTATGTGAATATGTACCACTCAATGGTCTACAAGACATCCTGCTCCTCACTGCACTGTGTCTAAGAATGTGTACTGTGGTAATTGTGTATTCTTCTCTCTTGTCTGGCAGAACTTTTTCCCTTCACAATTACATACAGAGAAATGTCAATAGTATCTTTTGAAATTGTATGAAATGAGAAATACAGTTTCACTGGGAAAAGGGAATTGATCACAATTGGGATTAAATCTTAAGAAAAAATTATTCATCCAATCTTTCCCTTTTATTTTATTTATTTATTTTATTTTATTTGTTTTAATTTATATACCGTCCTTCTCCTGCTGGACTTAGGGCAGTGCACAGCTGGAAATAAAAAACATTCAATACAGAATTTAAAAATTTAAAAGAATTATAAAACTTTGGCCGAAAATTTAAAAAAACCTCATAACTAAAACCCAATTGGACAATTTAAAAATCTAAAATCTCAAAGGGGGGGGGGGGGATTTACACCAGCCCTGCTTGTTGGAAAAGAAAAGTTTTTAGGGCACGGCGAAAAGCCCGGAGATCTGATATCCTGCGTATCTCCAGAGGCAGGTCGTTCCAGAGGGCAAGTGCTGCCACAGAGAAGGCCCTCCCCCTGGGGGTCGCCAGCCGACACTGCCTGGCTGACGGCACCCTAAGGAGTCCCTCTCTGTGGGAGCGTACTGGCCGGTGGGAGGCTATTGGCGGCAGAAGGCGGTCCCGCAAATACCCAGGTCTGATGCCATACTTTT
The DNA here is from genome assembly GCA_012654045.1 of Ptyas mucosa. Classification (NCBI taxonomy): domain Eukaryota; kingdom Metazoa; phylum Chordata; class Lepidosauria; order Squamata; family Colubridae; genus Ptyas; species Ptyas mucosa. The sequence goes on along the minus strand of WNWU01000017.1, from coordinate 6,389,459 downwards.
CATACTTCTTGAAAAGTCTTAAGTCACGGAAAGGATTTTTATAGTCAAAGATTGTTGCAGGATAATTTCATGCCATTAATTTCTTCAACTAAATCTGAGGACTACCGTAACTTTGCATTCTTTCCTGTTTTCAGGAAAAGCACTTCAAAAAAAGTATTGACAGCAAAAAGACCAAAACTCATAACACAGAATATCCCTTCTTTAGAAATACATTACAACTTGAAGGTAAGTGTGGATTACCAGTTTGCAAAATTTTTCTACAATAAACTTATAAGCTGAGCAGATAAACATATAGTGTTGATATTGCCTGACATCTGCAAAACAACAGAGTAACAGCAAATGCCATATGTCATATGATTGGAATCCAACAAACCACCTTCCTAAAAACCTGTTTTCTTACAAGCCGGATTGTTTTGGAATCCTGGTTTCTATTCATATCATGGTTTGAAGAAAAATATTTTGTATTTTGGTGCAACTGTGGTTAACAAAGACGTAGCAAGGTACTTAATAGGGGTGTTTTTCAAAGCAGCTCTCTTCAAAGTGATAAAATGCCTACAGACAGAAGGCTTTGTTCTTTGAAGATTATCCCGAAATGACTTCCACAAACTGACTGTCCAACTGAATAATGTAATTTGTTTTTATGTATTTATTGCTTTTATTAATTTTATAGAATTTTGTAAATCAATGTAACTCTTTAGGAGGTGGCAACATATACTTATCACAAATAAATAAATGCAAAATGCAAAACTACTTTGCTTTGCAGGCATTCTCAAAAGTGTTGCTTATACACACACATGCATGCAGAGAGACAACTGGGAAAGCCTTCCTAGCAAGTGCACTAAGCCTCCTAGATCAGCGGTCAACAACTGGTGGTCCGTGGACTACTAGTGGTCCGCGAGAAAATTTTGGTGGTCTGCAGAAAAATTATTTGCATTTTTAATATTGCATTAAATCAGGGGTCCTCAAACTACGGTCCCTGGGCTGGATAAATGCAATGAACGCTTGTGTTGCTGCAGAGAGTCTCCCCCTTCAGGGTCTTTTTGTGTGGGTCGGAGGGGGGCAGAAATTCTGACTCGGGGTCTGCTTCAGCCTCCTGATGCGGGGCTCTGGGCGAAGGCTGGAGGGAAGTGCCACTGGTGGCAAAGAACCGGAGGACCTCGTTCCAGTGGGACTGCATCATGGCCTGTAACTGGCTGACCATCGCAGCCCGCTGAGCCTGCAGGTGCCAGTACCTGGCCTCGCACTCCTGCTGGTTTTCCCTCTGCTTGGAAAGCCTATGCTCATAGTCCTCAGTGAGGTGCTTCTGCTGAGCCTCCTTCTCGGTCAGATCCAATTTGAACTGAGCTGTTTTGCCAACTCTTTCTTCCGGTGGCTGCTTAGCTCCAACAACTGCTTCTGTTGGGGCCCTAAGGAGCCCGGGCTAGCAGGCGAGGAGTGGATGGGAAGAGAGGGGCAAGTAGAGTCCTGCAAGGTGCCCCTCAACATGAGTGACATTGAGTTGGCCATGCCCATCCAGTCACATACCCACCAAGCCATGCCCACCTAACCGGTCATTAGGCAGATCGTATTAGTGGTCTGGATTTAAAATTATGAATTTAGTGGTCCCTGAGGTCCGAAAGGTTGGTGACCCCTGTCCTAGATGACACAGCTGTTTAAGTGATGTGAAGCAGGGTGTCTTGCTTGTGCTACTGTATTTAATGAAGTTCTCTTTCTAAAAGTTTTAAGAATAAGCAGTACAAAAATGCCTAATTATCTATTTTCTTGTACAGAGGAAGATGAGAACACAGAGGAAACACGGTACATTAGGGTGGGCCTTGATATTTATGACTAATGGTACAGCATATTTTGTCGTGCCTAGATGCAGCCAGGATGATATATGGGTGGTGATGGATGTACTTAATTAGGTGGGCCATCATCTACAATGATGATGATGATGGTGAGTGTTATCTCTTAGCAACTGCAAAGACAGATTTTCTCCAGAGTGATCTGTCTTAACCTGGACCTTCAAGTCTTCCACAGGTGCAGTCACCATCACTGTAATTGAGTCTGCACCCCTTGTTATTGGTTTCCCTCTTTCTCTTTGTTTCCAATTTCTCAACAGTATAAACTTCTCGAGAAAGTTAAGAATTTATATAAGGTATCCAAAACATGATAATTCTTAGTGCACCTCATCATTTGTCAGAATTTCAAGTTGACTCAAAAAGATAAAGGAAAACACTCTCCCACTGATTCAAGTAGGAGTAATGTAGATTATTCTAGTATGAAAACTATCTAAAACAGCGTATCACGTAACCCACACAAGAAGTGTGTGTCTGGAATGAGGGACATTCACCATGATGAAAAGTCTAACTAAAGTAATGCGACCACAAATATTTATTTAAACATGAGATCTTCTAAAATTACAGCCTAACCCCAACTCAAGCACTGGAGTCAACTGCCACCAACACAAACAGGGCTTATTTGGCAAATGCCAGTAGGCAGCATGTGCTCTCTTAAAAAATATTTCAGGCCTTTACTCTTCGCCTCAGAAGCCATTCCTTTGCAAAAAAACCAAAAACATTTATTCCAATATTTTTCTGCCATGTAATTATGAATTGCCATTTACATGAATTTTGGGGGGGGGAAAGTAGCCAGATAAGGTCCTGTCCTGTACTATCCCTATGTAAGGAAATCTAATTTTAAATGTGAGATCCCTTCTATGTTCTGCCTGCCGGCAGTTGTCTACATATAGCACAGATATCATGGCTGTCCTAAGAGTTCTAGGACAGAGGCAACCAATATGGTCTCTACCTACTTCTTAGTCTTGCTCACAAACCTCCTCCATCTGGGTGTGATGACCATGTTCCATTAGCTACTTACCAGGGGTAAAATGCTCCCGGTTCGTACCGGATCATCCGGAGAACCAGTAGCAAAAATCCCTGCCCTCCCCCCATGCCCAGCTGATCTGCGTGATCATCAGAGGCTTTTTTTCTTTTAAATGGCTTTGACTGATCCAAGCTCTGACGATCCCAGCTGAGTTGCCTGATCGTCAGAGGCAGGGGTGGGCAATTGTGTCTCTTTTACAACCTGTGGACTTCAACTCCCAGAATTCCTGAGACAGCTTCTGGGAGTTGAAGTCCACAGGTTGTAAAAGAGACACAATTGCCCACACC
>WNWU01000017.1:6329597-6385907 GCA_012654045.1 Ptyas mucosa | reverse complement strand
GGATTGTCAGAGGCATTTAAAAGAAAAAAAGTTTTTTTTCTTTTAAATGGCTCTGACATCCCAGCTGAGTTGCCTGATGGCAGAGGGTTTTTAAAAAACCCTCTGACGATCAGGCAACTCAGCTGGGATCGTCAGAGCCTTTTGAAAGCATTTTTTTACAACCTCTTCGCCGAAAAAGAATTGGCCACGCCCACCCAGTCACATTACCCCCCCCCCACCAATCCACGTCCACAGAACCGGTAGTAACGAATTTTAGATTTCACCACTGCTACTTACCTATGTTTAATTAAACTATCATTTACTCCATTTAATTTTCTGGGTTTCCATGGACCATTTACATATGTTAACTCAGTCTATAACACGCAAGGCAGAAATGTCGTTCATTAATTTGTGATTATGAAATGAATCCAAACAGCTAGGTTAACTTGGTAAACCATGATTAAATTAACCATTGATAAGCAAGTTTTGCATACCAAGCTCATCTACTGCTTTTATACCACCTATATACATAATGACCTACCTAAAAACAAATAGTTTTCCAAAGATCAGAAAAGCCAGAAGCCAAAATGCCTTTTGCAATCTATAAATATTCTATATTTGTCTAATTTTAGGTTGGTGGCGGGAAAAACCAGCCCCCAAAATCTGGTTTCTCCCATCAGAGTGTTACAATGGTAACACTGCAGTTAATGTGTAGGGTTTCAGCTTTATAATACAACATATTAATATGGAACAAGTGGATCATTGCCAATGAACAAAGGGGGAAGATATTCTGAATAATTCCCTCCTTTGAAGCTACAAACAAAGGTAATGCAGCCAAAGATAAGCCAGTTAATTAAGTTTTACCTCAGCAATAAAATATAGTTAACATTAATGCACAATCCATGTATTAGCTCCCTAACAAAATACAAACCTCCTGCTGGGGATAATTTATTTTAAAATAAACCTTATTTTAAAAGGTTCGATAATAGACAATTGGAAGCCTGCCCACTGGGTCTAATTTAGGAGAAGGTCTGATAGGGGGAAAGTTCCAGTTGAATCATTGTGCATTATGATTATAATCTCCGATGTGGGAGAAGGAATTCCAATGAAATGAACTGGATTGAAACAGCTGCAAAAGTGGCTAGAGGTATTAGCTCTGCATCAAATGCTTATTCTGGGTTTATTTTTGCCTCTTGCTTTATAGAGCATAACAACTGCATTCAGCAGTGCCCTGGCAAGGAAAGAATAGCCATGAAAAAACTGGCAGCTAATCTAACTTGCTTTTTTACTATTTCATTTTGGGCAAATGCCACTCTGTAAATGGCACAATTATTTCATGGACCAGTTCAGCACTGAAATACAGCAACAGAAAGCATTGAATAGTTTTATACAAATCTGTGCCAACCACTCAGGCATTTTTTCAAAGTATCATGTGGTCAAACTGCAAGAGGAATGGAATTGTACTACTTGAATCCAATACTTTTTGTGCTGGACTATAAGAATAGATAAGTATAATGTAATGCTTTTAAGAGAGATAGTTCATACTTGCAAACCACTCATTTATTTCTTCCTCTCCTTTGTGAGGAGTTTGCAAAATGCCAGCAGCTGCCTTGGCAGGGCAGTCATCCTCAGCAGTGGGAGGAAGACGACTGCAGGAGGTCAGTTCAGGGTGTAAAGGCGGTGGAGAGTGCAGGGTGGAAGCAAAAAGGCAGAGATGTGAGGAAGATACGTAGGTGGGTTGGGTGAGTTGAAGCACATTGCTGAGGTCGTAAATGTGAATAGGCTGCCAAGTACCCAAATTTTGATCACACTACCTGCAACAGCCACAAATTTTGAGGACTGATAATAACTACCATTCATTCACTATTGTGATAACTTTGAACTGTTGCTGAACAAAGAGTTGTTAAGCAAGGACTTCCTATATAAACAGGAGGGATTCTATAAGAAATAGAAAAAATGCCGAGTTCTTAACATGAGTTGGATTTCACCATCTACATGTTGTTCAGAGATGTCATATAAATCTCCCTGAGGCCTTAACTAATTAGAGATTATTTTCTTTTTGGCAGAGAAAAAAATAACATTAGCAGAATATAAAAATGCAAGGGGTTCCTCCTACAAACACGGCTTCTTTAGCTACAGATTTAACAATTATGTTGTTATCTTCTTTAAGATAATCTCCAACATTCACACAGACGCAAACATAACCTAGAACGTGACCAAGGAAATATAACTCTTACTGTCCAAGTCCATAGAGACAGGAATCTTGATCAACATATCACTTCACACAGGGTAGTGGAAATATATTCTATTCTTCAGGACTCTTTATGGGCCTTCCTTCAACCCACTCATGCAACTATTTGTTATACTTTTGGACATTATCTTAGGTTGCTGTCACAATGTGTTTAGCAAATCATTTCTAAGTTACTTAAAATTCTAAAATTCAGTGGCTCTGTAGTATATCCCCTCGTATTGCTCACATCGTCTTCCTACTACAATCAACCTTTTCAATCATCAATGATTTGCAGTCGTTAAGAAGTTGGAAATTATAGTAATTATTTTATAATTAATTTGCCTTGTTTCCTTGACATTTGAGACCATCATTATGGACCCATAGGCCATGTTCTAGGCCATATTTGTACTACCACTCCAGTGTTTTAGAATGTATTATAGGTCTAAGCTTCTTGCCCTGCGAGATTCCCCCCTCTCGCAGGCTTGGCCCTCTATGTTATCGAGGGCCCACCTTAATGACGGGTTTTGGGACCCCGAGAGGTGGCATGTCACAAAAAAGGGATCGAAGGGCTTTTTGAGGACATTTTTAAATAGACTTTTTAGGGGTTCTCGGGGGTGGGAAGGTTATGTGGGTTTGGGGGAAACCCCACGGGGGAAGGGGACTGGCCCGGCAGTTAATGATGCCACGGGGATGATGGACTCTGGGGGTAAGAGGGCTATTAGAATGCCCTCTACAGAGGGCTTTTTTATTAATATGCTGAGTGGGAGGGGCAGTTATGGTGGGAGCAGGGGGCTGCATCGTGTGGTGGGGGCACGCAATCGCTATCTTCAAGCGATTGCATGCCCCAGTCCCCTTAGCTCTTCCCGTTCCCCAGGTTGGTCAGAATCTCAGAGCCCAAGTCTCCGGCTGCCGTTATATAATGCCAGATCCATAGTAAATAAGGCCCCCCACATTTGTGATCTTATCAGGAGGGGGGAGTGGACCTGGCAGGTATTACGGAGACCTGGTTGGGCCATGAGGGGGGTGTTCCCCTCGTGGATATGTGCCGACCAGGTTTCCAGGCATTTCACCAGCCAAGAGCTAAGGGCAGGGGCGGGGGGGGGGGGTAGCGGTCATCTTAAAGGAAGATCTCGATCCGAGGGAGGCCACTGTACCTCAGATAGCTGGATGTGAGTCCCTTTTTGTGAAGTGGGGTCATGGGGGGCAGATGGGAGTTTGTTGATCACGTACCTGGCTCCCTGCCACGTGGCAACGACCCTGCCCGAGCTCTTCAACGTTATAGCCGAGGTGGCAGTTGACACCCCCAGACTTTTGGTTGTGGGGGATTTTAACCTGCCATCCGTCGGTGAAACGTCTGAGGTAGCTCAGGAGTTCATGGCTTCCATGACGGCCATGGACCTGACTCAAGTAATTCATGGCCCTACTCACATAGGTGGACACACTCTGGACTTAGTTTTTATCTCTGGTCAGTGGTTGAGTGGCCTTGATACAGGGGATATAGGCATTGAACCCTTGTCATGGTCTGATCACTCGCTCCTTCGACTTGACTTTCTGACCGCCGCACCCCATTGCAGGGAGGCGGAGCCGACCAGGTGGTTCCGCCCCAGGCGCCTGATGGATCCTGACAGGTTCCAGATGGAGCTTGGCCATTTCCTGAGACTCTGGCTCACGGCTCGGCTGAAGACCTGGTGGCTGTCTGGGATAGTGCGGCTGCCGAGGCTTTGGATCATGTTGTGCCTTTGCGGCCTCTGACCCGGCACCGAACTCACTTAGCTCCTTGGTTCTCCGAGGAGCTGAGAAAGATGAAGCACCAGAAAAGACGCTTAGAGAGCGGTTGGAGGGCCAGCCGATCTGAATCTGACCTGACACTGGTAACATCTCATATTAAGACCTACCTAGTGGCGATAAAAGCGGCGAAGTCTAGCTACTTTGCCGCTCTTATCGCGTCATCAGATAATCACCCAGCTGCCCTGTTTAGGGTGACCCGCTCCCTCCTTCACCTGGGAGCGCGGGATGACTCCTTGCAGGGTCGAGCTGAGGATTTTGTACAATATCTGCATGATAAAATAACTCAGATTCGGGAAGACTTGGCCGCTGACTGGGTTAGTTCAGATGAGATGACTGAGGCAGGCCTTGAGACTGCTATCTGGGAGGAGTTTGATCCTGTGGCTCCCGAGGACATGGACAGGATCCTGGGACGGCTGAACGTGACCACATGTTTATTGGACTCGTGTCCCTCCTGGCTGGTACTGGCTTCCTGGGAGGTTACACGAGGCTGGCTCCAGGGGATTACAAACGCTTTTTTGAGTGAGGGTGCCCTGCTGGCCACCTTGAAAGAGGCAGTGGTGAGGCCCCTCCTCAAGAAGCCCTCTCTGGATCCGGCTGTTTTGGCTAACTATCGTCCAGTCTCCAACCTTTGTTTTATCGCGAAGGTTGTTGAGAGTGTGGTGGCGCGGCAGCTTCCCCAGTACCTGGATGAAGCTGTCTATTTAGATCCGCTCCAGTCCGGTTTCAGGCCTGGGTACAGCACCGAAACGGCATTGGTCGCGTTGGTGGATGATCTCTGGAGGGCTCGGGGTAGGGGTTATTCCTCTATCCTGGTCCTGTTAGAACCCTCAGTGGCTTTTGATACCATCGACCATGGTATCATGTTGCGCCAGTTGGAGGAATTAGGGGTGGGAAGCACCGTTTTGCGGTGGTTCTCCTCCTATCTCTCCGACTGGTCACAATCGGTGTTGACAGGGGGGCAGCGGTCAACCCCGAGGTGCCTTGTTTGTAGGGTGCCACAAGGGTCGGTCCTCTCACCCCTCCTGTTCAACATTTATGTGAAGCCGCTGGGTGAGATCATCCGTGGTTTTGGGGTGGAGTTCCATCAGTACGCTGATGACACCCAGCTGTACATCTCCACCCCAGACCATCCCAACGATGCCTTGGAAGTGATGTCCCAGTGCCTGGAGGCTGTGCGGTCTGGATGGGGAGAAACAGGCTTCGACTCAACCCTTCCAAGACCGAGTGGCTGTGGCTGCCGGCGTCCCGGTATAGCCAGCTGGTGCCATCGCTGGTTATTGGGGGCGAATCACTGGCCCCCACGGAAAGGGCTCGTAACTTGGGTGTCCTCCTGGACTCATGGCTGTCTTTAGAAGAGCATACGATGGCCGTGGCCAGGGGGGCTTTCTATCAGGTTCGCCTGATATGCCAGTTGCGTCTCTTTCTAGATCGGGACTCCTTACGCACGGTCACTCAAGCACTCGTCACTTCTCGTCTGGACTATTGTAACGCTCTCTACATGGGGCTCCCCTTGGGGTGCACCCGGAGGCTCCAACTAGTGCAGAATGCGGATGCGCGGGGGATTATGGGGGCGACAGGGCGCTCCCATGTGACTCCTCTCCTACGCGAGCTGCATTGGCTTCCAGTGGACTTCTGGGTGCACTTCAAGGTGTTGGTGACCACCTTTAAAGCGCTCCATGGCTTAGGGCCGGGGTACTTACGGGACCGCCTTCTGCCACCAATTGCCTCCCACCGGCCAGTTCGCCCCCACAGAGAGGGCCTCCTCAGGGTGCCGTCAGCCAGACAATGTCGGCTGGCGACCCCCAGGGGGAGAGCCTTCTCTGTGGTGGCACCCACCCTCTGGAATGATCTACCCCCAGAGATACGAGTGATTCCAAACCTCCAGACTTTTTATCGGGCCCTTAAAACCTATTTGTTTCAATTAGCCAGGCTGGCCTGATTTTACGTTTTATGTTGGTTTTTAAAATTGATATTGATTTTAATTGAATCTTTTAAAATTATGGGCCAAACCTTATTTAATTATCTTAAAATTATTTTAACTTTTGTATACAAATGTTTTATTCTGACTGTTCACTGCCCTGAGTCCGAAAGGAGAAGGGCGGTATAAAAATTCAATAAATAAATAAATAAATAATAATTTCCAATTTATAAAATAATAAGTATTATAAAAATATTATAAAAGTATCAATAAGAGTCACTGTGGCTTTAAAATGGCAATTAGAAAAAAATATTTTCAGTTGAATATTATTTATGACTGTAACACCAGAGCTTTGTCTTGTAACAGTGAAATCAAATTATAGCAATTCTCAGATTTTAAAAACAAAATTGTTTTCTGCAATGTGTAATTTTAAATTACTAGTTTTAGCACAGTATATATATTATAGCTATAATTTTAAATTACAGTATTTTCTGCTTTTAAAATGTTTTCCCCTATTAACAAGTCTTACCTCATAGCTTTTATGCAAATTATATTTCAAAGTATTATGGAAGATACCAAATGTTGGTTTGGGCATCTTGAAATTGGAAAATATGGTTTTAATGAAACCTTATTACTTTATTACTTTAATTAATATTTAAAAAGCATTTTGCTGCCCTGATCAAGCTTCATTATTTGGCAGTTGCTGACATTTCCTGTGTTTTCAACTTTATAAAAGACAAGTTCATTTTGTTTTGAATGTAAATAAATGTAGATAAAAAATAATACGGGATGCCGACTGGTAATATATTACCTTGCATTCCACATATCAGTATTAAGTAAATCAGGTGAGTTTTCGAACAATTTCTGTTTCCTTGTGTACAAAATCACTTTTCAGCATCATTCCTATAGGAGTTTCTGGAAAGGGGTGATGCTAATAGTTTTATTAATTAATGGTAAATATTTGATTAAACAGAGTGCAAATTGTAAGCTTAAGTAGCAAAAAACAAGGAAATAACACTGCTGAAAACACCATGTTACCAAACTATATAATAAACAGATTTGTCAGGATTTTGGCTGTTTTCCATTTTCCCTAATTTTCTACCTCAAAATATAGAAAGAGACAAATTGTGGTCCTGAGGGAACAGTTAAACTATCTAGGTTACATAAATAAGCCAAAAAAAACCCCAAAGCTACTGTATTTATAAGGTACATCAGCTGATGTTTACCTCAGAGATACACATTTTAGTATTCCTACTGCACTTAGCTCTAACCGATACACTGCCATCTTTTGTTCGCGGTCTGAAGAGGAACAATCAAAAGATTCAACTCCATGACACAGAAATGTGGAAAAAAATAAATAAAAGGCTTTCTGAATGCCGAAGGGAGACAAAGAGTACATATAATCTTAAATGTGATAGTCTAAAACCAGGCTAAATTAAATCTCATTTGCGTTTGTTTACACCAAGAGTATTTTTTCTCTAATACCCCTATGAACTGACTCTGCCTAGCAAAATATAGTTTTGACAAAAGCAGGACTTGTGATAGTTAATGCTGGCTAAACTACAAGCCAGCAGAAGGACATAGTTCAGTCTTCTTTTTTTCCTTTCCTTTCCTTTTCTTTTGTGCCACTGAGTCAGTTTTTCACTCCTGGTGACCATCTGAATGAGTCCCTGCAGTTTTCTTGGCAAGAATTTTCAGAAGTGGTTTCCTCTTACTTCCTAGGTCTGACAGAGAACGACTGGCCCAAGGTCAACCAGCTGGCTTCATGATACAGGCAGGACTAGAACTACTACAGAACCAGTGGTGAAATCCTACCGGTTCGCACCAGTTCGGGTGAACCAGTAGTGATAAAGGCTATTGGTTCAGCGAACTGGTAGTTTAAAAAAAGCTACTGGTTGGTCCAAACCAGTATTTCCGACGATCAACTATGCCACGCGGTTTATATTAGCTAGAAAGCAGGAAATCCTGCTTTCTAGAAAATCTAAATTGTGCGGCAGAGCTGTTCCCCCCCCCCGCTATTCTACTTACCTTAAGCATGCTTTTCCACGTGAAGCGCGCGTTTGGTGTACACTGTGCATGCGCACACAAGTTTGGGCGCAAAGACTTAGGATAAGGCTATTATCTTTATTACTGTATTAAGTCATCAAAGGCAATGAGAAGATCGATTTAAGAGTTCACTGTAGCCATGACTATTTTAGCCAATTTGAATTTCTCAAAAAATATTTTGTGATTCCCTCCGCCCCCTTATATTTAAGCATCTTAAAAAGAATCAAAACTGAACCACTACCACATTGTGGCGTCCCAATTAGCCCCTCCAAACTGTACATTCCTATTAAGTTGGTGATTAAAATTTCTATACCATTTTATTTTTATATTTTATAAAATATGAATTTTGGCTTCACCTGAGGTTGGTCTCACATTTTGATTCTTGGCATATTTATGATGATCATTCCAAAATTATTCAAGGTAGCTCTGATAAAAAGACTTTTTCTTCTCCCATAATATAAATACTCTGAGTTTGTGCACTTAGCAACATCAACAAAGAATGGTATCCATAGTTGGTGGTAGGGATGACTCAAAATCTGCTTGTTGCAGTTGTCTATCCCCACCTTCATGGAATTCTGATTCATAGAAGTTCAAAGTAAATGGGCTATTTGCAGGGTATTGTTTCTCTGTAATTCCTTCTCCTAGGTGTCAACACTAGACTTAATAATGGCTGGGTGATCAAGTATCTAGTATTTCTGCCACGCTCACTCCGCTTCCTCATTCTGTTTTTATCACTCAAGTCACAAGAATTATAGAGTTTATTCATGTGGGCTTAAAAAAAATCTTGATGAAAATGTCTTCCCACTGAAAGTATGGCAAAATTTCCATGAGCTCCAATGGGAACGTAAGTAAAATAGACAAAAGCCACAAAGAATTTTCTTTAGCTCAGTAATCCACACCAAATGCAACACAGATCTATTTTTAAGCACATTTTTAAACTATTTCTGTACTTGATAGGAACAAATAAAAATATTTAACATGCACAGTATTTACTGGCACTGATATGCTAATATAATTTTGTACACAAGCAATCTTCAATAATATTGTTCTACTGTTCTCAAGCTATTTTTCAACATGGGTTATTTATCAAAATCATTATAACATAATTTATTAAAATTAGAGGGTCAGTCTGATTATCAACATACAATTACAAAATAAGACCAAAAGTCACAAAAAATGGCAGAACTCATGATGAGATTCCTTTCTCTATAAAGATGCAATTAACTTCTCTTTATGCTCTAAAGTTTGATCATGCTGTGCTTCTATCAAATCATCCAGAAGCAGGGAGAAATTTGACATTGTAATATGACACAAAGTAGATTGCATATATTAAGCATGGCTTTACAATGTTTCTGCAGTCATTATTATGTAAAATAAAATAAAATTAGCAGCAATATTTAAATAAATATTAATACACAAGAAAATGACACTTATGCTAAATCATTATTTATTTATTTATAGTTTACCTAATGGTTAAGCCATTAGTTACACTCAGGCAGATGGTTAAGCGAAAACCTAACATACTGGCTTGCGGCTCAGTGCATCGTATGATTATAGCCACTGAGAGAGCCAAAACTATATTTTTTTCTGAGTGGGGATGGTTTAGATGTAGCGCAGATATACCCAGCTTAATGATGAATGATGAACCAAGAATACCCAAGATGAAGTTGCGTACCTTAAAAAAGATATGCTTCCTGGAACTTTTTCAGATGTGAACTGTACAGCCATGTTTACATTTTTACTAAAACAGATATGTACAAAATGGAGAAAATCTTGCAATTAAAATGTCTCCAGCCCATGATGATGCAATTAATATTCTGTAAATCTGAACTGTTATAATTGTTAAAAGTTTTACATTGCAATCCCATTATTACTATAACTGGTAAACATATAAACATTTTAGGGGAAAAGTAGGCAAGACTGCTAGAACTACAAAAAGCATAAAGTCATCTTCCCCAGCTATTAAGAGATAAATCTAACCAACTCCCAAAAGCATTCAAAGGAATTCATGCAACATGAGTAGATTTATGATCAACAACATATTTTGTACTGTTTATTACAAGGCAGATATTCCTGGTTTTTCTGGGCCATGTGGTTCCCGAAGATACGATGGATATCTTCTTTAGGAATCCCACACATGACAGCTGCACAAAGTCAACTTATGTGAGCCTTAAACAGCATTCCAGGCTGCAGTTCAAATATTGACAACTAATAGTAATGCTGTGTAGCTATAACCAAAAAATAGGATAGTGTTAATTTTTAAAAATGCAGCAATCTTGAAAAGATAATTAAAATTATATGCCTGTTTTTCCATTTTTAAATTATGTTAAACTAGCAAAGCAGAATGTTTGTTTATTGTAGGTGTACTAATTATCTTTAAGAAAATGCCTTAAATTATTAAGAATGGTTCCACACATATTCATTTACTGACTCTCACTTCTCTCTCTCTCTCTCTCTCTCTCTCTCATTTCCGGGGCCACTTACAATAAAATATTAACGTAAGGCCAAACTAATAACTATGCTTGTCTATCATGTTAATCTACTTGAATTCTTTGAATTTTCTTTAACACGGTTATTTAATAAATTATTGCAAAGCTCAAGTTTGAAATCCATTTAAATGACATTTTTACGAACTTTCATATACAGTTGTTCTTCAGCATGTTGATTAGTTTATGCATTAATCTTTCCCAATTTGGTGCCCTCCAGATTACACAATGGATGTCAAGTAGCTGCTATAGTCCTAACACCTCTATAATTGGTTGGAAAACACTATTCGGTCCGTTTGTATCTTTTTTATGTATATAATTTTTACTGAAGAATTTTTTAACAAAATAAAAGCATGCCAATCTTGAAAATAAACAAAAATAATGAAGAAAGAAAAAAGAAAAAAGAAAAGATTGTAAAGAAGCCACTTCCAATCTTTTAGACAGCAATTATTAATGCATTTATATTTTATCCTCTCTCTTTAAGGTTACATTCCAATTTCCTTCTACCGTTAAGATACTCTTCTGTGCATTTGTATCTTATCTCATTTGACATTCCTTGGAACTTCAGCGCCATTTATACTGATTTATTTGTACGCTGCATTCTTACTCTGACAGGCACTTAACACTAAACAAAAACTGGAAAAAAAGATTATAAAAATTAAAAATAGATGAAAGTATTAAAATTACTAAATTAGTCTAACAAACTTATCTAACCCTGAAAAACAGATTAATCATTTCAGATTTCCTAAATGCTGAGAGAGTGAGAGTCAAACAATTCCCCAAGGAATGTATTCCATAGCCTGGGAACATCATTAGAGAAGGCTGGACTCCCACATCTCAAAGGCAAGCTTCTGATAGTAGAAACATATTCAAAAGAGCCTCCCCTGAAGCTCCTAACAACTGGACAAGTCGAAAGGAGGAGATGCAATCCATTGGAAAGGCCCTAAGCCATGGAGCCTTTAAAGGTCACTAAGCCACTAAGCCTTTAAAGGGCAATACCAACTGGTTAAATTCTGCCCAACAGGCAATCAATTATCAATGCCCAACTTTCAGCAGAGGCATCATATGATCCTCTTATCTTGCAAAAGTTAACAGGTCAGCTGCCAGAATTTGCATCAACTTAACAGAATCAGGGAATGCCTATATACTCTCTCTCAAAAGAAAGTGTAATTTTAGTTTCAAACATGTGATGTCTCAATAATGTTTAGTCTCAGCAATGTAATTATCTCTTGATTAGGCCTCACTTATGTGCATTACTTAAAGCTACTATGTCAATCTGAAAAACTATACCTCGTCTAATTAAATGGTGAACCTCAACCAACCTGACAGGAATTTTAAAACTTATCATCGGTTGTCTTTCCAGAGAGGAATCCCAAACAAGAAAATACCATGATGACTTTTAAAGAGTTACAACATACCAGGAGATCCTGGATCCTGACTGATAGCTCTTGCAAAGTAACTGCTAATGTAAAGAAACCAAAAGAGTCAACAGCTGGAAGGAGGTAACAGCTGTGGATTATTAATATCAGCCGCATCACTAAGGTCACTCAGGCAATCAGCAGTTTTGCACCCATGCCGGAATATAGTTAATCCTTGATTTAGAACAGTTCATTTAGTGAACATTTGAAGTTACAACGGCCCTGAAAAAAGTGGCTTATGACCATTTCTCACATCAATAATCGTTACACCATTTCCACGGTCACATGAACAAAACTCAAACGCTTGTCAACCAGCTCATGTTTTTGACCGTTGCAGTGCCTCCAGATCATGTGATCACTGTTTATGACAAGCAAAGTCAATGGGGAAGCCAGATTCACTTAACAACCATGCTGCTAACAACTGCAGTGATTTCCTTAAAAACTTTGGCAAGAAAGGTCGTAAAATGGGGCAAAATTCATTTCACAATCATCTTGCTTAGCAACAGAAATTTTGGCCTCAAAATTTGTGGTTGTATGTCAAGGACTACCTGTAGTCATTTTAAATAACCCTGCTGAAAATAGAAATGACTAACTGATGTTCCTGAAAAAGAGTTGAGTTTTTGTAAGTCCCAACTACAGCTCCAAAATAGTTTTGTATTATTGCAATTAACATTGATAGCAAAGCTAAGCAGCAATGCATTGGGTTTTTTTTTCTTCAGAAGCCATTACTGATCATCCTAGCTAAGAGGGTGTCGAACACAAGCAACCCAATGACTCAGCCTGACAATCGTGAGCTCATAGAAGGAAATGACTTGCCAGTGAGTACAATGCACAATTGGGACTACAAAGTGCACAAGATCAATATACATAGAAACCAGAGATCAATAACGATCTTGATATTGCATACTTCTTAACAACTTTATTAAATGGAATTAGTCTTTTTTATTGTTCAGATGATGCAGCCCATTCCAGCTTTCATCAGATTCCCAAATGTACAGCAGTTCCTCCTCTCCTAAGCAGAGATCAATAGAGGATGCAGCCAGCTACAGAAGATGAAACAGCCAATTCTTTCTCAAGTACAACTGTTAAGTTCTATTTTTGGCATGGAATATTATGGCCCAAATCAACCATTCCAGAAAATGGAGATGTGTAATGATAGTGTTATTTCCCAAAAGATTAATAAAAAGTCAATCTGTGTAGAAAAAAAGTACCAAGAAGGAATCTAACATAATTTGCACTGTTGCAGCAAAATGTAACGAAAATAAAACCTTGAATTTTTTTTTAAAAAAGCAATAAAAAGTCTCTTAATATATTTTTTTCTAGAAAAGAATATTCTTCAGAGCTGAAGAAGCTTCTTGGATGAGAAGTGAAATGTCCTTAAGAAAAACAAAGTCCAGTTGACTTTTGAAAAAACACTTTTGGGATAGAAAAGAATATGTTACAAATTTCCATTTACAAAATATGATTCATTAACAGTAAAATAAAATGCATTGTACTATAGTATAAAATAGCATGAAATATTATGCACCTGGATTTAAAAAAATATTATTAAACTATTAAAATACAAAGGGAGAAAAACTGGGAATAATGGCCATTATGAAAGTTCACATTTTTAGCAAAAGGCAATGCAGTGGTTTGTCATGGAAATATATTCAATGCAGATTGGAATAATTTATTTAACTAACATAGAACCAGATAAAATGAAAGGAAATGGAAAGGTAAGCTTCTTTATCCTTTGGCATTTACTGAAACACAGTTATCCAGCAATAAGATAATTATTTTATATTCAAGGATCAATCAAGCCTGGACCATTTAATACAAAAAGATAAGCCAACTTCCGGCATTTAGCAAAAACATCCATCCAACAGCAGTTTCCAGACACCTTAAGGTAAAATAAGTCATGAATCAGTTTTTATCTAAATTCTACTATGGTAATAGAACGAATAAAAACTCAATTACTAGGTTCAGGCTGAAAATAAAATTATATGGGCAATCTGCTAATTCACAATTGTAGTATTTGAAGGGTAACACTACAGAAAAGAAAGCCACCAGCAGATTTTCATCTATATAGCTTTGTATCAAAATAGTGGATGAAAGGACCAGCAAGGGGAATTTCAAATGCATTTTTTGGAATTTCCTTGAAACTATTCTGCAGCCATTTTGAGTATCTCATTGCATTTTACTTCAATCCAAACTTGCAAGAAACCAAACACCACTCCAATGCTATCTTTTTTAGCATACCGTCCCTTTCTCAATTCCTCTTTTGCCAAGCTTTACTTCAAGGGAGTCACCAAATCCATCAGCATCTGTCAGCAGGGTGAATTTGATTTAAATCAAGTCGATTTAAGTCACTAGTAAAGAGGCTTCATTTAAATCGTAATTTTTAAAGCAGCAGATCCTCTTCTGATCTGCTGTTGACTCACCGACAGTCCCAATATTGCAGAATATATAGTCTCAGGCCGCATAACTAAGCTTCATTTCATGCTGAATAAACTAAATTATTAATGAATCTTAAATAGAAAACTATCTTTAGATAGATTTTTTACTCCAAAAGCATTTTATTGAAATAAATTTGATAAAAATAAAAAATATCTGATTTAAATAAAAAACATGAGATTTTTTTTGATCTTTTAAAAAAAAAACCCATCAATTTTTATCCATCCTGCTTGACAGCAAAACTAAAGCCTGATTCTTTGTGTGAAATTAAATTTTAATTAAGTAGCTTTATATATCTGCACTTTTTTTTCCAATTACATCAACTTGCTGATTAACCAAATGTAAAATATTTTAGCATTGGTAGAAAGGAATGTACTGTATGGCATTTTCTATTGAAATAATCAGGCCACATTACATCTTGTGGTTGTTGAAAATGCAACGATTATGAAAACAGCTATTGATCAAGGGATTCTATGCAGTTTTCATTACTGCACATTGGGTTGGGCATAAATCAGTCATTGGAGGCAAAATGTATAACAAAGATTTCCCAGATACTATGAAATGTTCTTTATTACATCAAGACAGACCCAGATTTCTTCCAAAAGTACTAAATGAACTCATTTCTGAAAGCAAACAGCTTTTCTGCATTTAGGATAAATATAGTAGGGAAAATTTACACATTATCTGGGTTCACATTAACATGATTGTCGCTCAGCATGTTATTTAAACTCAATAGTTATGATTTATAAAATATTGTTTACAAATTAACAGTTTACCAGATATTGAGTCAATATTTTTTTAAACAGTCTCTGTTTAAACAAATCACAACTTAGCACTTGTGAATAACATTCCTATGATCCCAGGAATGAAACTTTGAAAACAGCCTTCAGATCTCATTAAGGATATAAAATATCACCTTTACTGTATCACCTTCTGTTTGTTCTATAGGTGGAGTTCTTCTCTAAGAAAAAAGAGTTTAATCTCACTTCATTAGAGTAATTCTATGCTGTACTTTGGATTTGACATCTTGCTTTTGAAGTTGCCTGATCATTATTAGAACTTCTTGCCATCCAGAATAAAAGCAATTTATCTCTCCTAGCCATTTCCTTGACTCTTTCTTGCTAGTTCCTATTCAAGTTCTAAAGAAATACTTTATTGTCAAACTTGGTTGAAACTCTGACACCACAATACAAATAGTCCCTTCTTCCTCACTCTTTCAGTTCCTAATTTGAAGAAAACCATAATTTCTCATTACAGATGGTCCTCAATTTACAACCATAATTGAGCCCAGAATTACGATTCTAAGTTGTTGCAGTTGTAAATTGAGGCATCATGTGAATGAGCCTCAATTTTCAGCAATTTTTGCAATGGTTGTTAAGTAAATGCCATGGTCATTAAGAAAACTCTGCATTCTTGGTAGGAAACCAGAAGTAAATGCCAGAAACTAGCAAAACATATACACATTGGCGCGTTCTTACTGGATCGGAGGGGTCGCAATGACTGAGGCGAGATGCGACCTAACAGGTAACGTTTATTCTAACCGACTAACATTCCAAATGTCACAACAAGAGCGCTTCTTTCTGTTTGACAGCTCTTTTATACTGGCTGTCAAACAGATGGCCAATCATGAACAAGGTATGACTTCTCTTCCCACTAGGGGGCCAGATCCTGGAGCAGACTCAGTACACTACACCCCTTTCCACCTCAACCGCGCATGCGTAGTCTTGGAGGTACGCCGGTTGACGCCAGATCTGGCCTGATAGTCTGGGGCTTGGAGTCTGCAACTGCCCACGTCGGGGCGGTTCTCCAGCTATCATTGGACTCTCGGCGGTCCTCTCCATCGCTGCCAGGTCTACTCGTCCCGGACTAGTTTCTCCGGCTGCAGGTAAGTGATTGGGTTCCTTTTCATCCGTGCGTCCGTGATCGATTGACAATGGGCTGTCTGGTGTTTGTTGCGTATTTTCTGGCGCTGACTCGCTGCTCTGTTGTTGGTTTAAGACATCTCATCGGGCCCTTAGCTGATCCTTATGGCGACGCCATACTTGCCCTTGGCCCATTTATACCCTATAAGAACAGGGACCGGTAAAGTCTACTACCCAACCCGGTAGCCACAGAGGTTGACCTCCATAATTCCGGGCGTATACAGTGTCCTCTAAATGGAATGGCCGGTGAGTGTTGTTGGAGTCTAAAGGTCTGCTAGGGGCGTACTGGGGATGCAACCGATCTAGAGTGGTCCGTAGCCTTCGGCCCATAAGCAATTCGGCCAGACTTCTATTAGTGAGCTGGCACGGCGTTGTATGTTGTACTAACAAGTAACCAGCAACCCTCTCTTGCCAATCTCCGGGGCCCATTTTCCCTAATGCCTCTTTGGTGGATCTAACGGCCTGTTCCGCATATCCGTTACTGGCCAGATGGAACGGGGAAATTTGGCAATGTTTAATTCCTAACCTGGCTAGGAACACCTCAAACACTGTGGCTGTTGCTGTCAGACAAATTGCCCATTGTCTGACAGCAACAGGTCGGGCAACCCATGTGTGGCAAATACTTTCCTGAGGGCTTTGATTATTGTTTCAGAAGTGGTAGAGTGCATTAATACAATCTCTACCCACGTCGAGTAGGCGTCTGCTATCACTAGGAATACTTGCCCCCGGAATAGTCCCACAAAATCGATATGTATCGGGACCAAGGAGCCCTCAGTTCCTCCCATTCCTGGGCTTGTACTATAGGCGGCATAGGTCTAGACTCCTGGCACTCGGACACCCATTCTTGATATCCCTATCTAGGTTGGGCCATCACAGATAACTCCTACCCAGGGCCTTTATCCTCACTATTCCCAGGTGGCCTTTATGCAATGTGGCCAGGATGGATTTTCTGATAGGGGGTGGGACCACCACCCGATGCCCTCATAACAGACACCCTCCCTGAGCAACAGCTCAAGTTGCCTCATGGTGTAAGGCTGCATCTCAGGTCGAAATGGTCCCTGGGGCCAACCCCTCTTCACCCAGTCCATGACGCTGGAGATTTTCAGGTCTCGCACCGAAAATCGAGCAATGTCAGCGGCCGTGATAGGAAACAGTAAGCTGACAATCAAACATACTGCCGATGCTGAAGCAGGGTCACACAACAAAGTGTCCAGTAGGGCAATGGCTTAGTGCATCTGCATGGGCCAGAGTCTTATCCGGACGGTGAAGCAAGGTGTAGCTATAGGCTGATAGGAAAACTGACCAACGGGTCATCTGTGGAGACAGGATTGTGGGGTTTGGCGGTCGCCAGTCAATAGTCCTAGCAGTGGTTTTTAGCTGGTGATGAGGACAAACAGCCAGCCATAGAGATAGTCATGGAACCTTTTAACCCCGGGCACTAGTGCTAACACCTCTTGTCCAATTGAGAGTAGTTTCTCTCGGCCAGGGCCAAGGTTCTAGAAAAAAACACCACAGGGGCTTCTAACCCATTCAGAAACCTGTGGCTGAGGACAGCACCTACTCCATATGGGGACGCGTCACACACTAGCACTAGTGGCAGATTCTCACAGTATAGAGTGAGAACCGAGTTGGAGACCAGGAGATGTTTGACCGCCGCAAAAGCAACAGCCGCTTTGGCACCCTACACCCAGGGTGCCCCCCAGTCCAGTGGATGGTGCAGGGGTTTGGCTCCTGAAGCCTTATGAGGGAGAAAAATTGCATAGAAGTTCAAGAGTCCCAGGAATCCCTGGAGTTCAGACTTACTGCGAGGGGGGGGTTGCATCTAGGATTGCTTTCATTTTTGCCGCTGTAGGAAGTATTCCGGTCGCATCAATCAGGAATCCCAAGAATTCCACTTGGGGTACCGCAATGAGGCATTTCATTTTCTTTACTTTGAGACCAGTGCATTGGAATTGCCATAGGACTAACTGCAGTCTGTCCATCAGTTCGGGTGTGCTGGTCGCCGAAACCAGCACATCATCAAAATATGGCATGACCCCGGGGATTCCGTGGAGCAGCCGTTCCATCAGGCTCTGGAATAACCTCGGGGCCACGCTGACGCTGAATTGAAGGCGGAGACACCGGAAATTCCCATGGTCCATGACGATCATCTGTGCCTCAGCAGTCGGGTCGTCCACAGGCAGCTGTTGGTAGGCCTGTGCTAAGTCGAGCTTAGTGAAGACGAATCCATTTCCCAGTGAGTGCAGCAAGTGCTGCACCACTGAGACTGGGTAGGCATGGGCTTGCAAGGCCTGAGTAGCCTGGTAATCCGTGCATATGCGGATAGACCCATCCATCTTGTTAACTGTCACGATCGGC
Source organism: Ptyas mucosa (assembly GCA_012654045.1). Classification (NCBI taxonomy): domain Eukaryota; kingdom Metazoa; phylum Chordata; class Lepidosauria; order Squamata; family Colubridae; genus Ptyas; species Ptyas mucosa. The sequence continues at coordinate 6,367,326 of WNWU01000017.1, read as the reverse complement.
GTTTCCCAGCGGGCATGGTCGACTGGCTCAAGAATGTCCTGGGAGATGAGTTTGTCAAGTTTGGCGTCCACTCTGGGTTTTAGCGCGAATGGCACTCAGCGCGGCTTCAATCTATGCGGCTGTACTTGTGGATTCAGGCTGAAAGCTACTAGAGTTCCGTTGTATTTGCCCAACTTCTCATCGAAAACAGTGGGAAATTCCTTAACAAGTACCTTCAATTCTGATGATCTGATTGCATTGAGCCCCTGGATGGTCAATCCTAGGGCTTCGAACCAATTAAGCCCTAAGAGGCTTGGTAAGGGCCCGTCAACAATCACTAATGACAGGCAACCCGAGAACCTTTTAAAAGTTACTCTGAATATCCCACTGCCAATGATGGGAATTTGGTTACCCTGATAATCCCTTAGGATGAAATCACAGGAGTCCAATTGTCTTTCTGACAGCTTAGGGACTAGCCGATTGAGGGGCCATTAGCATCATGGCGGTTTCGAATATCTCTATACCGCAGAAACTCAGAAAATATGCTCGCTTACGATTGCTTGACAGATTCGTGTAGTCATTAGCAATGAGGAAGCATTCAAATCTAGCCACGTAATCTTCCCACGACTCGGTAGTTGGGTTAAATGGAGGAAAATTCTGTGAGGATGCCATTTCCGCCAATTTGTAAGGGCTCACTCACCCTGTGTGACTGTTGCTGTGCGACTTCTCGTTGCGTCCAACAGAATGTTTTGCTAGTGAAAGTTCTTAGTGACTCAGCTCTCTCTTGTCTGTTACCTCAGATCGCGTATCCCATATTCGTCGCCAGTGGCACGTTCTTGCCGGATCAGAGGGGTCGTAATGACTGAGGCGAGACGTGAGCTAACAGATAACATTTATTCTAACCGGCTAACATTTCAACAACAGTCACAATAAGAGCGCTTCTCTCTGTTTGACAGCTCTTTTATATTGGCTGTCAAATGGCTGGCCAATCATGAACAAAATAAGAACTTCTCTCCCCACTAGGGGGCTGGATCCTGGAGCAGACTCAGTATACTACACACACACCACACATACACACAGGTCATGTGACCACAGGATACTGCTAAGAGCTGTAAAGGTAAGCTGATTGCCAAGCACCCAAAATGTGGTCACACAACGAGGGATTATGGTCATCATAACTTCAAAATTAGGTTGTAAATAACTTTGGAAGGGGGGGGTTCCTGTCATAATTTTGGTCACTAAGCAACTGGTGGTAAGTCAAGGTCTAGTACATCCTAAGATAGCATGGCAAATCACGGCCGCTGGTTCAGGTAAAATACAATTAGTTTTGGCAAAATGTCAAGCTTCTAGACCACCATGTACCATCAATCATGAATCAAGCAAAGTTTTTATTTGTTTGGTTCCCCCCCCCCCCAACTTTTATTATATTTACAAATAACTCATGGTGGCAAACATAGTTTCTTCTTCCTATTTTCCTCACAACAGCAACCCTGTGAGATGGGTTCAGCTCAGAGAGAGAGACTGGCCCAAAGTCACCCAGCTGGCTTTCATGACTAAGGCAGGATACAACTCACCACAGACTTCTGGTTCCTAAGCCTGGTGCCTTAAGCGCTAGACCAAACTGGGTCTTCTTTTTTTTTAATATCTAGCTAAAAAAAGTATAGCCTTTTCCCAGCAGTACATGAACCGTATGCCAGTCTAAACCGATAAAATTGTGCATCTCCTGTTCACTGACTTTGTTTCCTGACAGTTCTTCACCCCATGTGCACCATCTTGACTTCCTAATATAGTAGTTTCATTTACACTTAAAATACCTACAACAAAATAACATTTTCAATAACAATTCCAGTATCTCCTTACGCTGCCTGCACATATTTTTTAAGGGTTGAAAAAGCTAGCTAAGTCTGACTTGGTTAATGCTGGATAGATGATTACTAGAGAATACCAGTGCTCAATGTTAGACTGGGAAGCACCCTGTAGGAAAGCAGCAGCAATCCCCATTGCCTGGCAACAACTGCCTGGCAACCCCCATGAAATAATCAGGAGCCGAATTCAACATCCACACTACTTTTTTCTTCCCATTGACAGTCCTGCATTTTATAGCTCCTCACCCCCACTTTCCTTACTAGCTACCATATTTCTCCTGGCATAATGTAACTATTTCTATTCATAATAATTATCCTTTTTCAATATGATTTTTAAAAATCAGTAAGATCAAAATAGGAATGATAGGATAGCTTTTTTGAGCAGTTACATTTCTAACTAATGGCCACAATACAAAATATTTATTAAATTAATTAATTAGATTAATTAGACCAGAAGCTTGGCAGTTTGAGACCCAAGTATCGCATGACGGGATGAGCTACCATTCTTTCCCCAGCTCCTGCCAACCTAGCGGTTTGAAAGCATGCAAATGTGAGTAAATAAATAAGTACTTTTTCAGTGGGAAAATAACAGTGTTCTGTCTGCCTCAGTGTATAATCATACCAGCAATATAACCACAGAAGTGTCTTCGAACAACGCTGGTTCCCTTGGCTTGGAAATGGAGATGAGTATCGCCCTCTAGAGTCGACCAGACCACCCCTTAGACACGACCAGAAGGGAAAGCTTTACCTTTAATTAATTAGAAGTGCAAAATTTTCCTTAAAAATGTAACATTAGATAAAGGTTACTGTTTAATGCCAAATACTTTATAATGTTGTAATATTCGAAAGACGGCAAATAAAATTCAAAACATCTTGAAAAAAATTTGCTAGGCAAATTTTCAAAATCTGCAATATTTATTTAAATATAACCATTTTCTGAACAAATTTCAGAAATCAATGGCATAAAAATTTAATACGTTATTTATTATATTTGGCTTTTCTAGAGCAGCGGAGCACAAAGTTGATTCCATATTGCCAAAATCAGCATCAGAAGAGTCTGACACCCCACCCCCAACCCCCTTGCATCAATTACATTAGATAGCGGCAGATGGATACATTTCACGTATGCAGACTGTACTTTTACAATCTGCAACTGTTAAAACCCCCTTGAAAAATCATTATCCAGATAATTCACCTGCCTAAAATCCCCTCCGGCATATTCCATCCCTTTCATCTTAAATGGAGCATGACATCAAATGCATGGGTAGCTTTCTATATATTATTATTAAAGCTGAAACAAGGCTTCTCAGTAGCATGCTCTCTTTCAGCACTGTTTAATAGCTTAGGACATCTGTTGCAGGAAGGAGTTAAACAGGGATGATTTCCCAGGAACCAATTTGTAAACCATTCTGTCCCCACTTTGGTTTTACGGTCCGCTGTGCTAATTTATTTTTCAGTCATTATGAGACAAGACCATGGAGAACTGGGACAGAGGCGGTTTGGAACACCTTACTTTCTAGATCCATTCTACAAAATGACTTTTATATAGTACTATCAAAATAACAACAGAAGCTGTCACTCAACAGCTCCAGTATGAGGCTTTCAAACTTCATTTTACTATCCCAATGCTGATGGAAAATATAGAAACCTTTAGCAAAATAGCATGATATTCTAGCCAAAGAATTTGTTGCGAATATGTTACCCATCCATTTAAGGAATATCAATTCCACATTTGTAATGAATCTATTAAATATTTAGATGTCTATATGGCCAAGGATATGGAAACATGTATTATAAATGCATTATAGAGATTTCTTCAAAAATCAATAGATGTGAGTCATTCAATTTCACCCTCTGAGGAAAAGTAAATGCTTTCAAAAATGAGTGTTATTCCCAGATTAATCTGTATTCTGAAAGGAATTCCAGTTTATATATCTTGAAAGTATTTTCAGAAAATGTAAATCTTTATTAAAAAATTTCTCTGGAGTTCAATTTTGAAAATATCTTCATAGAAGATATAATAATTGGTGTTAATTTTCCAATTTGGGCAACTTTGGAAAATGCAGATATAGCACCTTTGCCTTGGATGGACAATGTTAGGATCTAAATATTCTAAACTGTAGTATCTCTCAAAACCACTGTATTAGTTAGAAAATTATGGAATCTAATAAAAAAAGTAGTTGACCCTTTTTTCCATGCCAAATTGACAACTTTAAAAATTGTGAGAAAGATAGTGATGTGGAAAAACTGGATGGAAGCAGGGATATTGATTTGGCCCAACCGATAGATGATGAACATGAATTTTTAATATAGGCTGTGTTAATAGATAAATATCATCTATCAGATATAACTTAATGGATATTTTTACAATTACGTTTATTAACAATGCTGTTTGGACCAGCAGTATTCTTAGCTTCTGAGACACCTGAGATATAGAACAACTTTTATTAAATCCATTAAAACAAAAAAAATCTTATTAGTTTTTTATAGATATTTATTATCAATAAATTAGTTTGATAAGCAGATTTAAGAAATGACTGGAATAAAGAATTAGAAGTCAATTTACTCACTTATTTCTTTATTTGTATCCTGCTTTTATTATTGTTACAAATAACTCAAGGCATATCCAACACACCTTCCTCCTATTTTCCCCACAAACTTGTGTCGAGATGGGCTGAGATACAATGACTGGCCCAATGTCACCAGCCAGTTTTCAAGGCTAAGACGGGACTAGAACGCAAGGTGTTCAGCTTTCTAGCCTGATACCTTCAATGCTAGACCGAAGTGTCTCTATACTGTCTATAAGAATATCTTAATTTCTATAGCAAGAGTGCTTATGGACCTCAAATTACAATTTAAATAACGGACATATTTAGACTTTATTAGATTCCATTATGTTTGTAGAGAAAAGCACTGTTAAAATTGGCATTTTATTGGAGATATAATAAGGATAATGCTTCTTTAAAGTACACTTTTTAGACTGTTCTATATTTACCAAGTTTGGAGAGAAAGTGATTTATAAATACCACTGTGTGACAAAAGCTAAAATTTTATGAGGATAATCTTTTGAATTATGTAACTAGTAAATGAAATTTGAGAATCAGATAATGTAAATGGATGCTCTATGCCAGTGATGACTAAACTTTTCAGGACCGAGTGCCGAAAGCGTGCGTGTGTTGCGCGCGAATGCACGTGCCTGCAGCCAACCCCCCAAAATGCAATGCGTGTGTGGGCCCCATGCACGTGCCCCGCCCCCCACACATGCGTATGTGCCCCCTGCATGCCCCCCGCTCATGCATACATGGGCACCAGGCATGTGCAGCAGAGACCTGGAAACCAGCTGGCTGGCGGGAGGCGCGCATGCATGTGCAGCAGAGCTGAACTGAGGCAACAGCTTGCGTGCCATCAGAGAGGGCGCTGTGTGTCACTTCTGGCACGCATGCCATAGGTTCGCCATCACGGCTCTATGCCCTTACTGTGGCTAAAAGTTTGATACTGCAGCACTGAAAGATAAATGCACGGCTCCATTTATTTAATGGATTGAAGACCTGATTGCACTTGCCACTTAAGAGCGGATTGCCCATAGACATGGAAATTCTATTGAGACGTAGAATGAAATATGGGACTTTTTCATAACAATACAGTGGGTTAAAAGATTGTTGTAAAAATCTGTATGTATATGTATTAAAATATATATGTATTTAAATAATATTTGCATTAGACAAGTATATATAGAATTGTAACTATTATTACAATGACACATTTTATTTTCTTTTTTTTTCATCGTTCTTTCACTTTTTGTGAAAAAAAGTGTGTTTTTATGTGAGGGGGGGTCTCTTGGATAATGTATATATAACCATTACTATTAGTTTTTTGTTTTTATTTTTTTCTTTGTGTTAATTAAAAAGCAATAAAAACAGGCTGTATGGTGCTGTGGATTGAAAAACACCAAGGCTTCAATCCTATACATAGCTGACAATTAAGTATTGTGAATTCAGGTACAGGATTTTATAGTAACATACTCAAAGGCAATGATTCTTAATAGGGATGAACAAAATTCATCATTTAAGGAATGAAATATTTCCTTTGCAATTTCCAAACAGAAAATTATTCAAGACACCCCAGTCATGGTACTTGGAACTGGCAAAAACTCCCCAAAATGGCATGGAATAGGGAAAAATGAAACATTCCTCAGAATCTTCTGTTTTCCAATCAACAAATTTGATTTTACCTATCTCTGGGTAAAAACATTTTATGCTGCAATCCATCAATTATTTTCTTAAAAACTGGCATTCATTTTGGAAATAAGAACCCACTTTTTTGTAATCCAAGAACAGTTATATATTTACAGGCCTTCTGTTATTTATCATGTATAGCTAGCATGTATCTGCCAACATGTCAGAAGCAGAGACATGGTTATGTGATAGGCTGTGCAGCTCAAAATGTTATCTATTTATATAACCCTCCTGCATTTTGTGTAAGAATGAAACCTGGTGCAGACCTGGCTTGAATAGCAGCTGCATTTTTTCTCTCCAAGGTTCTCAAAAATGCAACTGTTTACAATTCTTCAATTAGCCAAAACAACAATTCCTCAAATGGATTATTTATTTTTTCTTTTCTTCCTCATTGTCAACACCACAGCTTTGTTTTCACTGAAAAATAAATGATAGAGAGAAAGTATAATCTTCATTACACCAAATAAAAAATAAGTACTTTGAAAAACTGCTATTATGACCTTAAAGACTGTCCACGGTCAGGAAAAAATCGTAGTCACTAACAGAGGAGAAATATCTGAGATCAATTGAGTTGTCTAAACAAAACACTATTTGTGCTGCGTAAGCCAATGAAAAATTTAAATTAATCCTTGATGTTGTTAGCCTTTGATTAGATACAGAACTATACAGATTTGCTCAATGAATACCGTAAAAAAGGTCACAAAATCAGGTCCAATCATATGGATGCTTCTGACCATCACAACTTACGACTGAGATTCCAGTTCTAACTGCAATGGTTAAGATAAGAAATACGTGTAGATGACAATTTAATATAACCATTAAAGTCAGGATACAACATGATAAGGTTTGCATTATGATATTACTACACATTGTGTCTTCTATTATTAAGTTGGTAGCAAGTCTGTCTTTACAGTTTCAGTTTGTAGCTCAGTCTTCTGCCCATGTCAGCATCACTATCCTGTTGTTTGTTGTTGTTCATGAAAACCTACTTCAGATTGAATGGTTGACTGCATTCAAGTATGGACCCTCTTTATTTTTTACACTTCAACTCCCATAATTTTCAGCCAACATGTCTAGGTGGCAGAGACTTAGTATTTCGAGAAGGGATTTGTTTGTGCTTGCTGGACTTGCATTGACAACAGGATTAGAATGGTAGCATGTTGACATTAAATGCTTGTTATAATTTCAATACTGACTATAAAGGCTGCCATTCTTCCATTTCAGGATAGCATACATAATGCTCCCACTTCTTATTTTTCAACACAACAATCTTGTGAGGTAGGTTAGGCTTCAAGAGAATTACTGGCACTAAAGTCACCTAGCCGGTTTCTGTGCCTATAAACTCACGGATTTTCCTGCTTTCTAATCTAGCATTTTCATACCTACACTAAACAGACTTTCTAATATTCCTCAAAGCACTGGGGCCTTTTTAAAACGATGTTCAGGCAAGTATTTCTATCTTAAATTTTACCTAAAACCCATTGAAAATGATAGCATGACTTTTATCAGTTTGGTTTTCTCTCCAGTTCCCAAGCATACACATCAAACACTTGAACAATCTGAGCTGCTGAAAACTTTTACAATTCTTATTTACAATTAATAAATAAATAAAATGTATATCAGCTACTTCAAACTGAGCCAGCACGCAAGCCATGCCTCCTTATGTTTGCTGACCAAGCATCAGTTTAAATTACATAGGACAGAGTGCTAAAAGGTCTCTGTCGGTCTAGCAATTCTGAAAACAGGAGCAAATGTCAGAGTAATGGCATTAAGCAGAATGTCACACTGTTATTTTCCATGTCTACAGTAGCAACCTGTTTTCAAAACCCTACCCCTTTTTCGTGTTTTTTTAATCTATGTAAGGTAATTTGTATTTTTATATTATTTATTTTTAAGGTTAATCTTATATATAAATGTCCCTAATGCAAGCTTGACAGGTTATTAGCTAAAAGCTACTCAGTACAGTTAGGTTGCAAACTCAGCAGTCGGTCACCTGAGGCCCTTGGCCTAATTGTCTGCAGCTCTCAACCCAATTTTAAAATCCTCTCGCAGAAGCTTTCTGTTTATGCTCTGCAGCCGGTGACCAACAGAATGGACATCTTGCACACGACTTTGAAAGCTGATTTGCTGTTTTGGTTAAGGTAGTGGACTAGAAAGGAGAGACTGTGACTCTTTCATGTCCCTTAGACATGAAAGCCAATGATTTTAGACCTCTCAAAAGGTGATGTGGAGGCAGGAGTCTTATTATGTACATCCAGTGGAGTTGTGCAAAACGAAAACATGATTTAAATCAAATAAATGTATATTTGGTTTTGACTCTCATTTCAGACCTTAGCGAATTACTCCTATAATACAGCTCCTGTCATGAAAAATAAAGTGCTACCTACCCTTCCCTTTAAATAAAATAAATGTAGTGCTGGGTCTAAATGTTAGAAAACAAGGAGAAACAAAGCATCAATAAGGCTTGACTGGATTTCAAAACTGAGTTGTGTTTTATTTCATATGTCCTGTGTTTAGTTGTAGATAGGTAGGCAGAATAGAGCAAATGCCTGGGATTACAGGTAGTCCTTGACTTACAACCACAATTAAACCCTAACTTTCTTTTGTTGAGCAAGGTAGCTGTTAAATGACTTTTGTCCCATTTTACAAAATTTCTTGCCACAGTTAAGTGAATGACTGAAGTTGTTAGTAACTTGGTTAAGTGAATCTAACTTCCCCATTGATTTGCTTGTCAAAAGTTCGTAAAAGATGATCACATGACTTTGGGACAATGCAACTGTCATAAATACATGCTAGTTCCAATGTTGACCATGTGGCCATGGGTGCTTCAACAGTCATAAGTGTGAAAAATGATTATAAGTCACTTTTGCCCTTGTAAGTTCAAACCGTCACTAAACGAATGGTTGTAAATCAAGGGCTACCTGTACTTTTTCATGCAAATGCTTCCGAGTTTAGTCTGTAGTGAGGAAAAAAATTCCCATTTAAATTAAAAACTAAGGTGACTGGAGATAATATAGATGCAACAAAGCATCTTTTACTGGTACATACAGACTACAGTGAGCATTGGGCTCCTTGCTAACCGTAGAAGAGCCCAGAACAAAGCAATGTTACAAGATATATATGTTCGTTACAATACATAGGGAAGATAAAGAAAATATTGTAAATTATAGTGTGACCTTTACACTGGAATGTCTTTGATTAAACATTGAGGGTGACCTTGGATGGTGCCCCTGCATTCCTCCATATACAATCGGGGTTCTATCCTGCCCAATGCTATCATTCAGTACTGTAAACAATAGCATTCACTGTGTTCCATATGCTTCCTCCTTTCACACCATTCTGTTCATACTCTAAGGACAGCAGTTTGGTTTCCGTTATCTGTCTCCATTCCAAGGTCACAGCTCTAGCCTTTTGTTTCTGTGTGGGATTTTACTACAATCCTGCTTTCATTAATGCACAAGCCATTTCTAAATAGTGAATAAAATCCTAATTACATTAAATAATGTGTAAATGAATATATCTCTACATCCTATTTCCTCCTCTCCCCCTTTTCACTTGGGCCTGATGCCATTTTGTTTATTTCAGGAAGTGCAAAATGAACAGGTTCCATAACAAAAGGACCCAGACATTATACCAGTGGTGAAATCCACATTTTTTTTACTACCAGTTCTGTGAGCGTGGTTTGGTGGGCATGGTGTGGCTTGGTGGGCATGGCAGGGGAAGGAATACTGCAAAATCTCCATTCCCACCCCACTCCAGGGGAAGGATACTACAAAATCCCCCTCCCATCCCCACTCCTGGGGGAAGGATATTGCAAAATCTCCATTCCCACCCTACTCTGGGGCCAGCCAGAGGTAGTATTTGTCGGAACTTTGAACCAATCAAAATTTCTGCTACCGGTTCTCCAGAACCTGTAAGAACCTGCTGGATTTCACCCCTGCATTATACAGATACATGCCAAAAGTACAAAAATGTTAATAATAAGTCCACGGGAAAGAAACCGTTTCATCTATCTCTTATTAGAAATATATGAAAATAATTTGTATTCTAGATCGCCTTCTATTGCTGGTGTGCTACCCATTTCTTCTGAAAGCTATGAAACCAGCTGTGAAATATTTTAATATCAGTTCCTGGAACATTTCAGACCATACTTCCAGTACAAAACAGCTTTTCTTAAAACTTTACAGAATTGTTTGCTGGACAACACCCAAGAATCCTCAGACAACGTGCTTGCAGGATACAGAGAAGACACTGATGTTAATAGCAGTATTTGATCTTGCAAATTGCCACATGTGATACAATAAGAGATTTTTCATCCATTCTTTGATCTTTTTTTGTGAGATAGGCTGGTAGACATGGACTGTAAATATTATTATACTGGAGATAATTTTTGACCATGTACATCAAATTTTTGACCCTGGAATGTGGGAAGAATTTTTAAAAATCTATTAGAGGTAGCTAGGAGCTAATTAAAGCTTGGAGTTCTCTAGATTTAAAAAAACGAAACCTAAGAAATATATCATACATTACAGTTGGTATAAATCACAGTATTTTTAATGGACTGATGGTCTCACTCAATGGCTAAATCTACATATGCATTATTAATTCTTAGCATGTTACCGTATATCAGTGTTTCTCAACCTTGGTAGCTTGAAGATGGATGGACTTCAACTCCCAGAATCCCCCAGCCAGCGCTGCTGGCTGGGGGTTTCTGGGAGTTGAAGTCCACCCATCTTCAAGCTTCCAAGGTTGAGAAACACGGCCGTATATGAACAGCCAATTGCAGTTTAATCAATAAATCACAGTTAAACAAACCAGGGGTTACCATATCTGAATGATACTATAAAGTAATTTCTGAAATACTAATGTGGCAGGGGTGGGTTCGACTTACCTTTACTACTGGTTCGCATTGTGCCCACAAGCATGCTCTCGCTTTGCTCGCTCGCTCTTCTGCGCATGCGCAGATCAACTTTGATGACATCCGAGTTAGTGGGCGGAGCCTCCTGCTAGTTTTACCACTGGTTCTTGCAAACCGGTCTGAACCGGGGGCAACCCACCACTGTAATGTGGCCTAAAAGCATACCTATATGTATTGACAATATCTACAGCTTGCCTGAGAGACATTCTCGAAATGGATGCAAAATGACTATCCTTTTTCTTGCAACACTGAGACAGGAACATCTTCACACTGTCACCACAAGAATAATAATACTTACTGCAAAACCAAATAAATAAATCAGGTTTCTAAAAACACAATTTTCTTGTCATGCTCAAACCATAATTTCTGTAATTCCAAAATACGTGAACCATTGTAACTCTTGACTGCCACAGTCCCTCAGTTTGAGTAGGCAGAGAAAGTCAATGAATCAGCAACTGTTTTAGTTTGTGTTGTGGAGAATAACAATACAAACTGATGCTTTCAATCTTGTAAAAAGCTGAAGATGGGGTGGGATGAAAAATAGGAAAAAGAAGCACTATAATGCACCGTTTTCATGCCTGTGAACCATTAATAACAATGCTATTTGGCATTAATAACAATGCATATTTGGCATGTGTGATCAGAGAAGTGTTTATAGTAACTTGAGAAAGTAACAGATCACTAATGGGTTATGTTCCAAACAGAAGAACCTGATGTAATGAGAAACATTTATACCTTTCTCCTCTCTCGTTTTCCATTCAACAATTACAAAAGAATGTACAAAAAAATAACTTTTTTATTTGTACCTTGGCTGTTGGTTGAACAATTTATAAGATCATTTTCATATTCCCCTAATTCTGAACAGAGAGAAAATTAAGCTGTTCTGCTCATTTTAAAAAAATATATGAGGAAATGGAAACGAACTTGTTTCTTTTGGAAGAAGACTCAGTGGTTGTTCCGAGATTTTAAAAACATAAGTCAGGTGTGCTTATGATGACCATTTGCTTCTGGCTATATACACTATTTCTTTAATAAATAACTAGATACTTAATGGACATCTGCTGCCTCTCCTATTCTAAATTTATCATCCAGTCTCTAGAGTCCAACCCTTTAGATTCCTGAATCTGTGGTGGTGAAATGTACAGACATCTGGTCTCTATCTTTTCTACTGTTCCTTAACCCAATTCTTAAGATCAGTGGTGCAAATAGTACATGTTGGAGCATTATATGCTCCATGTACCTCTGCTCTTTCTTCATCTCCAATGCAAAATCTGAAAGAAATGGATGCTCCACATATAGCAACGTATACAGAACTCAACCCGTGGAGCACTGTTTAAAGCAAGCTTAAGTCTGTATTGCTGAGAACACTTATTGAATTCAGCAGGGTTTGTTTCTCAGTAGGTATAGATATTCTGAAAGGGAGAAGGGCTCGGGTGTCTTTGTAAAGCCTTTAACCTACTCCCTGGAGACCCCAGGGATAAATGAAAACACAACTCTTGCAATATTTATGCAGAACAAATAATTTCAATAAATACAGCTTTGCAATCCAGAAAAGACAAAGCTAATCCTTGCTAATCCTCTGTGCATGCAGCAAGAATTCCCAGAATTCTCAAACTGAGTTTTCAAGAGACTCTGGGCTCCAGGATGACTATTTGACCTAAGAGTCTGACTGGGTTGTCCTCCTCAAACTAACAGACTAGTGTGGTTGATATGCCATGGTTAAACCTAATGTGATATATCTGACTTTTGAGCAGTTTAATAACCAAGTTACTGAAATTATAAAAAAATCTGTAGTTATATAAATATGGTTTTGTGTAAGTCTGTCTAATTCTACTTCATTCAACAAATTAAAGAAAAAATACCAAGGCTTAATGTAACCAGATATTCCACTCATCATTAAAGCAGTTATTTCCCCCCGCAAGAATTTATCCTCTCTCTTTCCTAAAAAGAATTCTGCCACACTAAAAAAAAATTCTCAGCATACTATTTCATAACCTTTACTAATCCTAAGAAAAGTACTAGCCCAATATGGACCTTTGGTATTTTTCTTATCCTCAGTATCTTTACCTCAGTGGTGAAATCCAATTTTTTTTACTACCGGTTCTGTGGGCGTGGCTTGGTTAGGTGTGGCAGGGGAAGGATATTGCAAAATCTCCACTACCGCTCAAAATTTCCTCTACCGGTTCTCCAGAACCTGTCAGAACCTGCTGGATTTCACCCCTGCTTTACCTCTTATTTTTATATTAATTATATTTTTTCAAAACTAGAATTGTTTTTTACCATTTGTCTGGAAAATACATTACGCTGAAAAATGGGCTCCCTGTCAGCCTCCCAGATATTTTCTTAGCATTGCCCAGAAACTTAAGAGGTTTTACAAAAATAATAAAATAGAAAACCTGCAATGTGTTTTTTCAGTGAGAAAGATTCTTTCTTAATACAGGTTGTCTTCAACTTACAAGCACAATTGAGCCCAAAATTTCTGTTGTTGTGAGACATTTGTTAAGTGAATTTTGCCCCATTTTATGATTTTTCTTGCCACAGTTGTTAAGTGAATCATTGCAGTTGATAAGTTAGTAGCCTGGTCTGTTAAGTGAATCTGGCTTCCTCACTGATTTTGCTTGTCAGAAGGGTGCAAAAGGTGATCACATGACCTTGAGACACAGCTACAGTCATAAGCATGAAACAGTTACCAACCAGCTGAATTTTGATCACATGATCATGGGGATGCTACAAAGGTCGTGTGAAAAATGGTCATATGTCACTTTTTTCAGTGGTATTGTAGCTGAATGGTCACTAAATGAACTGTTGTAAATCGAGGATTACCTGTACTTACTGATATTTTTCTCATATTTTTTTCCTGATTATATGGTTGGAAACCCAAATGAAGCCAAGGTGGGTAAATGCAAAAATTATGGGATTTATTTATCAGTTGATTAATCAATCTTATCGATATAGCTGTCCATCTCACAAAATGTACAATAACAAATCATATTAAACAATATTAAAAATATTCTACAATTTTAAAACAGCTATCGGTTTCCATTAAAACACATTTTAAACTGCTCCTATACTCAATTCAGCTTTGCTTAGTCTAGCCTCCTTTCTTCTATTGTTCAAAAGGCCTTTTCTATTATAGGTAGTTCTCAACTTATAACCATTAGTTCAACAATTGTTCAAAATTGTGACAGTGATATGTGAGGGGGACTTGGAAGTGGTCCATGAAGTTGTGGCTGCTACAGGCCTCTACAAACAAAACAAAACCACCTTAAAAAAACAGAGCTCCCTACAGTCTGGCAGAGTACTACTTCCTAGGAAAATAGCACAAATTTGCCATGAGGCCAGCAGCCTCTGTAAGAAAGCTGAGCCACACATCACATCAGTCAGGCTCCTCTGCAAAAACAAAAAGTATGTTTGGTGTTGCGGGGCCCTGGAAATGGCTGAGAATCAGGCTGAGCCCTGCAAATCCCTCAGGTGGCTGGATGGGAAGTAGGCCTCAGCCTACAGGGTGTAAATACCCTCTGTGTGCCAGTTGCTTCAGCTGACCAGCTTTAGACTCCCTTGCCTGGCTGAATAGCTGGCTTGGGAGCAGGCCAAGGGAACCCCAAAGGATAGGGAGCAGAGCACCAAGGGCCTCAGGGGTGGTAAGGCCGTGGGAGGCCCAGGACAGCCAGGCCTGGATCTGTGCTAGGCCTTCAATGGTACTTCGTATTCCATTAAATGACCCATGTTCATTTAAGAGTTGCATTAGGAAGAGCAGGGATGGGGATGGGGGGGTTGTCATTAAATGAGATGCTTTGTTTAATGGGTCTCACAATATGCAACCATAATGGGCAGGCTCCAGTCAAAAACTACCAGTGTTCAATTGATTTAGACAACCATCCACTCCCAGCTGTGATTCTAGGTGGTGAAAATAAGATTAACAGGCAACAAAAGCAATAAATAGTAATAAGCAATAGTGGCACAAGGACACTATAATTCAGGGGTGAAATCCAGCAGGTTCTGACAGGTTCTGGAAAACCGGTAGTGGAAATTTTGAGCAGTTCGGAGAACCAGTAGCAGAATTTTTTTTTTTTTATTGAAAAAGTTTTAACAATACAAATTTTTCCCCCTTTCCCCCCCCCCTAGCCATAAATGTAGAATACATATAAAAAGAATATATAAATCCTTCCCATCCCCACCCTAACCCTCCCCCTCCTCCCTCTTCCCTCCCCCCCTTGACTTCCATTATATGCAATATTAATATTCCCAATCAATATATATGTTATTCAAACTTCCAAATCTTTTTTCCTATATTTACTAACATATTAACATAGTCATCTCAGCTAAAAGCGATATAATATTTTCTAGTCTGATACTTATTCTGTACATACTCAATCCATAATTTCCATTCCTGTATATACTTCTCATGCGTCTGATCCTTTAAAAAAGCTGAAACCTTTGCCATTTCTGCAAATCCAGCCATCTTCTGGGTCCATTCATCAACCGTCGGTAAAACATCACTCTTCCAATGTTGGGCAATCAGTAACCTAGCTGCTGTCACCATATACAAAATCAATTTAGTTTCACCCAACGTAAAATCTTTAACTATACCCAATAAGAAAAATTGCGGAGAAAATTGTATTTTTTTCTTTAAAACATTTTGCATAACCCACCAGATTTTTATCCAAAAAGCCCTCACTTCCCTGCAAGTCCACCAGATGTGATAATATGTAGCATCTAAACAATCACATCTCCAACATTTTGGCTGCACATTAGGGTACATGCACGACAATTTCTTGGGGTCTAAATGCCATCTATAAAACATTTTATAAAAATTTTCTCGTAAGTTTTGTGACTGTAAATTTAACGTTCTAAACCCATATTTTTTCCCATGTTTCCAACATAACTGGTTGAGAGAAATTTTGTGCCCATTTAATCATACAATCTTTAACTAGCTCATTTTCTGAGTCTCTTTCTAACAAAACATTATAAACTCTCTTAATATGCATTGGACCTATCCGCTTCATCTGTTCAACCAATTCTACTTCATATTCCATTAAACCAGTTTGTTGATCTTCTTTCCATCTCATCTGTAATTGATTGTACTGCAACCAAGTCAACGATTTCCCTCCTTCCAACAGCATATCCAAAGTCTTCAATCGCCACCTGCCCTCTTCAAAGTAAAGTAACTCTTTATATAAAAACCCCCCGAGTGACTTAATATTTGTATTCCACATGGTATCAGCGAGATCCAGCCAAAACGGAATCTTATAATCCCAATTAGTTCGGTGCCTTCTCCAGACTCTCAGCAAGGCATTTCTAAGTAAATGACTGTTAAACACTTTATCCACTTTGGTATCATAAAATAAGTATGCATGCCAACCCCAAACCAGGTCATGGCTTTCTATATTCACAGTAGCAGAAATTTTGAGTAGTTCAGAGAACCGGGATCATCTCTGGTAGGTCCCAAAGTGGGGTGGGAATGGAATTTTGCAATATCCTTCTCCCAGGAGTGGGGAGGGAATGGGGATTTTGCAATATCCTTCCCCTGGAGTGGGGTGGGAATGGAGATTTTGCAGTATCCTTCCCGTGCCACACCCACCAAGCCACACCATGCCCACCTAGCCATGCCCACAGAACCAGTAGTAAAAAAAAATTGGATTTCACCACTGCTATAATTGTACCTGAAGACAATCTAGCTCAATCCATGCAGGCATGGTCATTCCAAGGGGGGAAAAAAACCAACAAAAAAACACACTCAAACTCCAGGCTTCTGCAGAAGGGAAAATTCAGATCTTCAAAAACTTATTAAATGCCAGCAGGATCAAAGCCAAATGAATTTCAGGGGAGTATA
This sequence comes from Ptyas mucosa, assembly GCA_012654045.1. Lineage (NCBI taxonomy): Eukaryota > Metazoa > Chordata > Lepidosauria > Squamata > Colubridae > Ptyas > Ptyas mucosa. The sequence goes on along the minus strand of WNWU01000017.1, from coordinate 6,350,496 downwards.
TTCTTGCAAACTACTTTGGTTAGATGAACTTTTCCAGCTAGTGTGCTCACTTAGCTTTCTTAGTTAATCCAGTCCTTTCACTATTAAAGAATGATTCTGTAATTAATACAGAATACAGCTAAGTAACTATTTAAAATCCTAACAGAGACTAGAAATAATCTCAAATACTTGACAAGCATGAAGTTATATTGTATATTGTACAATGAATGTGGAATTATGAAACTTGCAAGAATAAGAATAAACATTTGCTCGTCCTCTGGATACAGAATTATAGTTGTAAATTGTAAAATTCTCACTATATTGCAGTAATTTATATAAATCATTTGTACATTTTAATTTCATAATAACCAAAATTTGAATAACAAAATATTTTGTTAGCCTTCCCAGATTTTCAATTATGTAGGAAGTTACCCTTGCAGGACTACTTTCTTTGTGAGGAAAGAAATAGTGAAAGTACCTAATAATAACTTATATTAAAATATATATAATGAACCCTGAGAGGCAGATAAGGCAACATTTTAATCTTCAGCAGCATCGATTTCTTTAGAATCGTTACCATCTTGTTATCACCACAGCTCTTCCTTTCCAAGTAAACTCATACTTCTCCTTGGCTGGCCACTGTGAAACTGCTTTATCTCTGTATTTTACCATATTGAATATGTATCGAGTAGGAAGCAATTACCAAATATGAAACCCATTGATGTTCATCCAGACAAGTATCATTTGCTATTAATTTCACAAACACTAAAAGGATTAATTACTCACTTGTAACAAACATTTACAATGGTGCTGGTAGAAATGTTCATATTGAAGAGCATTTTCTCATAGAAATGTTAACCTCAAGAAGCATTTCAAAGATTTGATTTTATTTGAAAATATTTAAGTACTACACTATAAACTTTAAGGGCAGTTTCTAAATATAAATTAAAATATATCAAGCACATTTTAAAAAGCACAAAATCTTACAGTGCATTTTAAAATTCTTTTCAATGGCCATGTACAGTATTCATTTCTTGTTCACATACCTCTCTATGAAAGATCTGTTGTTCCCACATTCTCTCTATAGGCATCTCAAGCTGTTGCAAGCGCCACATGAGAATGAATTGATTAGCCTAAGGGCTGCACAGCTGAAGCGTTTTCATACATTGATATAAAAGTCAAAAAACCAGAAAATGATATGCATCACAGTATGTCATTAAACATAACCGATGAAAATTAAAAACCGTACTATATCCTAAGTCAGTTGTACTTCCTGTCTATGAAATCCAGATCTGAACTAGATTAGTTTCCTCCCATCCATTTACTACTTGACGAATAAGCCACTTGACCAATAAACATATCCCAAAATTCAGAAATGCTACATTTAAATAGTCTAAACCAGGGGTTCCCAAACTTGGCAGCCAGCATAGCTGGCTGGAGAATTCTGGGAGTCGAAGTCCACAAGTCTTAAAGCTGCCAAGTTTGGGATCCCCTGGTCTAAACAAAACATTACTTCTTGAGTAGATATATAAACTACAACGAGGGTAGAGAAATTAAGATCTAACCTAAGCAAGAATAAATGTTGTTATGCCTTTCCATATTTAAAGTGTAATTTTAATCATCCCATCTATGCTATACTTGGTCAAGTATGGGGAGAAAAGGAGAAGGAAGGAATATTATATATGTCTATTATATTCAGTTATTTATAAAAAAATAAAGGCTGGATTTTTAAAAATCTAATAGTAAATAAGCAAATTAAAAATGATAGAAACAGGAGAACAAGAACTTTTACTTCATATAAAAATGATTTCTTCTGGCTGGTTTTGAGAGCAAAGAGCAAATACTGTAGTATAGGATAAAGGGGGAGGGAGGGAGGGAGAGAGAGGGAGGGAGGGAGAGAGAGAGAGAGAGAGAGATAGATCACCATCACCACCCCAACACACACCCCATTTCTGTTTAAAATGCATTCCTTACATGCTCTTGGGCATTACATAGTTACCAACAATTTAAAATGTTCATGTTTCAGATTCATAATGTCAAAACGTAAGATATTTCTTGTTCACAACATGCCGCTGCAATTTCTAAGAACGCATAAAGAAATCCTTGATGCATGAAGTAACAATTATCCATTCAACATATGGCTGCAAATCCACAATTCTTATGATTCAGAAGGCACACAGGGCGTCCATTAAGAACCAGCAAAGAAGAAACATTTCTTCCAAGTATGAGGCTAAGCTAGCCCATTAGAACATTGCTAGTGGCTGCTATCCTGCCCTTATGCACTTAAACCATAATAAAATCAATTGCTAGCACTTAAACATCTCTGACTCACTGCAAAAAATAAAACCACCGAATCTTGGCAAAGTCAGACTAATGGTAACTAGGCTGCTCTAGGATACGAAAGATTATGATCCAATCAGAGTGTGCAATTTTTGAAATGGTAACTTCCTGAAAGAAACCATTTCTAAAAATCTGGTGATGCTAAGCATGCTTTGTCCTAGGACAGTGATGGCTAACCTTTTCTGGACCAAGTGCCCAAAGCACATGCACATGTGCATGCCTGGACCCCCAAAACATAATGCGTGTGCAGCTCCATCCATGCGTTCCAACCCCTGTGCATGCACACACAGCCCCCCGCACACGCGCCACCCCTGCACAGCAGAAACCAGATGACCAGCTGGCCAATGGGAGGCACGCACGCATGCGCAGTGGAGTTGAACTGGGGTGATGGCTCGCATACCCACAGAGAGGGCGCTGAGTACCACCTGTGACACGCGTGCCACAGGTTTGCCATCCCAGTCCTAGGAGCATATTTCAGATCTGCAATGCTGTTAATGGTTAAGATTCAATTCAAGCAAGAAATATTTCATACTAAAATGGCTCTTTTCCAATATTCTTCCACATTTTGATTCTCTATATCAGGAATGTTAAACTCGATTTCATTGAGGCCCGCATTGGGGTTGTTTGACTTCAGGGGAGTGGGGTGGGTGTTGGCAGAGTAGGAGTGGCCATCTCGATGTCACTTGTGTCGGGGGTGCCTGTGGTAGCCTGAGCACTGTACTAGTGAAAATGGAGCTCAGGAGGTCTGCGTGTGGCTGTCCCAAGCTCCTTTTTCACTGGCAGAGGCACCACGGACTGGTCCGTCACTGTTTCCAGGGCAGCCCCACAGGCCAGATCTAAGCACCCCAGGGGCCACCTGCAGGCCTTGAGTCTGACACTCCTGCTTTATATTAAGCTACAGGATAAAGAGGGGAAAATGCTTTCTTTTCTCGGCCAACACTGTTTTTAGATATTCTCATAGTTAATCTTACCAGGCTATTCCCAGATAGAACACCATCTTATGTTCTCTGAATCTTAGTATAAAATAAGCCACTTATCTCCCATGTGAAGTGGTTGAAGTGATTAATCTTGTGGTTGTTATCATGAAAATCAATGAAAGCTCTGCCTAAAATAGGCACATCTAGCATTTGTTTTGCTATAATTGTCACTAATTATTTTTGCAGCTAGATTATTATTTTTGGATTTACCGGTATACTTTCTTGAATTAGTCATAATTAAGCTATTTTTGCTCTGCTAAGACGCTATAGTCACAAACATGGTTACCTGGAGGGTAACCATGGCAAAAGAATTGTTGGACCATCTGTATTTTCATTACTGCCATACCAGAGTTGTGATATGACAGTACTGTATCTGTCAATCACCTAACTATATACTAAATCTCTTATTATGCTAATTCAATAGTGAGCTTTATTTAGTCAAAACTAAGTTGCACATGTGTGTGCTCTATAAACCACCATTCCAACTTGCATGTATGGAGAGCCCTACGTATAGATTCCCAGTCTGTATGACCAAGAAAGGGCCATAGGTCTGGGTAAGGCTATCCTAATTCAGCCATGCACACAGAGGTCTGCTGCCTGCTCCTCGCAGATGAAGAACAGAGCTAATTTTAGCTCCAACTGGTATAAAATGTCACAACCAGCATAACTGGGTACTGTAAGTTCATCTTAGAGTAATGAGGTTTCAGGCCCATCATACTAATCTTTTAAAGAAATTAACAGGCAGATCATGTATTTTTGCTATTATTTTTTAAGCACCTGTATTTATTTAGAAATACAACAAAAGCAAAATTACCAGATATTAAATGTAATAAAAAGCTTGCTTACTCTAATCCTTTCATTAACTGAATCAACACATTTCTACCGATCATGTTCTGCAGTTATATTCTGCAGGTTTCATTCCTAATCAAGATTATTTAAATATCGCTTTCACATTCTCTGCTATGGGAATCTCACATTGCCAAGACTATCAAGAGATTTTAAAAAAAAAAAAAGGTTGCAGGCAAAGAAATGTAAAATATCTATTAAAAATCAATGGCTGGAGTCTTTAGTTGTAAATTTATTTTCCAGATGATACCTGAACCTATTGTTTTAGGTTGTTCCAGTTATCTATGAAAATAATCAATGCCAATGGCTATCATTGCCAATTGCATATGCATAACTGTAGAATTATTTCTCAACACTAAAATAAGACTTACAAAAGCAAGAGAGCTCTGCATTCACCTTTGACTTCCAAAGTATTAAGCCACCAATATAAATTACAGAAAAAAGGGGTCTTGTTTTTATTTTAGAAACATATTTTTAAACCTTCAAGAAATACAGCATATTTCTCCTGTGGCAGAATTCTGCCCAGTGAGCTTTGATTCTCAAGCTTATTTGTTGTGGATCAATACACTGCTGCAAATCTGGAGAGGTTTTTTTTCTAAAGAGATCCTCAGGTTTTGTCATAACACACCCTATATCCGTGATGGCGAACCTATGGCACGTGTGCCAAAGGTGGCATGCAACGCCCTCTTTGATGGCACGCGAGCCATCGCCCCAGTTCAGCTTTGCTGCGTATGCGCGCGCACCTCCCACCGGCCAGCTGGTCTTTGGGTCTCTGCCGTGCATGCGCGGGGGCGGGAGGTGTGCGGGAGGTGGGTGGGCGGGGCACATGTAGGGGGCCATGCGTGCAAGCATGCGGAGGCGGGGTGCATGCAAGGGGCTGTGCGTGCATTGTATTTGGGGGTTCAGGTGCACATTCACACACATGCACGCGTGCTTTGGGCACTCGGTCCAGAAAAGATTAGCCATCACTGCCTGTTCTGCCCCAGCTACGGATCCCAAAGAACACAGCACACACAAAGTTTGTACAAAACTTAATTTACTAAACTAACTCAGTCTTTTTCAAAACAAAGGCTGTTAATAAGCTTTCCTAACAGCCTACAAGAAACCAAAGATAAAGTAATCACAATCTTACGAAGGTTGGCAGAAAGCCCAGAAGCAATGTGCAGAGAATCTAGACGCGAAGTAGACTGAACTGAAGTTGTTCCCTACAACTTGCTTCAATCGGCGTTCCTCCTTAAATAGGCTAAGAGAGTGGCCAATTAGCCCCAAGCCTTACTCTCGAGGAGACCGCCTTCTGAGGAGCCACTCCTGCCTTTTGGCAGCTCTGCACGCCCGTGCATCGAGAAGAGGCTCCTTCTCTTCATCCTCTTCACTTAAAGGAGCTTCTGGAGGTTCTGAAGGCCCTGGCTGAATCCCTGCCTCTGGCACCACATCTTCTCCAGCCTCCTCATTGTCTGACTCGGGTGCCAGTTGCATAGGCTGCTGGCGCAAAACCACACCAGCCTCCTCGCTGTCAGAATCAGCTACAATCCGCACAGGCCGCTGACGGGCCACAACACTGCCCTCTATCTTACTGTTTCTTTTGGCAAGATGTATGCAAAGTAAATGAAAACCAAAACTTAAGAAATCCATTGTATCATATTGAACAATACTAATCCTGCAAAGTCCAAATATTTTAATATTACATTTTACAGTTTATGATTTAAATAGTATTCTCTTTTGCTTTTCAAAATTGAATATAAAATCTATTGCATGAAATATTTTCTCCCAAAGGAAAAAAATCAAGGCGTTGTCTTTTAAAAATATTCCAGGCATGCAATGATATGAATTCATAGATGTTACTCTTTTAACCAAGAGTTCATATAAGTGTACTTAACTTTAATACATATTATAGGTATACATTGTAGGAAAATATACTTTTAAGTTAGTAACTCTATAGGTAAAAGTATTTTTGATCTTGTTGCTTCAGACAATGAGTGGGAGAGAAAATTCAGCATTGACTTGTATTAGTTGGACTTCACCACTTAAATTAAGTGCCTAGTTCTCTGACTGAATGTATCATATTAAGTATACTTTAATCATGCTGTATTGCAGGGGTGTCAAACTGGTGGCCCACGGGCCAGATGCATCATGCGCAGGCCATGCCCACCCCAGCTCCATGAAGAGAAAAAATGTCCTGATACGTCACCTGACAGCAACATGACGCCACGAGTTTGACACCTGTGCTGTATTGCATAAATTAAAACTGAATTTATGTTAAATTATTATCATAAATTGTAATACATGAACCACAGTGGCTGGAACCAATATGTAAACATTGATTCACAAAGCACATGTGTATAATATAACTTGCTTTGGTACTGGATGAAATTTTGTGTTTTCTTAATCATGCATATTAGGCAAACTCAGACATTATGACTTAGCATTCTCTATAACCCCAGATAGCCTTATTCATCGAACATTCCAGATTAGTTTTTTTGGGGAAATCTAGCCTGAAATGTTAGATGAGTAAGGTCAGCTGGGTTCATAGAGAGCTAAGTCATAATGTTTGAGTAATTTCTAGCCCCTGAATCTTCTTTCATTGGTGGAACCTTGACATTGGAACCTTGACATTGAGTTTGCCTAATAATTGTCCAAACTCAACTCTTCCTATAAGTTTCCAAACCTCAGTTGCAACTCTCTATATGATCTGAATCAAAACAGAGAATTAATGTTTTATGAGCCCTGCTGGTACGGTGGTAAATGTGCAGTATTGCAGGCAAACTCTTCCCACCTCCTGATAGTCCTTCTAACCCTGTCCCTATCGTGATCCCCAATTTATTCCTTTGCACCATATATTCAAAATAAAGGCTACAAAGATTTGGTGGAAATATCAGCATCAATGTATGAACAGCTAGCTGTCAGAAGGTCCTATCATCAAATAAGGGCATAAACCTTCATTTGAACCTTTGATGGATTAGTAGCTAATTCCATGTTTGCTAGTTTCTTGCTATGCATAGCAGGATCCTTATCTCACTAATTCTTTAAAATGACTTTATCAGATCATTATACTATGCTCATATTACAGATTTAATGGTGGGAAATGAGGCTGAGAGATCACGGATTGCCATGACCATCAGTCCCAATTAAACTGAGACTTGCTGAAATGTTTTATTCCAAAGAAACTGATTCATAAGACATTTTCTAAATGTGAGCTCATTTGAAGAATAAACTCTTTTTAATTGGTGCATATCTTCAACAAAATTGGATTGGTTCTCATCTCCAACTATGAAAGGAGAGAACAAATTTAATTAACAAGCTTCTGTCATTTCAGTATAACTGCTTCAGGTCTCATGATAAAACTGTTATTTCAACTCAAGGGCATGTATGACTAATAAATACATTGTAAATGAATGAAAAGTACATGCAAATATGTTGCAAATAAAAAAAATCTATGCCCACATATTTTCACATGACTCTACTTCCCTAATGAAACTCTCAAGAATACATTCTGAGATTACTGGGATTTTTAAGCTAAACGTTTCATTCAAGACATGGTTTTGTTACATCATAATTTAAATATGATACCTTGTTCTGTCACTTCGATTTGAACCACTGAGAAAATTAATATTGCGTTTTAAAGAAGAAAGTTAAGTAGGCTGTAGCATTAAGAAAGCGAAGGCATCGCTTTGGATCATTTTCAGAGAAACAGCAAAGCGGCTATTCTGTTCATGAATAAGTGGTTGTATTTGTACTTGATTCTGAGATAGTCAATTTTTCTTCATCAGAAGCTCTAAAGCATGGATGTCAAACTCACAGCATCATATTGCCACCACGTGATGTTTTGTGACTTTTTTCACTTTGGGGGAGGTGGAGTGGGTGTGGCCTGCTTGTGATGCATCCAGCGAGTGGGCCGCCAGTTTGACACCCCTGTTCTAGAGATTCTATGTATAAAATATAAAAAAATGTTAATATATCAGATGCAACCAATTCGTGACATAATTATGAATTCCAATACATCTTTCATCACATGATGGTGGAATAATTGTCATGTACAGATTACCAGAACTAAATCTTACTTAGCAATGTTTGAAGACAGACATTAAGTTTTATGTTTAAAGCAATTGTAGAAATGTACATTTGTGGTATCCATCTTAAATATCAGTAAGCTATCAAACCTCACTGAATATGATTTTGAAATCATACAGTAGTCATCTGCTATTCAGACTCAATGTCATGTGATTCCCACCCACAAGATCAGCAGTCAGATTTCTACAGCTGACACTGCTAGTTATAGTATTTAACAGCTGGGCTGCACAAAACTTTGTACTCTGATAATGTGCAAGAGTTCTTTTAGGAGATTTTTAAAAATCAAGCATATGATTATATCTTTGAATGCATAAGCAAAAGCTGAACCTCATATTTTTTTTATGAAAGATAGCATAATACTGTACAAGGCATAGTATATTCAATATTGTATGAAATGCCATTCCCTATTGATAGTATGCATTATAGCTATTCTTTATAAATTGGGTCAGTAACCATTCCAAATCAGGGTAAAGGTTATTACAGTCAAGTCATCAATGATATACTGATGGCTTGAGATTACATTTTGTAATGACTTTTCCATTTCTTTCCATTTTTGTGAGTCCAAAAGCCTATGGGTGTTTTCCAAGTGACTTATACAATATTTCCCAAACTTTCAAATAAAGTCATCCATGACCACACTTAAAACCACATTTAAAGAGAAGAAGAAAGAGAATAGGATTTGCTGAGGTTTAGGCTAGATAATCCTTGTTCTTTTTTTATCATTGTAAAGCTTCTTCTATCTTTCAAATGTCAAGACATAATGTGCCTGCCTCATACGGTTCTTGGGAGAACAGTTCATATTCTATCTAGGAAAAAGTAACAGATCATCTCACAATTTCTAGAAACAACTTCATGCTATAATTTGGATACACAATAGATTTCACATCCCTTAATTCAGCAAGAGATCTCCCCAGTTCTTTGGTGTTCTGCCAATGTAGATATGTTTTCTGTTTACTTTAACTCCAGCCACACCACAGTGCTATTCCAAGTCTACTGAACTGGCATGGCTACAACCTTTAATATTAATAGAAGGTGAATTTGAATTTACAACTTTCTTTTTGACCTATCACTGTCTAAGAAGCAAAAAACATTCCATCAATATTTAGACACATATAATAGGAAAGTACAATCCTAGACAGTGAATGTGTACCCAGTTCTAAGCCCCATTGCAATGCCTTCATAATTGTGTCCAAGTGATTCACAACTGTAGGCCTTTCTGTAATTCTTGAGGTTTCAATATAAATGGAGAAAAATAATTGATCGAGGGGAATATATGTGCAAAATGCATAAAAATCAGGGTGGTACAGAGGCTTCAGAATCTTTGACTAGGAATGCAAAGAATTCTTACATAGTAATAAAGAGATAAATTAAATGAGACAATTAATACAATAAACATACAAAGGATTACAGTTATTTTTATTGCGATACCATTTACGATTAATTTATAAAGTTTAAATATTTTCATTATACATTGAATTATACTATCATAATTTGGTAATTTAGAAATTGGAAAGAAAATTAAAATTTAAAAAAAAGGTGTTATACAGGTTTAGAACGATTACACTGAATAGCTCAATGTTTATCACTAAAGCAGAGAACCACAGTAATAATATTCCTCCTTTATAACCAGTCCAGCAAAAACTTGGCTAATTGAAGCCTAATGTTATTTAATTGTTAGATGTAGCACATGGTCCATCATTGCACAGACACAATTGATTATAGACACAAAAGAATCATCAAATATCTTTTAACGCTCCATATATTCTAAGTGATTCACTATAGATTACTATAACTAGTAAAGTCGATTGAAGATTGAATATGAGGATGTCTTTTTTTCTCTTTCACTAATGATTACTAAAAAGGGTAACTGTCATCTCATTAAAAGCTATTGACAGGCATCACTTAAAAGCCTGCTTAATGTGAATACAATCTTCCAGACTTTCTCTTACTACTTGCTGGCACAAAGAGCTGTTAAGTGTTACAGATACAATTTATAAAAGAGCAGGTCCCCACAAAACATTTTGAGTTTTGCAATAAATGTTGGTTATAGCTATTGCATTATCTCAATCTCATTGCTTTAAATATTACTAAGAAGAAGTCTACTGACTTCAAATGAGTATCTAGCATAATCTACAGTTTTATTCATATCTCATAAGAGAACAATAAAGCCATCTTTTTAAATAAATAGAAGAAAATGAATTTCACTACGGAGATTAAAAATTCCAGGGAGTTTTTCCTAAAAGGCCTTCTGCTGTTGCCCTTGCCCAATGCAAGATGCTAAGTCATCCTCCTAACATTAGTTGTCTATGAGCTTCAACAGGATGGAGTTTTAAGCACAGATATGCATGGCAATGGAAAGTGTTAACATGCATTTTTATTTTTAAATTAGCATTATCACTCCCACAATAAACGATGGTGTGTGTTTGTATGACAGAGAGAGAGAGAGAGAAGACCTACTTTGCCAGAATTTGTTAAGTTATTCAGACAGCAACACGCTGATACAAAAATGAAAACTGGTAGACAAATATAACTCAGGACAGAATCATCTCAGCGATGTTTTCTTTTTCATCCCAGAAAGGGATGAAAAACATAGGAACTTCTAAATTACGAAAGAAGAGGAGCCATCTTCTACCACCTAACGGTCCCTTCACTTCTGCAAGACAAGAGATCTCCGCAAGCTTCTTCTATCTACCTTTCTTCTGCCGACTTTCTATTAGCAGCCCCGTAGAGCAGGCTGCAAGTCCCAGGGACCGGATTCCGCCACCTGTTCCTCTGCAAAAAAAAACCCCACCCCACCCCACCCCAGCAGTTACCGCTCCAGATCATCAGCACTGCAGCCCCATGAATCCTACTCCTTGATTAGCTTGGACACAACACTTTACTCTACCTTTGTATTTCTCCAGCACATCTTCGTAAGCCTGCAAGTACTCCTGTTCCTCGGTGTAGGCGCGACCACCAGGAGAAACAAAACCAGCCATGCTTGAAGTTTTGACCCTGTCTCGATCAGGTCGCGCCGAGGCTCCCGGCCGCCTGGAAGCCTTGGAGGGAGAGAGAGGGAGAGGGAGAGCAGCGCAAAGAGGCTGGAGGGAAGGAGGGGTCTACCGCGGAGCAAGCGGACCGAGGAAACGCCCAGGCCCCCCTCCCCCGGCGGCGTGGGAGCACGTGTGTGCCGCCAATCGGGAACAGGCTTCCCTCCCTCTTCTCTCTCTCTCTCTCGGATTTCACGAGCTTTCGGCTCCGGGGGTTTTAGGAACTCGCGCAAGGATGCCACCGGCCGGCTTTGTGGAGGTGACCCTCCGGCCGGCTCAGGCTTTGCTCCCACACGCCTCCCGCAATCCGTACGGCTCTGCCGCATTCGCTTTCTTCCCGGCTCTCGCTTTTTTTTAAAGCGAAAGCGGCGCGGGCGACGTAGCGCAAATCCACAGCGCGCTCGATGGCCAAGTCGACCCGCGTTGGCGTCTGCTGGAAAGGGGACCACGCGAGGCAAAAGGCAGGGTTTTTTTGTTTTTTTTAATCGTTTTGGCGGAAGGCGGAGGCTGTCGGCCCCGATAGGAAAGGCTCCTTCAATCTCATTGTTACACATGTTGTGCATTGACACAATGAAGGTTCGGTTTGATTGGAAAGGGACTCGGCGGGGCTGTCGTGTTAAGGAGCGCTCTCGCTCGCCTCCTCGTAACCGATTGCCGGAATCGGGGCTTCAATGTGGTTAAAGTGTAACAGCAGTTGTGGTGGTGGTGGGGTTTTTTTTGGAGGGGGGGGAGAGGTGCTCGTGAAACTCTGGGGATGCATTAAGATTTATCCTCGTTGATGGCACAATCTATAGAAAGCTGGATCTGTGGCCAGTGTACGTACTCAGCGGCTGCAACCTAGGAATACACCAACGACGAGTGGAGCGCACTGCCCAATCTGAGTTTAGGCTACATTGGCCCCGCTTTTTCCTCCTGTTTTGCTCAAAAGCACCATCAGATCCAGATTTTTATTTCCCCCCGTCCGCCTTTTGAAACAGCTGTCACTCACATTACCAGACCCACCGCCAAGGCTTCCCCTCTTTCCAAACTTCCTTCTCTCTCTCTCTCTCTCTCTCTCTCCGCCTCCCCCCCCCCTCACCCACGGGTTTCCAAAAGCTACCGTTCTCCGAAGAGGGAGAGAAACCTGCTTCCCCGTGGATGGTCTAACGGGACTTTTGTATTTTAAGTGCACTTAAAACGCACTTCCACCGACCCCTTTGCTTTGTGGGAGGAGATCGCTCCTGCGGAGCTGGCGTTATAACCCAACCCTCCCCGCCTCCGCTGTTTCTTTTTTTCGGGTCATTTGCGAGCGGTTGTTTTCGTTTTCCCGGGCACAGCGCCTCTGCTGAACGGCTTGCCGGCTGTCTCCTCCTCCCCTGCCTTCCACCCGGCCCCTTCTCGGATGCCCCGGACACGTCGTCGCAATGCCAGGAATAACTCGGCGCGTCCCTCTTCCCTCCCCACTGCCGCCTCTGACCCGTCTGGAGAGGAGGAGGATCGGTTTTGCCCACCCACCCCGCTTCGGCTGGCCATGACAACAATAACAACCACCGCGCTAGAGCCCGGGAGTGGCGGAAGGCCAAAAGGCGGAGCCAAAGTCCTGCAGGTGTCACCGCCGGTCACTGTTTCAAAGCGAAGTGCCTTGCTCAGTAAGAACCACGCATGCGCTTACTTGCAGAGCAACACTTCCCCCCCTACTCTTCCTGATCTCATACGTTCCCAGACTGAGCGCCCCCCTCCCCGCCGCGTCTGATAATCTCGAGTCTGCCTTCACTCCAGCCACGCTTGACCCTATTCCCAGTTGCACCTCGCCTAAAACAGGGATCTTCTGCAGCGCAGAACAACTCCGGAGAGTCGATCCTCGTTATTATTCCACCTTTCTTATTTATTTAGCCCGTGATTCTCAAGAACCTAACAGCGTGACTTTGCAGAGCCCCACGCTTTCCCGGAACATCAACTACAACAGAGGACGCCTCGGGCTTTTTCCTGCGTCGCTGTGGCCACCGCAAGCCAGATCTGGCTGTCACCGGAACAGCAGGCTGGGAATTTGTCCCCTCCCTCCCTCTCCTCCTCCTCGTCGGTTTCATCTCCGCCAGGGCAAGTTCCGGAAGTGATTTGCAAACCGCAGTCCCGGAGCCGATGAAGGAACAGCGGGGGCTAGTAGGGACCGCGAGCAAAATCCTTTTCTCACGCCTTTCACTTTTCCCAAGTCTTCCACGAAGACTCGAAAACCGCCGCTTCCGTTCATTTGCAAGCAAAGGAAGGCGGGTGGAAAGACTCCACGCTTTTCCAGCTATGGTTTGCAAACGTTCGTCTTTCAGGAAGATAAGGCGATAGGGCTACTGCGGGCTCTTGTTTCTAAGAGCCCTGGGAATAAAATTGACCATCGCAGGCGATGTGTTTTCTCAACGCTTCATTTGCTCCGCTTTCTGGAGTTGCAGTTTTGCTGCTCTAGCAAGCTTCCGGACTTGAGAATAAAAGTAACTCAAGTCTCTTGGGTATTGGCTGCCCAGCCAGATCCTCTTCCTTTTATTATTGGTGAGGGCGGTCCATGGTCCGACGTGGCGGTCGGAACCCATATAAAAAGTGTCTTCAGGCACAAGGCCGGTCAGACGAAGGAGGAGCTCCGTTCAAATACACCCACACTATCTAACAACCGAAAGCAATTCCCACAGCCCAGTTGAAAACGAGCGTTTTCTGCGGCGGTCCGACCGACCAAGTTTTCAGTACATGTACACACACACACACACACCCCAAAAATGTTAGCCATCTGTGTTCGTTACATCGGACGGACGATTTTTGCGATCTTCACTTCTAATACACTGCGCGAAATTTCCAGGCTTGCGTTTGCAGACGCTGTCGCTGTTCCGCGCCTACCCCAAACACGTTTCTGCCCAGACAGAAGAGCAGGCTAAAATAGCTTAGTCACCGATCCCCGAAAGCCGAGCCCTCTGGACAGCAATCTTGCAATGCTAAATCCCTCGGAACTTAATTCCGAGTCGGCACAGAATACATAGAAGTACACTATAAGCAAGCAATAATCCATCACACTTTACGCCCCTAGCCCTCCTGTGTAATATACAAACGCCAATACACAAACCCACTATGCAATGGAAGTTGCTGCTTCTCGGAGTACCTTACTCTCCCATTTGTGCCTTACCGGCTATCCTGAGCACAGCTCTCTCAGCTGGGTCCAGCACAGATCCTCCTTGAATCTTCCTCTTGGATCTCTCATGTTTAGGTAGATTCCAGGGTAGGGTGTCGCCCGGAGCCGGAGAGAGGGAGCCAGATTTTTGGCTGAAATCATCATCATCGGAAAAATCCGCAGAGGAGGAAATGGAGCATCTGTAAGAAGCGTTTCCCGAGCTCTAAAGAAGAATACAGGAGGGAAGAAGAGAACCGTGAGAATAGTAGCGATAGCAACAACAGAGGTAGACATTTTCCCCTTCGGAACCAAGCAATTTTCGCTGTTTAGATCGCCCTCTAGGAAAATCAACCTGAAGCGGACACTACCCACCCACCGCTACTGACTGGTAGGCTAGCCGTGTTTGAAAGGATCCGTGGACAAATGGCTCACCATTGTTGCTTACACGCTGCCCGGGGTGTGCTAAATCCCATAGCCTGCAACGGTGTTCTCAGTGGGAATGCATCTATGGGAGGCTTTCAGGAAGATGGATGGCCCCGGCGCTCTGGCAAACCGCTCACACAAAGATCCACCCGAGTTGCCCAACAATCAAAGCCAGAGGGAAAAGGGGCCGGGAAGAGAGAAATGTTTAAAAGCAATAGCAGCAGCAGCTCCGGGTCACAAAGCGACCTTTGGCTCCCCCACCAGGCGACGGGAAAAAATGAACCGTTCGCTCTTGGATGAGTAGCGGGGGAGGGAAGGATGCCAGCCCCCTATTTCCAGGATGCGGGCCTTTGCGATGGCAGGGCAGCTGCCGAAACCACGCCCTGGTAAGTCCCTTTCCTTCCTTCCTTTCTGGAAGGGGTTTCACTTCTTCCCCAAATGCTCTCCACCCCTCCAGATCACCGGGCCGGCAGGAAATGCGGGAGCGTCGGACAGCCGGGAAGAGCACAAAAGGCAGGTGGCTGAGGGAGTAAACACCGCGCCGCCCGCTCGATTTATGACCGCGTCTTTTACGGCCGGAGGACTGGAGAGATTTTTTTTTCCCCAATCGCCACCGGGCAGCAAAAGCCGCACCGCCCGAAATGTAAACAAGAAAGGATGCAACGCAGGCAGGAAGAACGGGGAGGAAGGCGCTCCTGGCTTGGAAAGTCTTCAGCCCTGCATTTCCTGGGACAAGTTTTCAACAAATGATGATGAATGGGAGGGGGGGGGGGGGCAGAAGGGAGATTGGGGGGAGATCTTTGATTTTACTCCCAGTGGAGGGGAAAACATTGTTTACATTTATGGATCAAAGTCTGAGATTGCGCCAGGCCTTTGCTGTGTCATCAGGGCTGTGCCCTATGAGAAGCAGCCGGCCATGGTGGCAGGCTTTTGATATCCTTTATTGAGGCTTTCGATTCTGTTTTCTACACCATCCCTTCTTCTTCCCAGCATGGTTACCCTCTACAGCATTCCTTAGATGGGCCTACAGCGAGCTTGCAGGATCAGGCGGCACCCTCTTTGCCTGCTTGCCTTCATTATTATGCAATGCCCTCTTGCAATGCCACCCTCTGGGGATCCCCTTTGTGGAGAAATTCCCATTAGGTGCTTTTTGGAGTGGGGTCAACTGGTGAGAAAACTCATACTGAGTGGAACAGCATCTCTGGCAGATTAAGGCAGTTTTCTCAGCAGGATTGTATAGCATCATCCAACCAGAACTATTGCTGTCTGGATGAAACAGCAATGAAAACAGGCGTTTTGTCACAATATCAGGAGCCAAGTGACACCATAAAGCATCATCAATTACTAACAAGGAAAAGGAGTCACCATATGTAGATCATTTCAATGCCCTCTCCAGATCCTCACTTCCTTTATATTTGCACTTTTTTTCCTTTTCTCTTTTGTCAATTTAGTGCAGTGGTCGTGACTGATACTTATATTTTTAATACAACCTTGTATGATTAGAAATGAATCTGCAATTCATACTTTAAAAGCTTTTAACATATTACAGTAGTTGCATGTACATTACTTTCTGCAATCCAATATTCCAGAAAACGGAAAAAAATAGAGATCCAATCTGATTTTATACTCCTTATTTAGCAATCATATCTAAGACGCTTTATTTGATTATGAGACGGTGAATAGCCTTTCCTCTGTTGCCACACACTGCTATCACACTGAGATTATCTGCTAGTTTGGTAATTATTTAAAGAAGAAAAAAGTCATGTTTGTTTCCTTAGAAAAGAATGAAAGTTATAAAACTTAATCCCATTAGGATTAACACCTTAGATCTCAGAAGTATAATTTAATTGTTTCTTCCTGTATATGTTCAAGAGACACATGATTTCATGACATTCAAAATAAATGTTGGGTTTAAGCCTTTAGTAATTGTTGACTAAAATGAATTTCCAAAACAGAGTTACAGGAGAGCTCCTTTTAAATCAGAATTACCAATCCTTTCTTTGTGCTGAATCATAAGGAAGTTTACCAATCAAAAGATAAGGCTAAAAATAGCCAGAAAAAAAACCTAATGGCCATTTCTTATTAAATCATATCAAGAGTTTATTGATAGGGGATCCAAATATTTATAAGAAGCATTTAGAAATTTTAATATAATTGTTTCTCTGAATTAGTATAAAATGTGCCAATATTTTTGCACAATGCAAAAACCATGGGTTTTGCATCATCTTCAGTAAATGAGTGGTATGCTAGGTTTGTAAATCATATTATGCCTTCAGTAAACAAACCATCGAATTCTGATTAATCATCCACCATAAATCAAAATGAGTTCAATCATCACACTAAGGATAACAAACCATATTCTGTTTTATCAGCATATGAAGATCCAGCCAATATCAATTTATTATTTATCCTTGAAAGATACATTTTAGTCTAATCCCAAAACCTTTTGACAACATACTTTGTATTGCAATTTTAATCTTACGTACTGAAGGAAATCCTGCTATGTTTACTGCCTAGCTTACTTCTGGGTAAGTGTGAGTCAGATAAAAATCACTGATGGTTGATAGTCTTTTTAGTTTTATTGTAGTTCATTTCAAATTAAACAATTTGGAAGATTCCTGGATCCAAAAAAATTCTGGGAACCATTGATTCAACAAAGGATGAAAGTGCATAAACTCAACCTATTAGTTTTTAAAACATCAATACTAAATATTATCTATTTGCTGTAAAGAAAGGCACTTTTATTCATATGATTACCTGAGAGACTCTATTATTAAGATCCCTACAGTAGTTTGAATGGCAGGGTATACAATTACAAAGAACCAAGTAATGGCACCTTAATTTTGGTCCCCCAAAATATTTATTAAACGAGCTTCCTTTTGGCCTTTGAATGATAATTCAATATAATTTATCCAGACTTTTGATTAATTATATTATTTTATTTATAGATTTATATTAATTCAGTTAGCTGCCTTCGTAGTATATAAGGGGAAAACACTTTTAAAAATAAAAATTGAATAAGCAATAGTTTTATAAACACTATGGAATAAAACAAAAGGAATTGTATTTGTCTGTTGTCTATCATGGGCTTTGTTCAAGTATACCTTTAGATTGCTTAATAATTTCCTGCTGTAGTGTTTTGCAATGAAGTGAGAAATACCTGTATATGAATACACTATTTTTAGACAGTTAATGTTGAGAGAGAGTAACATTTTTATCTTTAAGAATTCTTTATTCCTGCACATTCGTTATTGCCATTAATAAATGTGTGAAGCATTTCATCTAGATATTATTTTTAATTTACAAATGTGTTTTCTTATATTTTTCTTTAGGTCTTTAAAAATCAGCTCTGGTTGTATTTCTGATTCTCATATGAATTTTTCATTTCCTGTCCCTAATCATAATACTGTTATCTATGCTTTGAGCTGAGTGATAAAAAATATCACAGCTTTGATGATCGCACGACAGGATTTATTTTTAGTCTTTCAGACAAACCAAATATATTAAAATAAATAACATCTTGAAGAAAAGCAGCTGAATCCTACTAATATCATGTTCAATAGTTGTGCACCACTTCCCTCTACTGGATACATCTGACCTAATTATTTTTCCATTAATATGAACATATTTGTTGGCTGAAAATTTTTTTTAATTGGAATTATTACCAAACATGAAAGCCAACACTTTAAATGCATTTATAAACAAACGAAGAGATTAATTAATGGCTATTTAACACAACAATCTGGTTTAACCATCACACTAAACCATTCAGTTTGAGTTGGGGGATTTGGGGCTTAGCAAAAATACTGTGTAAATTAAGTCACCTTGATTGTGTGAAAACAAGCATGCCTTTAGACCACCGGTGTCAAACTCAATTGCATCATGTGACATCACATGATGCATCATGACATTTTTTGCCTTTGCAGAGTTAGGGTGGGCGTGGCCTGCGCATAATGCATCCGGGCCACGGACTGCCAGTTTGACACCCCTGCTTTAGACTATAGTTGGGATCAGGGGTGAAATGCTCCCGGTTTGGACCGGATCACCTGATCCGGTAGCAATGGCGGGTGGTTTGGAGAACCGGTAGCAAAAATCCCTGTCCTCCCCCATGCCCAGCTGAGCCGCACAATCATCAGAGGCTTTTTTTTTACTTTTAAAAGCATTTTTTCTGCAATCTCTTCAGCCGAAAAAATGCTTTTAAAAGTAAAAAAAAAGCCTCTGATGATTGCTTGGCCCAGCTGGAATCGTCAAAGGCTTTTAAAAGAAAAAAACCCTTTAACTCTTCTTTGAGTGAAGGTTCTTCCCTCCCGCCCTGAAAGAGGCGGTGGTGAGACCCCTCCTCAAGAAGCCTTCCCTGGACCCGGCTGTATTAGCGAACTATCGTCCAGTCTCCAACCTTCGCTTCATGACGAAGGTTGTTGAGAGTGTGGTGGCGCGACAACTTCCCCAGTACCTGGATGAAACTGTCTATCTAGATCCGTACCAGTCGGGCTTCAGGCTGGGGTACAGCACGGAAACGGCATTGGTCGCATTGGTGGATGATCTCTAGAGGGCTCAGGACGGGTTGTTCCTCTGTCCTGGTCCTATTAGACCTCTCAGCGGCTTTTGATACCATCGACCATGGTATCATGCTGCGCCGGTTGGCAGGGTTAGGAGTGGGGGGCACCGTGTTGCGGTGGTTCTCCTCCTTCCTCTCTGACCGCACACAGTCTTTATTGGCAGGGGGACAGAGGTCGACCTCGAGGCGCCTTGTTTGTGGGGTGCCGCAAGTGTCGGTCCTCTCGCACCTCCTGTTCAACATTTATGTGAAGCTGCTGGGTGAGATCATCCGTGGTTTTGGGGTGAAGTTCCATCAGTACGCTGATGATACTCAGCTGTACATCTCCACCCCAGACCACCCCAATGATGCCCTTGACGTGATGTCCCGGTACCTGGAGGCCGTGCTGATCTGGATGGGGAGAAACAAGCTCAGACTCAACCCCTCCAAGACCGAGTGGCTGTGGTTTCCGGCGTCCCAGTATAGCCAGCTGGCTCCATCGCTGACTATTGGGGGTGAGATCTTGGCCTCCCCAGAGAGGGCTCGCAACTTGGGTGTCCTCCTGGATGCACGGCTGTCTTTAGAACATCATACGACTGCTGTGGCCAGGGGGACCTTTTATCAGGTTCGCCTGATTCACCAGTTGCGTCCCTTTCTGGACCAGGACACCTTGCGAACGGTCACTCATGCCTTCGTCACTTCCCATCTGGACTACTGTAATGCTCTCTACATGGGGCTCCCCTTGAAGAGCACTCAGAAGCTCCAACTGGTCCAGAATGCGGCCGCACGGGTGATTATGAGAGCAACACGGCGCACCCATGTAACACCTCTCCTCCGCGAGCTGCACTGGCTCCCGGTGTTCTTCCAGATGCGATTCAAGTTGCTGGTTACCACCTTTAAAGCACTCTATGGCTTAGGACCTGGGTATGTACGAGATCGCCTTCTGCCACCGATAGCCTCCCACCAGCCAAAACGCTCCCACAGGGAGGGACTCTTCAGGGTGCTATCGGTCAAACAATGTCGACTCGTGACACCCAGGGGGAGAGCCTTCTCTGTGGGGCCACCTGCCCTCTGGAATGATCATACGGAGATACGTATGATCCCCAACCTACATACCTTTCACCATGCCCTTAAGACTTTACTGTTTCAACAGGCTGGGCTGGCTTAGAAAACCAATTTTAATTGGGTGTTTTTAGTTTTTCAATATAAGGGTCAAATTATTTAATTATGTTTTAAACTGTTTTTAAATTTTATGGATATATGTTATTTTATTGTGGCTGTACACTGCCCTGATTCCTTCGGGAGAAGGGCGGTATAAAAATTTAAATAATAAATAAACAAAAATAAATAAATAAATAAATGCCTCTGACGATCCAAGCTGAGTTGCCTGATCAGCAGAGGCTTTTTAAAAAACTCAGCTTGGATCGTCAGAGGCATTTAAAAGAAAAAAACCCTTTTTTTCTTTTAAATGCCTCTGACGATCCCAGCTGAGTTGCCTGATCCGCAGAGGCTTTTTTAAACAGCCTCTGCCGATCAGGCAAGTCAGCTGGGATTGTCAGAGCCTTTTGAAAGCATT
>WNWU01000017.1:6180107-6329497 GCA_012654045.1 Ptyas mucosa | reverse complement strand
CCCCCCCCCCCAAGCCATGCCCACAGAACCGGTAGTAATAAATTTTAGATTTCACCACTGGTTGGGATGCTGCCACTGAGAAACTCCTGCTCCTGATCACCACATGAGCCAAACCAACTAGTGGAACCCTGAGAAGGACACCAATTGGATGGCATTAAAAGAAGCAATTACACTTGAGTCCTAAGTCAAAGTCTAATAGCTAAAGGCAGCAAACGTAGCACCTTCAGCTCCTGTGTGGTGAAGTTCAGTCAGCTGCTGTATTTAACAATTCAGCAGGTGCTGTTTGCATCAGCTCCAACATTTAGACTACCCTGAAAGGCAACTCATGGTGGATTGCGTTGCAGTCACCCAATGATGAGGTTACTACGCTTAAGATCAGTGAGGCTAGGCTGGCTTCCACAAGTAAATACGTACTCTATTATGTACATTGTAAGTAACCCTAGCACTTAAGTATGCCTATCAAATAGCACACAACAGAACGATGAGTCATAACTTTGCAACATCTTTTTTTGAATATATAAGCAGTATAAGGACACCAAACAAAAAGAGATTTCAAAGCCAACTTTCAAGATAGAAGAAATAATTCTTAGTTTTTATTTCACTTGGACTAACAAAGAGATGGTCTATGGATTGGACCTAAAGTTCAGACTACTGTTGACTTAGCAGGAGGAAATGATTGTCTTGGCCTTTTGCAATTTTTTTTTCTAACTTTCAACCTAGTGTACACGTCATTTGATTATCTGGTGATCTCCCATGGAAATCTATCAGGTCCATTCCTGTTTAGTTTTGAAGATTATGACTAAGGAAAAAAAACCTTTCAGCGAAGAGGACCTATGTAGCTTTAACATCAGTTCTATCATTTATACACATAATTGCTAATGTTTGTGACAAAGATAAAATGCTCCTTTTCCTCATTTAAACAACAGTGCACATGTACAAAAGGATAATTTGCTATCCACCAATTCCTTCAAATAGAAATGCAGGAAGAGGAAACATATGTGGCTGAGCTTCATATACTTTTTCCATTTACAAAACAATGGTTTCTATGGAGGATGCTATGAAGAACAGCAGGCACTTAGATTATCATGAATTTATATTCTGTTGCTTTTACAATAAAGATGGATTTGCTAGTCAAACTCATTGCTCTATCTCAGTTCATTGCTCTGTATAACTCAGTATTATGTTTGCCAGCCTTCCCAAACCTGATATGTTCAATAGGTGCCTGGGCTAAAATTCTCACACTATTTGGGAATTATGAATTCTATAGTTCATCATATCTAGAAAACATCTAATTTCGGAAAACTGGCTTTCCCTAATTTCAGACAGCAGCTTTTCTCAGATCTACTAAGCATTATTAGAGACTGGATCTCTAATAATCTTTTATATTCAATGTGCTTTACCACAGGCCTAAAAAAATCTAGCCTTTTGACAGTGAGAAAACATCTACGGTTTATTTTTTTAAATCACTTTTTTTTCCTGATCAAAGAAGACTCATACTGTTCACAAACCTTTTTCAACAAACTATGATATAGGTAGCCTTTGACCTATGACAGTGGTTCCCAACGTGGGGCCCACACCCCACAGGGGTACAATTTGATTTTTAACGGAGGCAATTCAAAAATGAGCTATTAACTGAATTTTTGAAAGCCCACTAATTGTTCTTATATATTTGTGATGAAACAGCTGTGTTTTATTTACCTATTGTTGTCTTTGTTAAAGTGCATTTCCTAGGGCCTGGTCTGAAAAGGATATCCCAGCTGGGGAGAAGAGGGAACAACTGCCAGCCAATCAGATGTGTTCCCACTAAGGATCATGGGACTGGCAGAGTCTCTCTCTCTCTCTTTCCAATGGGCTTTGCTGCTGGGAGAGCTGCTTTGTGGAGAGACAGAGTGGATGGTTGCTGGAGGAAGCCCAGCAGTGAGGATACAGAACCAGGACCCAAGTTTAAGAAATTGTTAGATGTACAGTTATTTTTAGTCTGTTTTCCCATGCCGTGTTTTATAAGACTTTTCCTCTCAGAGCAATCTGGAGCTGGGCCACGCATGGCCTGTGTGATTCACCTCCACCTACTGAACTACCAAAGCATTTCCCCACTGCAGGTTCAAACCGAGTAGGTGAGCAGGGGGGTCATAGGTTACAACCCTCCTTTTGTTCATGACAATATTATTATTCATAAATTAAGGACGAGGAGACTTGAGAATGAAGCTGACTACATTGGAGCCTAATATAAAATCTCTCTGCAGCAGGCATCAAGCACAAGCATCTCACTAACTTAAGTAGATTAAAGCTGCAATCCTACAACATTTTCCCAGGAGTAAGCCCCATTGAAGACAATGGTAATTACTTCTGAGTAGGCATGCATAGGATTGTGTTGTAAATATGATCTTGAGGTGAGCTCAAATTGTATTTCGAATTTGTTAGGTACCTTTATTTTAATATGTATAGTAATTAATATGATCAAAGTATTACAGAAAAAGCTTTCATTAAAATTATTTTATATTTATGCATTTCAGTTCTCTGTTATATGTTTTGAAACTTTATTTGCTGTTTTTTCATATCCCTTCATACTTTTTAAGTTCCTCAGTACTTCTACTGTCTTTCCTTCTTATTTTTCTCTTTCATGAATGCCATGTTCTTTGGAATCTTGTTTAAACCAAGTTAACGGCCTTTTAGCTTCCTCCATGTGAGTCGGATTTCACTTTTTGAATAGTAAGAATTATATGTCATGGGGGGAGGGGGGGCAGACCAGGATTTTAGAGATGTTTAGGTGGGGCATGGCCAAAAAAAGGTTGGGAACCACTGACTTATGACTTAATGGCCATTCAAAGTTAGAATGATGCTTTAAAAAGTGACTTACAATTAGTTCTTGCATTTATGGCTGTTACAGTGTCCTTATGGTCAATCAAAATCTGGTTGTTGGGCAATCGGCATGCTATTTACAGCAGCTGCAGCATCCCAGGGTCACATAATTGCCACTTGCCATCTTCCAGGGGGTTTCCAACAAGCAAAGTCGATGGGGAAGCCTGATTTGCTTAATGACTGCATAGTTCACTTAACAGCCACAGAAAAACAGTTGTAAAATTGGCCATGACTTTGCTTATCGACGGATATTCCAGTCCTGATTCTGATCATAACTTAAGGACTACTAGTAGAATCTTTCTCCAAGCGTAACTTGAATTGAAATATGGCTTTTTGCTGTATGGAAGGATACCTGCCAACCCCAGGAATGGGCACACCTAAAGTCTCTTTTCATTCACTTAATCTAGCTTTGATTTACCACTCTATATTCTAGTCATTCCCTTTTTCTTTCAGAGGCTTTTGATATGATGCTACATAATTTTATTGTCAGTAACATATATCAGTAATTACTACTACATATGTGCAGGCATTTCAAATGTTACTGAACTTTGCTCCTACGTATCTAAATCAAAACATTACTGCAATGTAATAAGCAAAGCATAATGCACAATAAAACATTCCAGAATTTTCATATGTAAACAAGACTATCTCTGCAGTCTGTCACTTTCATTCATGACAGTGATCTTCTCATGGCATCTAAACAGCTAAATTTTGTCAGAGCACAGATGGCTATGATTTCTGGCAGCTATAAAGTAGCTGAGATAACATTCTTCAGTATAACAAGGAAGACTTCTTTTTAATGGCTGGAGCAGTATTACATTAAATCAGAATAAAGTACAATTTAGAAAAAACATACCGTATATACTCGAATATAAGCCGAGTTTTTCAGCACGTTTTTCAGGCTGAAAAAAGCCCCCCATGGCTTATATTCGAGTCACGAAAAAAAAAGGCATTTTCCCTGCAACCGTTTTGGCTCCCGGGGTTGCAGGGAGGCTTGCTAAAGCCAAAATGGGCTGTGTGTGTCTGGGGGGGGGGGGTGCGGTGCCCCTCCCCCGTACCTCTTTTTGGCTTTAGGGGTTGCAGGGAGGCTTGCAGCTTTTTGCAGCTTCTCCTGCGGCTGGCTGGCTGCTCGCTCACTCGCCGGCAGCGCCTTCTGCTCAGTTGCTGGGAGCCGCTGAGGGGCAAAAGAGGAGCAGAAGGTGCTGCTGGCGAGTGAGCGAGCAGCCAGCCATGCCACGGCAGCACTTTGGCTTCCGCTCGTTAGGCACCGGCTGCCTCTCTGCTCAGTTGCTGGGAGCCGCTGAGGGGCAAAAGAGGAGGAGAAGACGCTGCCGGCGAGCGAGCGAGCAGCCAGCCATGCCGCGGCGGCGCCTCTCTGCTCAGTCGCTCTCATTCTCTCTCTCTCATTCTCTCTTTGATTCTCTCTGTCTCTTTCTCTCTCTCTCTCTCTCATTCTCTCTTTCATTCTTTGTCTCTTTCTCTGTCTCAGCCCTTGCCATCCGGAATGAATGGTGCTGTTGTGGCGGAGGGGAGGGGGCGGCAGAAGCGGGAAGAAGCGGCGTTTGCAATGGCTGGGAGCTGCGGGAGCGGCAACAGCATTCTGCCTCGGTATATTTGTGCCAGCCAGTGGTGCAAGGCAGCCCTCCTCTCCTGCTGCTTGCGACTCAGAGAGGTAAATGGTGACTGATCTGGGGAGCAGCTGGATTTTGCTCTCCATTGTGGACGCCAGCTTCCACAAAGCAAAATCCAGCTTCTTCTCTCTGCTGTAAGTGCGGCATCAAGATTCCACCTTTGTATATTTGCGGCTCTTCAGACGAAGAGGTTGCAGGAAAAAAAATGCTTTTAAAAGCCTCTGACAATCCCAGCTGACCTGTGTGATAATCAGAGGCTTTTTTTTAACTTTTAAAAGCATTTTTTTTCAGCCAAAGAGGTTGTAAAAAAATGCTTTTAAAAGTTAAAAAAACACCCTCTGATGATCGCGCGGCTCAGCTGGGCGGGGGGAGGGATTTTTTTCTACCGGTTCTCCGAACCACCCGCCGCCATTGCTAGCGCATCAGGCGATCCTGATGCGGTAGCAATGGCGGCGGGTGGTTCAGAGAACCAGGAGCATTTCACCCCTGCTTCAACATTAAAAGGTTCCTCTTAGTAGGGAACGCTGGGACTGTGTTCTTGGAGCAGTACAGCCTTCTATAAGAAGCCTGGTTGCTAAAATGCTAGTTCTGTATCTTTCCATAGTTGTTTTGGTATCTCCCAAGTTCCTTAACAGTGATCAGCTCCCATGGCTTGCTGCTGAGGAAACAAGCTATAAACAGGCAGTGGGTTTGATAAACAAGAAGGACAGTACTATGGCAAGGAGGAGGATCCAGGGTTGGCATATGAAGGTCAATGCAGTGTGCATCTCAAAATAATGCTGTAGTAGAGAGTTTGTAGGTTCCATTTAGAAGTTACAAAACAAACTATTGACTTTTAACTGATCTTGTACTGCTTGAACCTGTCATCAAAGTCAAAGTCAAAGTCAGCGTAAATGTCCTCTATAATATGTTTGATTTTATAAATCAATGTTTTTCAAACTAGCGCACAACAATTGCTACTATGTCTACTAAAGTCCATGGTGTCTGGGAATTCTACAGACTGAAGACTAGTACATCAGGAAAAACACAGTTGGGAGAAGGCTGCCAGAATTCATTGAACTGAGAGTGTGGAAAACATTACTTACTGGCTTTCGAGTAGGTGTGACTTGAACGGAGTGGTAGAATTCCGGCTGGATCCTGCTACTCTTCTTGATTTTTCTTTTCTTAACTGATGTTTCTTGTTCACTCACTTGACGTGCTTCTACCAGGGGCTGTATTTCTTCAAGGCGAGGGACTACACGCCTTCTAACATGGCGAGGACTTGCTCTAAAACCCTGTTAAAAGATTACCATTAAATCATATTAGGTCTACTGGTTCTTGTATTCTGTGCAACATGCATATTATATCAAGTATATTATATTACATCTAGTGGTTCTATCTGTAGAATTCAACCTGCTTTGAAATATTAGCAAAATTATTTATTAAATGTTCATGTTAAGTCTCAATCTTTTCTCCTATAAATAAGTAAGAAAATACTGAGATAACTCATTCAAAACCCAAGAATTCAACCAAAATCACTGCAGAATCTTGGTCCCAAGGCCCAAACCTCCCAAACGGTACAGAATATTTATCATGGTTCTCCATATTGAAAAAATGCTAAAAGGAAATCAGAAGACTATATCCCTTCATCTAATTGGCACTGTAAATAATTCACCGTGATGACCAAAGGATAAGAACTGCAGAAGAGGCCTTTTGAAGAAGCCTATCCTGTCAGAGATTCATTTAAATGGCACCCAGCAGAGGGATTTCAATTTATTACTTCCAAGCTGTGGAATTTATTCCCTCATGAACCGAATTTAGACCCCATTCACTCTGCCCTTAGAGAAGATCTAGGCTACATCTATTGCATCAAGTATTCAGTGATTAATTTAAAATACTTGGTGCAACTCTACAACTTAGTATTAATTTTATATTTGAAGTTGCATTTTCTATCCTGCATTTTAATTATGTTTATGGCTTCAGCACAAAGATGAAATATACTGTGAATCAAATAAATGAACATATTAAAAAGAGTAGACACAATTCCGTCAAAATTAAAGTCCTTTGAAACTGTATCAATATCCCTAATGGAGTTATCTACTCTTTGTATTCTTTTTTCTGAAGGAACTTTGCTCCAAAATTGTATGGAAAGACCTTACTTGCATTCCATAACTTTTACACACACACACACACACACACCCCTACTTTCCATCATATCAACTTGGGGCCATCTCATTCCATGTTAATATTTCTATATAGCAGAGATTTGAGTTGCTCCAAATGAGATGTGGAATGGGGAGTATTGCCAAGTGGAATTCAAGCTGCTTTAAACTTCTTCTAAGCCTTTCCAATTTAAAAGCATGCAAAGTCACTACTCAAAATAGGAACCTATCAAACTAGATTGCTCTTCAAAAACCTGAAGCTGAATATGCAGCCTGACCATTCTGAGCTGAATAAGATAGTTTGAGCCTTTTTATTTATGTAACAAAAACATATGTGAGTTGAGAAACTCTCCATGTACCTCTTCTTAAAGAAGCACGCCAAACAGGAATTTGACTGGGATATAGCAGATAAATTATGAGAAGTAAACAAACGAACAAGTATGTAGATAAATTATGAGCAAGTGGTTTAACCTTCACATTTATAGATTAATAATTAGCTGCTTTCTTTTAAAAAAATAAATTGATGATTTTTTAAAAAAAAAGTGGCAAAGCTTTATGTTTAATACATATGTGCCATAAGGAAAATAATCAGACTACAGCAGAAAACTTATGTTTGAATTGCTAAAGATGCAATCTTGCACAATCCAAAATACAAATATTTCTGAATAGATAAAAGTTTGTACCTGAAACTATCATACCCTGCTGCCTTTAGTTCTTAAGTGATAGAACAATTAGACTGAAAGAAGTGTTCTTAAAAACAGTATCCTTAAAATTATTCATACTGTCACTGTAAAAAAAAACACCCACCTCTTTTATTACAGAACTAGCCTCTATAATCCTGCATTATTGTGTTTCCTATTTTCATGCTGGCCACACGATGACAGACGCATCTCTCAGACAACACAAGCTTCCTGGACTGAGATTCAGAGATCAGCACCTCCCCCTTGCGTCAATCACCAGTCAACACTGGAGAGGGGAAACCTTTAAATCTTTTTAGAACTAGCCTCTAACAGCAATGAGAAATTGGTGCTAGCAAATAACCCTGAGATTAGCTAGTAGCAGCAGCTATTAAGAACTGCTGTGGTAAACCTTCCCACAAACTCTGGAACACTATAAGATGTTTTGAGAATACAGCATGTGTGGAATATATGTGAAAAGATTGGAAGCATCTCTACCATCTCCAGGGTGGAATTCTGGGGGGGTCATTTGCATCTAAAACTATGACAATGATAAAAACAAAAATGATTAAGGGCTTTGAAAAGCAAGCAGAGTACTATTTACCTTAGCAAAGGATTCTCCAAACACCAAAATCCAAAATGGTACCACAACATTGTAGCGTTAAGATACACAGTGATGATCCTTGAACTTGAAGAATAAGTCCACTCAAGCTCATTGTGGCTGAGTTCTGAATAAATCTACTCAAGCAGGTTATTAAAAATAATTCTTAATTTGCATGGAGACTGGGTTCATATACAATGTTTTTTATGACTGTATAAAACGATTTAGCTGTACGGAAGTTTTAGGATAACTATCCAATGTCACCTCCACAAAAACAGCAACAAAGCCAGAAGCAAAACAGGGAGACTAGAAATTATATAGATTTACATAAATCTTTTCCAGACTGGTCTTTTTTAGATGCTATCTCCATCTTGCACTACCGTGTTAGCTGAGGATTATGAGAGTTTTAAACAAAGAAAAGTAGCTATAAGAATGTAAAGTTAAAACAAATTGTTTGGCATAATGAGTGCTGTCCCTGCTGTAAGTGCTGATCTAGCCCTACATTTTGACTTAACAGTAATCCTCATAGAATTGTCATGCTGATATTCTGGTTTAGCCGTATGCAGAATAGCTGTACGTCAATAGGCCAGTCATCCATAAAATCATTATTTTAACTAGGAAAGTTGATGGGTTGAAACTCAGCTATGTGTATACAGAAAAATTACCTATATAGAGTTTGCTGCTTCTTTTTTAAACAGCACTTCAACAATAGTATCAGGCTGCTTTTTACATTCAAACCCAATTAAGTTATAGACTTAATTTTAAAAACGGGGGAAAGAAATCAGAAGAATGGTTTCATTTCCTGCAGGGAATTTTCTCTTGCACAATATAAACTGTATTAGACCAATAGCCTTAATTAGTTAAGACGTAAGCATTTCAAGTGAAGAAACGTAACAATTGTACAGCCACTCATTACTGAGGAATTTTCCTGTTGGGAAATTTTATACCTGAAAAAGTTGCCTTTGTATTTGGATGCAAAAGTCATTTGATTCTAATGCATATCCTTTTTTCTGTCGGTGTTAAAAATATATTAAGGTATGACATGACTAAAAGAACTATTACATTTGTTTTCTAAGTGCCTCCCCTCTATCTTCCCTCTTAGGTTAATGGAAAATGATTTTAAATGTGAGAGGAGTTTTCCTCAATAAGTATTTTGCAATATGATATGTGAGTTATCAGTTCAAAGCAAAAGGGGAACCCAGCGGGATAGTAAATGCCCATAATTGAGCCTAATGTTGTAGTCCTCAACTTATGACCACAATTGAGCCCAAAATTTCCATTGCTAAGCAAGACAATCTTTCTTGCAACAGTTGTTAAGTAAATCACTGCAGTGATGAACATGGCTGTTAAGAACATGGCTGCTAGTAACATGGCTGTTAAGTGAATCTGGCTTCCCCATTGACTTTGCTACTTTGAAGTTCCCAAAAGCTGATCATATGCAACCATCATAATTACATGCCAGGTGCCAAAGGTCCAAATTTTGATCATGTGACCATTGGGGATGCTGCAGCAGTCGTAAGTATGAAAAATGGTCATGCGTTCCTTTTTTCAGTGCTGCTGGCAAAACTTTGAACGGTCATTAAACAAAAGGTTGTAAGTCGAGGACTACCTGTATTGTCTTATTGCCAGGTGCCAGTATGTTTGCTTTTTTAATTATAAAGGTGGATATTTTCCACCACAATTTATTTTAAGGACAATCATCAAGGCTGCACAAAATAAAATTCAATACTTTATTGACATGTAGCCAGACTGGAAATAATGACTCACTACCAAACTGAGACATAGCTGCCTGTCAAAGTAGAAATCCCATCTATGTTACTTCAGATTTTATAAACAAGGGAATGATTCAGCAACCTGCAACAATCTGCAGCTCTTCAAATCAAATGAATATATTAAAAACACATACAGTTTTAAATGTGATAATCACATATTGATCTTAGCAAGAGTTCACAATTATTAAAGGAGAATCTCTGCGGAGAACCTGCTGAAATAGTACACAGTACCTGCCCATATATTTTATGTATTTTAAATGGTATTTAAAAAATCAAGAATTGCCTCTAAATGCCCTTGTGACAAACATCATGCACTGTCTACCGAAGAGCTCTAGGTTATGCAAGGGACTGTCTTATATTAAATCAACCAATTGATCTGTCCAGCCCCAAGCTGAAGTCTGTGTCAGAAATGTACCAATTTTCCAGGCAAATGTCTTTCCTCTTATCTGAAATCCTGCCTAAGGCAGAAATTTGAAAATATAGCAAGGTGTGCTCTAAATTATTCCCTTTGTGACAATGTCTTTATTAAGTATTCACGTAGAAAAAAATGAATTAAAAGGCAGTCAAATCCCATTATGCCTGATGCTCCTGTTTTTCATTTCCGTGTCTATATAAATATAAATGAATGAGCTGCTAGCCTAAGAGTCTTATCCCATCTGCTGTATTTTCCATCTGCCATGTACACTTCTTAAGGAAGAATACCGCATCCTCTCCTTGAACTCTACTTGCTGTCATTTGATTTCTTGATCTCTTCACCACGTTCCAAAAAGGAGTATTTGCCCCCTCTAGTTTAAAGGATGCAGATAATCATTCTGTGATTTGCTGTAGCCTATGATGAAAGCCTAGTTTTGTTACCAGATGCATCATCAATGACAGGCATAATGTTATTTTAGTACAGATATTCAAAAGCTCATTTATGGGTGCAGAAATCATTTCAGCGTTTTTCGTTTTGGCACCAAAGTATCCATGTATACACAGAGAAGAAGACAGTTTGCTTGACGACATTATTTAAATCTTCACGAAAGTGAAGGCTGCATGCATGGAAATGTCTGATGGGCTTTTTCCATGCATTAAATAGATACATGCTTGCTTTTGCCCATAACTGTATTTTCAAGATAACATTTACTTTTATGATAGATTATGTCTATTTTGTGTCATTGCTACCCAAATAAATGAGCATCCCCAATTAGTGCTACTTTATTGATAATGCCAAAGAAACATCTGCAAAATTTGAGCTGTAAATTGAGATTCTCTTCTCAGTTTAGTCCCCAATCCTTAGACAGGAATTCCTAACATCTGTGGTATTATGGTCCTTAAAACAATAAAGGCTTAGGGCCGGGGTATCTACGAGACCGCCTTCTGCCGCCAATAGCCTCCCACCGGCCAGTACGGTCGCACAGAGGGCCTCCTCAGGGTGCCATCCGCCAGACAATGTCAGCTGGCGACCCCCAGGGGGAGAGCCTTCTCTGTGGTGGCACCCGCCCTCTGGAACGACCTACCCCCAGAGATACGCACGATACCAGACCTCCGGACTTTTCGTCGGGCCCTGAAAACTCACTTATTTCATCTAGCCGGGCTGGCTTGATCCCATCCTTCGGTTTTAATTTGTAATTGGTTTTAATTGGGTTGTTTTAAATTGTGGGCTGAAATTATTTAATACCTTTTAAACTGTTTTTAAATTTTGTGTGCTATGTTTTATTTTGGCTGTTCACCGCCCTGAGTCCTGCTGGAGAAGGGCAGTATAAAAATCAAATAAATAAATAAATAAGTAAGTAAGTAAGTAAGTAAGTAAGTAAGTAAGTAAGTATGACCCAACCCCCAGTCCCAAATAAAATTACACTACACTTTAATAAGTCACTCTGTGCAGATTTGTTAGCAATAGTCCAGAGCCAACCCTACTTGCAAATCAGGGGTGGGTTCCACTTACCTTTATTACTGGTTCGCAGCGGGAGCGTGCATGCATGCATGCACGTTTCTGCACATGCGCAGATCACCCATGATGACATTGTGGCAGGTGGGCAGAGCCTCCCACCAGTTTTACTACCAGTTCTATAGAACCAGACAGAACCGGGAGCAACCCACCACTGTTGGAAATCCCATAGGCACATGCAGAGCAAGATATAGATGTAATCACAATGGAAGAATTATTCTAACATGGGGGAGGGGGGGTTGGAAATACATACCAGAGTCACCCCAAAGGTTCAATTCAAAGCCTAGTAAGACTCACTTCAGATTAATAATTATTACATTTACCTTTGTAGGAACTGTACACTTGAAAACCTGGATTTCACTACTCCTTACAGACACTAAGGAGTGCTATGAACACAAAGAGTTAATTCTTGCCCTCCTGCCTTTTTGTAATTATGATGAAGATGGGAAGACGCTTCTCTGTGTATTTCTTTTCCTATTTTGCTATATTCTTACTTTTCTTTCTTTTCTATTTTTTTCCTTTTCTGCATTTTCTGTTTCTTTTTATCTTTTTAAAAAGAATTGTAGTAGTTTTTACTGTTGAAATACATATACACACACACACCCCTCAATCAAGGCTTTTTGCTTGACTAAGATTTGCGTATGCAACACCACCAAATTGCAATTCTCTTTAAATCTTCTCATCACCATCCATTTGGGACACCCTTCTAGAGACAAAAGCAACTATTCTCTGACTACTGCATTAATCACCCTTCTCTGCCATTTGACATATGGAACTGCTTCTGCCAATCCAGTAATAGATTACACTAACCAAGACATTTCAAAACAGCCTACAGTAGTTTCAGGAATGAATAAATTTGACCCGCAAAAACACTTAGAGTGTCTAAAGTGGTGGTACCATGAACTAATCTAAGTGGGACCTGAGCAAATATTGAAAATTTCCTGACCTTGTTATTCCATCATACATGTGATAAAGCAGGGCCAACCTCATGCCATCTTTCCATGGATACCACCTGTTCAAGATGGCTTCCTTGGTACTGTACTTTGAACCAAACAACACTAAGGTTATTTTTATCTTTTTGAATAATTTTATCTATTTTTGATTGGTTTCTTAACTTTTTTGCTAAAACCATATTCCAAGTATCTGAGCTTGCTATATAATGTGTCGCATGCAAGGGACTCATTTCTGCACGGTTTAATTAAGCTTCTATTATGAATATATACTGTCAGTTGTGCAATTCTTCAGTTTTTGTCTCCCAATCTTATACCGTCTGTAGAGTTTCACTTTTCCACAAACAATGTGCGAAATTTGTTCTTGCAGCTACAGAACATATCAGAGTAAATTGTGATAATTTTCATTGGTGTTTTCTGGAATTATTTCTAATAAAAATATTTTGGTCTCGGTTCAAATTTTATTTTTAATTTTTTTCTGAATTTTGGATTCAGCACTTTTGAGAGGGTTTTTACATGACTACATGTGTGGTAAAATGTTTTTTCTTTGTAGCATTTCCAACATATGATTTATCTATCTATGTAATCATTGACGGAGTTATATATATTCTGTAATACTTCTTATATCAACTTTCTCTCTAAGTCTAACCTGGGGTAAATATAATTGATTTTTTCTGTAGTTCTTTCCATTGTTCAACTATCATTATTTTTTTATTTTATTTTATTTATATGCCGCCCTTCTCCGGAGACTCAGGGCAGCTTACAATGCGTTAAGCAATAGCCTTCATACTTTTGTATATTTTATACAAAGTCAGCTTATTGCCCCCACAAACCGGGTCCTCATTTTACCCACCTTAGAAAGGATGGAAGGCTGAGTCAGCCTTGAGCCTGGTGAGAATTGAACTCACAGTAATTGCAGGCAGCTGGATGTTAAATGCCTTAGTATTTATTAATTTATTATTATACCTATTATTATCCTGAGATATTGCATCCACTTTAGCAAGCAATTTTTCATTTGTTCTGTTTCTATGACATATTTGAATAACAATTTCTATGTACATCCTAGAAGATTATCTTAGTTCTCTATAAGTGTTTCAAATTATGTCATTTTTCTCAAGGTCCTTTCTTCTTTCTTGACATTACTTTTTAATTCTTTCAGCAATTTTGTTGCTTTTAAATGTCTCCTCCAAATCTGAGTTCTGCACTTTAGCCTTTCTTACTGAGGACTGCAGAAAAATTTGGGAAAGATGGTGTCCCTACTTTCAGCTGGAAGTCTGGACTTGATTCTTGTCCCCTGCACAAATGGAAAAATGCCTTTTATTTAGATCCATATCCAATGTTATGTAGCTACAGCAATCTAAAAAAATATAAATCTAGTATTTTAAAAATGCCTGTTTAAGCAAAGCAATCCACTATTAAGAAATCCTCAAACATTTATGTATCTTATTCTTCAATAATAATAAATGTAAGAAGCTTTCAATGATCAATTCAAAGTGTGTGTATGCATTTATGCGCCTGCACAGACACACATTTATTGTTATTTGACATTTATCCAGCAAGGCAAGTACAATTTACAAAGAACGAATGACTCATGCTAAATTTTGCATACAGAATGGCTTAGGTATTAGGTCACCTTTCTTGGAACTGAGGGAAAACAGCTTTTTCAATACCATATCCTACTCCATATGTCTGAGATAAAAGCATAATGGAAAATGGAAATGTTTTGAATCATCAGTCTAGCCGTAACAGCACTATTAAATCAGACTGTTTTATCAGATCTCTAAAGCTGTTTCTTGGTTTTTTTAGAAAAACAGCCACAAGCAGCAGTTTCCCCACTGGGGAGGTTGGGGGTACCAAAATAAGCCAGATGATAAACCTGGAATTACAATATAAGCCTTTCTTTTCTATCCATGCGTTGAAGTGACTTGTACATTCAAAAAAGGAATTGTTTGCATTGTAATAGCCATCCACCATATTGCCAATTTGGACCACATCTCCTGGCATGACTGTTTGCAAACTAACCTTTTCTTTTCTTCTTCTTTTTTAATTATACAAAAGACAACTAAGTAAAACACCTAATTATGCTGGCATTACCTTATACTAGTTATGGAGACAACTTTTGTTGTAATAAAATGTTAAATTGCATTGTTTATATGTAACATATGTAAAGTATTTCCCCCCTGCCAGTAACAGTGTTTGCAATAGATAAACAGTGAAGTCTCAGAAATTATAGAAATTCTGTTCAAGAAGAATAGCAAAGCAGTCTTGCTCTAGTGGTATTTAAATCTTTTTATAAAATAGGCACATCAGCCAACAGGATAAATGACAGCCAGATTACATTGGGTTAATAAATATTGAGTATTTCTAAAACCAAAAGAATAATTAGAGTAGGTTTAGTTTACAGAAAATCAACAATCAAGCTATAAAACAATATTCCAATCAAGGTATGACGAACTCAGGCAAACAAACAATAAACAATAGCCTCATCAAGGAACCATCAAAAACACTCCCACTAATACCGACAGGGCAAGCCGCTAGTATAAAACCAGAGAACAAACCCCACCGCCTTCTAGCACTGATGATGTTACCTACTTTGATAATGAAATGTCTGCAAAAAAACTACCAAGCTCAGAGAGCAGCAAGGACCATAGAAAATCAATAGCAATTTTGTTTTAGGACATTTTCTCCTGTTAATTGTATTGTGCTTATATATGCCCATTAAGGAGTTTATTTACTAATAGAATTCTAATAAATACAGGTAGTCCTCAACTTATGACCATAATTGAGCCCAAAATTTCTATTGCTAAGCAAGGCAGTTATTAAGTGAGTCTTGCCTCATTTTCTGACTTTTTTTGGCCAAAGTTGTTAAGCAAATTATTGCAGTTCTTAAGTGAACCATGTGGTCATTAAGCAAATCTGGCTTTTCCCATTGACTTTGCTTGTCGGAAGCCATCTGGGAAGGTTACAGATGGTGATCACATGACTCCAGGACAGTGCATCTGTCATAAATACGTCCCAGTTGCCAAGTGCCTGAGTTTTGATCATGTGACCATGGGGATGCTGCAACAATCGTAAGTATGAAAAACGGTCATAAGTCACTTTTTTCAGTGTTGCGTAACTTTGAACAGTCACTAAATAAATGGTTGTAAGTCGAGGGCTACCTGTACGTGTGGGGGTAGGGTGTTTTTAAAAGTGCTCCCTAGTGAAATCAAGTTCAAATTATTGTTACTGTTTATGCGTTGGAGATCAAGCGTGTTTCAAGATCCACAAGGCTAAAGCTGTACAGCAAGACAGTATTTTTTTTCATGGTCTCCTTGATTTACACTCAGAGCTAGTCGGTAATGAAACATCTGCAAAAAAACAACCAACCTGAGAGAGTAACATGATTCTGTAGTTATAACTGTGGTTTTCCAGAGTGCTTTTGGGAAGCAGAACCCCAGTTAAATGTTAGTACTATAAGCAGCTTTATCTGGTTTTATTGATTTTTGAGTTTGACTGTACGTCATCTAGAACTGAAAAATAGGCAGAGTACAATACTTATAATAACCGTATATTTATAATTAAATTTTAATTACAGTTAATTAAAAATAAGTGAGTACAGTATATTGTTCTCCATGCAATTAATAATTCCTTCCGTCTAGCATATTAAAAATTACAATGCAGAGCAAAGCTTGAGTGAACCCTAGGGCTTACACTGAGAGAGGTGATATGCTTTTTAGTGTGCAAATATTCTAAGCAATTAAAGTGAAACCATGGTAAGAGCAATTTCAATGTCCTATGTGGCAGCAGGTAACAGTATCTTACTGACTCTTGTCTGATCTTGAGAAAACCTAACATGATCAGACTGAATGAGAGGTCACAAGGAAATCCCAGGACTGTAGGCTAGGCTAGGAAATCGCTGAACTCCACAATAATCCACTTCAGTAGTATTGCCAAGAAAACTATATGAATATGTCCACCTAGTCAAGTAGAAATAGGAAGTGTTTATTTTTACCTGTAGTCTGCAGAAATATTTATGAACCGAGTGGAAAACAAGGGTATGAATCACTTATATACAATACATTTCAGTACAGCTTGAAAGAATTCAATCTTATGTTTTTATAGCAAATAACTGAAGTTAATGGAGTACAGCTTTCAAATGGTCTTTTGAATCATCAAAAATTAATTGTATTGCAGATACAATGTATCTCCAATATATGCATATGTTGCTTGTTTGAGACTGAGATGATGGGCCAAAATGAAATTCTCTATTCTTAACTTATATTACATTTATAACATTTATTAATTTAAACATGTCAGTATTCTACTGGTTACCATGAGCACTTCATTTTATACCATTTCACAAAAAGTATTGATAGATATAATCTTTTCCTACATAGAGGTAGTCCTTGACTTACAACCGGTCACTTAGTGACCATTTGAAGTTACAAAGGGCCTCTCAAGGGATGCTTATGACCCAATTTTGAAGTTCCAATGGCCGGGTCCCCACTCTCCAGTCATCTTACTGCATTTCAGGTGCTTGTCTTTTGATATTTTTCAAATGATATTGTATAAAACCAGCATTTATTTCCAGTTTTCCACAAAACTGGTCCATAGTGAACAATGAGCTTAAACAACTGAGTGATTCACTTAACAGCCATGGCTGATTTGCTTTTCAATCACAGTTGTGACTGTAAAAGGTCATAAAATTATCATATATATTTTACTGCTTTACTAATGGGCAGGGTCCGTTACAGTCATAAATCAAGGATTACCACCTGTAGACTGTTGTCAAGAGAATAGTTGCCTACACAAGGGAGCACTTTAATAAATCTGTTGAGAGTGCCCTGCACACATCCTAGATGTCATTCAACAACTTTGGTATTTTTAATTCTTCTTGATTAAGCCAAATTTGTAACAGATTAAGGCATAGGGTTTGTCAAATTATGAACTGGTGAAATAAAAAAAACAAGCAGTAGAATACTGAAAATATTTCACTATGCACTTCCGTAACAAGCATTCCCTGCCAACCTTCAGCAATTATCTTATTAGGCAATTCAAAGCAAAATTGTCAGTAGTTGCTACAATTAAAAGAATCCTTCAGGGAAAATATTACTGCATGTTCTTGTAGCTCCCATTAGTCAACCAAGACCAAAGTACCACAGTGCATGGCCTAGAACTATGCTTCAATGTTATTTCCCCATTCATAATGCTTTGCTTTTTATCAATATGGTAGAATCAGGCACATAATGCGCAATCAGGAAAGCACTTGGAAGAGACCTATGTATAAGAACCTTCTTTATTAAGTGAGCATGTTAACTGAATGAATAAGCAAACAGCTTACCATACATCTTGGGGGGGAAAATAAGCTCCCTCAAACATGTATTTCTTAACTATTTAACATCGTCTTAAAAAAGAAGGAGCCAGCTCTGTTTCCTGATTGCTAACCTTGTCCAGACATTCACAAAAGGAAAGACTGCAGCGAAGAGATAAACACAGAGCCCCAATTGGTGAGGAATCTGTGAATTGTGTCAAAGTTGACAGCTGCTGCAGCGGGATAACTTAGCTTGTTCTCCAGTCATATTTTGTGTCTTATTCCTGTCAACCAATCTGTACAATCTTTTGTTTTCTACATGACCTTTAAGATTTACACAACTCCTGGGGACATCAAAATTGACCATTATAATACACTGACATCAGAAACATCAAACGGTGCTCAGGTTCAGCCTCATGATTTAGAAAATCTCTCTCAGACTTGCTGAACATGCATGTTTGTGTGTCATATCAAATAGTCGCTATCGTAGATCTTGCTATTTATTTAATACTCAATATATTCTCTGCTTTGTTTAGTCCAATAAATGCACAAAGCAACATTCAACAATCAAAAATACAAAATATGAAACAAAATTAATACAATCAAAACCAGAATCTAGTTTTTTCCTTAGCACCTTTGCCTTATCGGGGGTTATTTTGCAAGTTCTATCTCAACTGTCCCATTATCAAGATTAGGCCACATTCTAACTTGCAGTTAGAAGGTAGTAAGCAGTGTGGATTTACTTCATTAGAGTATTGATGGTATTTCATTCCAAATATCTGAATGATCGCCTCCATTGGTTTCTGGTGGAAATTAAACAGCACAGGAGACAAGGCTGGACACTTGAGGGACCATCTCTTCCCAGTTTCATCCCTTCAGATTGCTGGAGAGGCATGTTACAGGTTCCATCTTTTAAGGAATATTACCTGACAGGGCCTAGGGAGGCAGCCTTTTCTGCAGTAGTACAGGCCCTTTGGAAGACCATTTCCCTGAAACTTAAGATTGACATCTACCCTACTAACATTTAGGAAAGTCCTGAAGACTTGACTTTGCCCTCTTACCTGTAATAGATCCAGTAATGGTGGAGTGAAGCCTGCAAAATAGCTGTATTGTTAACTGCACTCTTGCAGATTGTGTGTTTAGGGCTTTAATAGTTTTTATTATTTTTAGTAGGTTTTTTTTGTTTTATGGTTGTGTTTATATCTCGTATTTTTGTAATTGGTGGGAAGGGGTTATCTTCACGAACAGTTCAAGAGTCGCATATGTGAGATGAACAATTGTATATATTGTATATATAAATAAATACAGAATGCTGTAGAACCTGATTGGTCAACAACTTAAGTGTCAAGCAGTAACCCTTGTACCAGTTTCTGGTCAAGTCTCAATAGCAATAATCAGAACTATTGCAGAACATTCATATTTTCCAGGGGTACAAACAGGCCAGCATTCCATAACACTGAAAGCCACCGAGAAGACTATCAGGATCGTGCTCTTCCTACACACTTTCTGCCCTAGAATGTTTATAAGGCAAAGCTGTTTCAATACCACATTCTGGACAAAGCTCCCTACTAAAATAGGTCCCAACCCCCACTTTCACTTTCACATAGCTGCCTACAAAGCCACCAGACCACAATTCTGTCAACCACCTTTCTCAAATATTTGACAGTGGCCTATATAATTAGATTTTCTTCCAAGTGTAGAAAAGGTTGTTTTTTTTTTCAACAAAGGTTTTAGAACTTCCTCCTTTAAGCATACAGAAACACATCCATATTCATAAAGTCTTTGATCCCCCAGCTGGCTAACTGAATCATCCAGGAAGGTCAAGGATTGAGCAATCATATGTGGTGGGTCTCCATACATCCTGTTTACTTCCTAGAGATCTAGAAACTGAAAATGTTTCATATGAACCTAGCAACTGATTACTAACATTCTCTCCCTATTCTTGCCTTCCTATGGAATCCAAATTAAGGCAAATCCAATGAACTTTCTGTGCAAAGAATGATGGTTTATTTATTAAACCAATTTATATAGCTGCCCATGTCACAGGCAAGTGACTGTGGGCAGTATAGAACAGAGCTAAAAAGTTAATACATATATTAAAAAGTATAAAAGGCAAAACTATAGTGAACTCTTGGTGTCCTCTTCATTTAATATTTTATTGGACAAGATGCCCAAGATGCCATATTGTTAAGCCATATCAATATTCCAAAACTCAGTAGACATTTAATAGTATCATTGACAAAAGGGGTGAGAAATTCATTGAACATATTCAGAACAGCATATAGATCCACCAGACACATGGCTTGGACTGTTTCAACTGGTCTCCACCCAAGCTCAGGTTTATAGCAGCTGCCAGTCTAAAACTGACCAGAGAGTGATCTGTCCATTACAAATAATTATATAAAGTCCCTGCACTTTCAGGTCATTGGCATGAGACAAACAAAATATCAGATTAGTATAGCAATGGATCTAGATTCCAGCTGCGATGGGTCCATCACCTTATGGTGGATCTTCCATTCAGAGTCAATCTTTTAAGGAAATCAAAACCACCTAAGAGAGTAAATCCACCATAGTCTACTGCCAGGCCAAAAAAAATCACTTCAACTAACTAAGAAAGGCAGACTCTAGTGCACTGAAATGGTTTCTACATTAACGATCTTTCTAAATTATCCCAGCCACCCTGAATCTGCAGTCTATGGGACAGAATGTCTGGTCACTGACATAGAATTCCTACAGACTATAGTCATACATCCTCTCCCTTCCAGCCCTAGGAGGTTGCATCACGAAGTATTCCAGTAGACAGAGCTTGGAGGGGGGGGGGAATCCCCCCAAAAATGCCAGATTAATTCTTCCATCAAGGAAAAAATCCTGGATAATAAATATTTTATCAACAACTGACATAAAAAAATAGGATTTTTATCTTGGTGGCTCCATGGTCAACATCATCTAGATTTTGTGGAAAGGAGGTAACAATAATTTCTTATTTAAGACATAAAAGAAGTCCTAACTTTAATTGCTTTAGTATATATAAGTGAAGGAAAAGAAATTTAACTCTGAATGAGTTGTTCAAGAATTGGAGGATGGTTCTTTGAATAGCAGAAGCTTGTTCTCTTTGTTGCCTTTTCCTCCCACATATCAAATTGAACTACATAATTCAAAGTAGAATTTTGCGGTGTCCACTAAAGCAGAAAGTAGGTTAACTGTAATAATGGGTCACATACTGAAGATGACTTTTATTATTTTTTATATGCACTAGAGAATAACGACCTGCGAAATGAAAAGAGGGAGATATACTGAGATAATACTGTCCACCATTTGAGATTTCAATTACCAAATCACTGATTAGGATTTTTTTGGTATTAGTTTCTCTGAGTGATCTATTTTTAGTGCGACTCATGTATAAGTATCTTATCTACAAGATAAAACTAAATACATAGGTCAGCTCCAGCACTAAGTATTCAGCAGCTGCTGATGCAAAGGCCGTGACACACATTTTTTTAAGTTCTTTTCTTCAGTCTAGCATTAATAGCTGCTGTCATCTCATGCAACTATAGTCACACCATGATTCTTTTACATGAGAGCACAAACGTGTCACTAGCAAACAAGCTAAATCAGAAACTGATAAATTTGGAGCCAAAGAAAACATAAACCTTCAATAAAAATAAATGGTAAGTAGTAAGTAGTAGTAAATTCATGATTTAATACCCTGGTATATTGTAAGGTGACTATTGAAGAGGTAAGAGAGGAATAATGGTAATTTCTCAAAATGTTCTTAGTTCCTAGACATTAGCTTTTGCTGACATTCCATAAATGCCCCATCCTCAGTGGGAATTCAGATTCAACATCAGTTTCTTTCCCTCTTTATATGAAAATGGTAGGAGGGACATGATGTTGCATTTCTTCTCAGGAAGTGATAGGCAGGTCCTATTCTAATAAAAATAAATACAAACAGCTCAATTTAATCTTGATTAATTCATGATATAACACTGATGTTTACTCCAAGGTAAAATGTCTGAAAGATCATGGCTCTCCCCCACCTCCTCAAATCAGCATTACTGAGAACTGCATTCTAGCATGTTATTCTCTGAGAATATTTCTAAAGGTGACTGAGAAACTGCAGATTAAAAAGCTGTCCTCATGTCAGGCCAAAACTAAAAATGACAATTCTTCCAAGATAAGTTCTTCACTGTTTCACATCTTTAGACAAAATATTGCCAGGCTGAAAACCCTTACTATCTGTATCTACAATCTATTTTGTGAGCTATTAGGGAGGGACTGTCTTCATCCTCTTTCTTTCACACATAATCTCTGGATTAAATTGCCTCTTACTCTTCTAGAATGTGCCCCCTCCCTACCAGGGACCCACCTCCTCACCACATTCCATCTCACCTCATCTGAGTTTACTTCCTTTGATAATTCAACTCTTTGTGGCAATTAAATAATGCAGAATTTCTAAGGCTTGATTGCTCACAATTCAGTGGAATTTTTTTTGCTACATTATGGTCTCAAGGCTCAATCATCAAAGGGTTTCTTTTTATAAGAGTCATGCTAGCACAGCAAGTTTGAAGATCCATTTGCAGGATCCAGGAAGAAACCTTCCTAGACATCAAGATAATTCAATAATTTGCAGTTTCAGCTGTCATTCCTAGATCTTGAATTGACTAAGTCCAGCCATATTTGAGAACCACAAATTAGATTGTAAATCCCAGTCAGTTCTACTTAGAAGTAGCTGCCGTTCTGAGTGAGTAACATCACCAACTGCCACTCTGTCAATTTTCAGCTATATCACACACTTGAAATCTATTCAGTTGCATATTTTTCCTGATGAGTAAGGAAAAGCAAGAAGGGGTAGATAGAGCTAATAATACCACAAGTTCCATCACCTAAAAACAGCTTTGTTATCATGTTCAGTTGCCAGTACAAATGTCACTTTTTCAATATTTAATTTTCCTTTAGGCTGGCAACCAAAGGGAAATTTGACATCCCTTAGGTACGACTCCAATTACTTCCCTCCAAAGAGGCTTGCTTACTTTCAGAAAGAGGCGAGTAACCTCTTTTTTATAACCAGGGAAAGGGGAAGAACACATTTGAAATAAACTGCATTTTAAACATCATTTTCAATAGCTACAGTAAGACTGCAATGAACAGGGCATGGGAAACTGCACTGCTGTTACTTAGCAGTTTGCCACCAAAGTTTAGCATCATTTTATTGGGTGGCACTATGCCACAAAACAGAGTTGCTCATCTTTTATATAGTTTTTTGTTACAAACAAGAATGGAAATGGTTCTCCATGCATTAACTGGGGGATTCTCTTTTGAGTAAATCTAATTGACTATACCACAAGGGGGATTTATTTATATAGGAACAAACTTTTACCCATGCATAAAGCTAGGCTTCATAATGGCATGGTAATAGCAATATTTTCTAGTTTAACTGGCTATTGATATCTGAATTGGGAATGTTAAT
Source organism: Ptyas mucosa (assembly GCA_012654045.1). Lineage (NCBI taxonomy): Eukaryota > Metazoa > Chordata > Lepidosauria > Squamata > Colubridae > Ptyas > Ptyas mucosa. The sequence goes on along the minus strand of WNWU01000017.1, from coordinate 6,306,176 downwards.
AAAAGGACTCTCGAGTGCCAATTTTATGTTTGAAGCTTAGGTTTATAGATGTAGATCAATCACTTAATAATGAAAAAAAACTTGATTAGAGTTTTCATTTTCCAGTGGGATTTTACTACTACTTTAATAGAGAAGCAATTGTCCTTGAAAGCTAACCTGAAAGAAAGGCCAAGTTCTATAAAAATCTCCCTCTAGGATAGAATTCCCCAAAAACTGCTTTGAAGGGATTTGTTAACGTATAAAAGCAAGATTAAAAAAAACATGTTCCCTGGAAAAAAGTATTAAATGTCAGAAGCACCAAGTAACCTTGAATGGCTGTGAAAATTAGATGGACTCTGTTTCCTCAATCTATTGCAGAAAGCCAGAAATGTCTGGCTGGTTGAAATTCATACTCGTTTCAAGTTTCAATTTGTGGAATATATTGTATTCCCCCTTCCTCCTATAGAGAAAGCAATCAACTTTCTGAGATTTGAACTTTAACTGAAAGCTCAGAAGTACTTCTTTAATAATAGTAGAAAAAAAGTGAAAATTCCTGCAGAGAGTTCTTAATTTTAGAAAGATGCTGATTTTCTTCATGAAAATCGCAATTTACGGTACAAATTATGATCATTGGTTGAAGACAAAACAATCAGAGGTTGAACTGGTAATATCGAACCGCCCCTTTCTGCCTCAGATGAATTGTTGTACCTATTTAATATTCCTGTAAATTGAAACAGTTGACAGGAATATAAAGGTAAGATTTAGCTCTTTAATTAACAAGATTATATCCAGATATTAACTATATGTTAAGTGTAAACAGCTTATTAAAACATTCAATCATGATTTTCCATGCAAAACTTTTTAAAAAAATGGTGGCAAGCATTTTTAAAACATAAATTTTTAATAAGTATTTCAAGAAGAAAACTTTTTTCTAACCTTGAGATTGCGTGCTAAATAAATTACCTCGGAACGAAAGTGATGAGTTCTCATTACAGCATCTAGAAAGAAAAGAGAGGGGAGGGGGAAGACAGGGCTGTATCTGTCTCCATTTCAGCAGCAGCATCCACATTCTATAGAATTAGTCGGATTTTTTTAAAAATATATATATATATTTCCAATCACCCTTTGCCATCTCCCACAGCTACCATGCAAGCTTGCACTCTTCTCCACGCAGAGCTGACCCCCCCCCCCCCCAAGCTAACGAGTGTGTATATATCTATTTCCTCTCCTCGAAGTTGACAGGAAAGTTACAGTCTACTTGAGCAACTAGGAGAAAGGGAGGGGGAGGTGTTTCCCAACCATCAACCTGACATTTAAAAATTGAGGCTGGGGTGGAGATTAGGCTGCCGCAATCTCTGCTCCTCTCCACAGCCCCTTTCCCAAATTTTTGGAGGGACCCCTGCTATTAGGATCGCCATCCTCCGCAACGGAGAAAATCATCCTTACCCTGGACAGATGCCGGGGCGGGGGGGGGGGGAATTCCCTTTGACATTCCCCCCACCCCCCCTACTCGTTTAAGCGGCGACCCCCCCCCCCTCCTCCCTCCCTCCCTTCCCCCTCGGCCAAGGTGAGCAAGCCAACACTGCGTCTCTTACCTCGGCTCCTTGAGCGCCCCGCAAAGACCGATTTGATCGGATGCTTCCCTTTCTGGACCTTACGGTGCCAGGAGCAGATGAATAAAATTGTGGCGATGGTCCCCACCAGCAGAAGCAGCAAGAAGAGGGCACACTGGATGCTGTAAGGTCTCAGCAAGACCAAAAAGGCAGCCGCGATCATGGTTCAAGCGGGTCTGGGGTGCGCGCGTGTGTCTGTCTGTTCGCGTGGAAGAAATCCGGGGAGGATCTTTTTTTAAAAAAAAAATAAAAAAATTGCTGGCCCGGGGGATGCGGGGGTGGGGAGGGGGTGGGGGTAGAAGGCAGGCAGCTCCGAAGGAATGCCGAGGAATCAGCCCCGAAGGACAGCCGGGAAGGGTTGAGGAAAAAAACGCAGCGAAGGGCAAGCTCGCCTCTTCAGACGGCCGGGAAGGAGGAGCATGAGCGTGCGGCCCGGGAATGAGGGCTCCGAATGGCTGCAGCAGCACCGCTCTAAGACGTGCTAGTGATTTCCTCCGGAGAGAGAGAGCGAGAGCAAGAGCGAGCGAGAGACCCTCAGTCCATGACTCAGCAGAGAAGCAGGCGGCAGGAGCGCAGGAGTGGGATCTGGCCCCCTTTTTTTCGTTTTGCGCGCGTAAAAAGGGAAGAGGAGAGATCCAGCAAAGGTAGAGGGATCAGCAGCAGCAACAGCAGCAACAGCAGCAGCAGCAGCTGCCGCCGCCGCCAAGCTGCAATCCCGCCTGGAGACAGGGAGAGGGCACCCCAGCAGAGTCGCTGCTGCTGCTGCTGCTGGTGGTGGTGGTGCTGCTGCAGCAGCCTGGCGCTTCTGCCGCGCGCCTTGAGCTCTTGCATCCCCGCAAAACCTCCGGAGCGATGATGTTGCTGAGACGGAGGAAACGATCGCGGCGTTTCCGCAGACGGCGTCGCCCCTCAGGAAAGCGCTTTGCAGCGGGTGGGTTGGGGGGCGGGGAGCGGGACGGGGACCGGGAGAAGGGAAGGGACGGGTGGGGATGTGGAGAAAGGGAAGGGGGGGCCGATTCCAAAGTTTGCTGCCTCTGCCGATGACTGTGCTTTGGGGGAGGAGGCGGGGGGGGGGGGGGGGGGGGGGGGGGGGGGGGGGGCTGCTCGGGTGGTGGGATTGGCTGCGTGATGGTGGATGACATCACGGGCGGCTGCTACTGCAGAATGAAAAATGGCTGCTTTAAGGTATACGGTTAAGTGAGGGTTTGGTGTGTTTTTTTGTTTTTCAGCTGGTGGCAGCCTGGGAGAAAACGAAGGAGGATCATTGCTCGATCCTGAAGGGAAGACACCACCATCTCTCCGCGACCAGCAGACTGGGGACCGAGAGAAGAGCGAGGATTGCAGCTTTGGACGTCGGAGGGATGAGGGGGGGAGTTTTCCCTGTGCAGATCTTGGCGCTGCTGAGAGGGAGACCCCGGGAAAGGACCAGAGGAAGAGGAGAAACCCGCGGACTTTAGCTCCGCGCCCTCGTTTCGGCCCCTTCAGTCAGTCCCGAAATTGCGTGTTTCCCCGCTCTTCCTTTCCCACACAGACGCGCTCGCTCACCGGAGTGAAAACCGGCTGTTGAGAGAGGCGTCGAACAAATGCAGCAACTGGGAAGCAAGTCCTTTTAACTGTATGCCTCCTCAACGGGAGCCCGCTGAACTCGACGGCTTCTAAATGCAAACGCCGAGAAGGTTGCGCACTTACAGAATCGCTACCTTTCGTCCAGTTGTTAGGTTAAAACTGCGTCTTTATTCAGCAGGCACTGTAGGGAGAAACCCCTGTGAGATTATGGCGGCAAGAAAATAAAAGAAGAAATCTGCTAGTAGTTTTTCCAACTCATGACTTTTAATCGGGCGTTAGTCAGGAAAGATTCTACCTGTTTAATTCTGATTTATTCAGCAGCAAATCCTGACGAAATCTAGGATCCATGACTCTAAGTGTGGAACACTCTGCTTTTGAGTTTGATTACTGAGGTCAGTTATTCATCAGAGTTATTCATCTCTGATGCTGATTGCCACACCATATGAAATCCAAATATGTCATTACAGAGACCTAGTTATCACTGGTACTTCATGTTGCAGCGCAAGGATAAAATGTTCAGTTAAAAAAAACTATTTTTTTACCTTTAATTTTGAAATTGTTAAATGGTTATTACAAAATTTATTTATTTATAAAAATGAGTTTAATTCAAACAGAAACTCTTTTGAGATACCCAAAAGGACACATAGAGAATATTGCTGAATTGATATTCTGGATATTGAGAGCAGATGCATGCTCTCAATAGTGAAAACACCTAATTTCCTGTCTGCTAACATGTAATACTAAACTTTTCAGTTTTCCTAATATTTTTCCAAAAGAAATTGCCCTATTTTTTTCAATGATAGTCACAACAAAAGTATGGAAGTTGAATAGTTCCCTTGCAATAAAATATGTAAGATTTTACTGTAGTTTAATTCACAGAGCTCAATAAGTCTTGTTTGCTTAGCACTATTCTATTGAGTAAACCACAGCTTCATTTATAGTAAATCATGAACAAGCAAATTATGATTTACTATATTCTATGAATCCAAGTACATACTTTTTAAAAATGGCACATTTTTCCTTTTTTTGCCAAGAAAACAATACTGAAATAGTTTTTGCCATCTAAAGAAATGTATAAAGAGGAGAATATTTTATAAATCTATTGCATGCGCCCAAAATATAATCCTAAATTTATTTATTTTTATCAGATCGGGCCAAAGCAAATGTGCCAATTGGATTATTAATTAATCTCAGCATTTTTTAATTCTCAGATGTCATGATAAAATAGTATTTTGTGGTCTGCAGCCTGATTGCAACCTGATGTTAACTTAGGCATTAGTTACATATTGCATGGTGGAACTTCTTTGATTTATAATTGTACCATGAAGTTCTGCATGTACTGTATCTAAAAAGTGCTGCTGCACTGTGTTTAATGGGGCTCACTTCCTTGCAAGTGTATTTAAAATTGAACTTTAAGACTTTTTCCTCTTATCTAAACAAACCCTATGGTCAGCATTACATACAGTATCCATTTCAATTATCTATAGTTTATCCAGTATTTTTATTTTGGACAATACTGTATAAGCTATAAACTAGGTTGCATTTCCACAATGTGTTACATTAAAATCTGATTGCCTAGTTTTTATTCAGTATGTTGTACAAGTACGGTCAAAGAGTACACATTGAATCTGCAGGAAAGATATGAATAGAACTGTATGGCTAATTAGCAAGGGTTTTTTTCCCCTACAGTTTTTTATCTAATCTTACATGGATAATTTATATTAGGATTCATAGCTTAGTTTTGTATACATGCATTAAAGTGTATTGCATGATGTCACAAATGCAGTCTTTTTAAACACTGCAGTATATTGCAGATACTATAAAAACATACAGGTTATGCTAAGATTGTTCCTAAGATTCCCATAGCTTCAAGGTGAGGCTGTACTCTTCATTCAGTACTGTGTTGCAATGCAATGCAGTGTCATTTCTGTCACACACATGAACATAGAACTGACATAACAGGAAAAAGATTTACAATGCACTAATATTTGTGAAAAAATCTTTGAGTGAATAATGAGTGGCAAAAAAAACAGTTCAGGACCATGGAAGTATGGTTTGAATACATTTGAGTACACTTGTTAACAGTGGTTTATATAGAGATTGGTTAATTAGCTCAACTGCCCCAGATTTTTCTAAATATGTCAGGTTTAATTTTTTTAAGTTGCATGTATTTTAACATTTCAGATGCATAACTCACTAATAACCCCCATATTAACCCCCATATTAAGAGATATTTTGAGATCCAAACCAACAAGTACATTTGACAAATGTAAACACTTAAAAATGTCTAGCAATTAGCAACATAAGCCGATCAGATAACCATAAGCAGAAACTGCAACATCTGAACATCTATCTAGAATTCTTTCCAAAAGAACCAAAATAACTGTCTCATCTCCACTTGGGACTCCCAGGCCAATTTTAAAAAAGCATTTCACACTAAAATATTGTACTTAACTGTTCATCACACCTCTTCTATCATGTTCTATTTGACGGAACTATCTAGATCAACTAATAAATAGAATAAGTGGGTGGCATTACAGTAGAAAGAAATCAATATACACAGGAATATGCTTTGCAGTTTTTTTTTGCAAGACCCTCCACCAGCAAAAAGATAATCACTGAAAGCTCAGATGATACTTAGCATTTTAGCAATAAAGTATTTTTAATTAAGGTATACATGTTGGGGTTTTTTTGACAAAATACTATTGCATGCATAATAGACCACTGGATAGGTAATCACAGTTCAAAGTTACTGTACAAATGACCTCAAAAAAGAGTTACAACCTGGATCTGAAGTTCTAAAGATCCCCCCTTCCCCTGCGGTCACACAACCACATTTGGGTGCTCAGCTGCTGGACTACATTTATGGGTGATTGCAGCATCCTGTGGCCATATGACCGTATTTTACAATGGTTTTACTGAAAACTGGCAGTGCAGATTTTGACAAAAATGTGCCATAGCAAACAGTGGATTTGCTTAACAACCACAGCATTCACTTAAAAACTGCTGTTTCTTTAACTGCCACAAAAAGTCATAAAATTGGGTTGGTCATGTGATCATTTCACAATCATTGACTTGCAACTATAACGGGCAATGTCCATTATGGTCGACTAACTATCGTGTAAATATGACTTTTATATGCACTGGAAATCCAAAAAATTGTGTGACTCACTTTATTGCATAATTTGCTTTATTGCAATGGTCTGGAACCAAATCCTCAATATCTCCATGGTGTGCCTAGTTTGCATTTTTATTGCAAAACCATTTAAATCTCTTTGACAGTGGAACGTAACTGAAAGTGAAACCATGCTTATTCAGATGATATGTTTAGCTTTAAGCAAACCATGGCCTGTGGTTAAAGAAACCTCAAGCAATTAGAATGGCTTAGCTTATCTTCCAAACATTTTATAACTAGAGATCCACTTACTGCGTTAAGCCAATATTGGCTTGTAGTTTAAATGCTTGAACACATCTGTTCTGCTTTGTAAGCTAATTCAGAATATTGTGCAAATCAGTCAATTGTGGGTTATATCCTTTAAACCATAGCTTAATGGAGTGTGTGAACAACCAATGAAGTATGCTGAAGAGGAGCTAGAAATTGCCCACTTTCAGATAAAAAAGGAATAGTTAACATGTTAGTGTTACAATGCTTGTTTCCACAACACACTCTAAATCACTCAGTTACTTCTGGAGTTTTGTTTCAATTATTTTGTTTTTTAATTTTGTTCATCAGCCTTATGATTCCTTGTAGTAGATGGATGTCCGTGTTATTGTTGAAATGAATGAATTAATGAATTAATGAATGAATGAATAATCAATCAATCAATCAATCTTGCCAGCAATTCTGGTAGAACACTAATGAAACAAAAAATATAATATCCAAATCTAATTTCTCCATGAAGTATCTCTGTCCCATCAGCCACTGTGACTGGGAGAGTTCAGCCCCTGAGCCCCAAGCAGAGCATGCTTTAAGATACAACAGCAGAGGGCTGAACTTTGCAAGTCAGACAAAGTGGCCAAAAAGTAGGCCAGGAGAAGAGGAAATTCTGACCAAATGCTTCAGCCGTGCATTTGCGTGGAAGGTTAGCTTGCCTTATTTGTTGGCCTCCCTCCCTGTCAGAAAATACTGAGATCTTTTCAAACCTCGGCTCTGTTATATGTACCTTGAGTGTGTAGAGAGTTAGGAAGATGACCTTGGCAGAATCTCTTGCCTAGGCAAAAATGATGAAGCATTTTTAAAAAAACTTGACAGCATTCAGAAGGAAATCAGGCAGACACTCCCAGAATTTCACTAGACTATCAGATGAAGGAGAAGGTAGAGGACATTCAGATTTGCACGATTGTTATTTAAACAACTTTTCATAAAAATAGTTTTAGATTTTTTTATGGAGTTGATTTCCTGGTCTGGTCTATTTTATTTAATGAAGCTGATAGAGCTCTGAATTCCACATCGCTGTGTCTCTCATCTGGTTCCTTGGATTTGTCACTTGTTCATTGGATTTCTGGTCTCAACCTGTGCCAAGCCTGTGATTACATTTACAGTAGCCATCTTAAGATATTGGTAAAAAGGACTCTTCTAAAAGTTCTCCCTGAACTTGCATGTCATTGGTCTGTGGCAAACATCCAGCTTGCTATCTGGTTGGCTAGCAGCCATCAGTACCAGTACAAAAAGCGATGGGATGTAAATCTAATAACTGAATAGCAGTCTCAAAGAAGCCACTCCTCATTGAGCAGTAATTACCTCTTCTTTTTGTCATGGGATAGAAAAATAAGTTGCTTGCAAATTTGGCATATTGAGCAGCTGCTATGGTTAATTCCTTCCCTTGCTCAGACTAAGAATGAGAGGGGTATATACCTGGTCTGTCTCCATTCAGCTATGGAATCTAGGACCCCAATAATTTCCACCTTTCTACTCTAAAGGTGAGAAGGAACAGGAACACAATTCCACCCCATGTTGTCTGCTTCAGTGTTGTTGAGGAAGCAAGAGTTTTAAATTAATGAGATAGCTTGACACACTTCTGGTCAATATAACAAGCAAATATGTGAGACCTATGCTTAACACTTTTTCCACAGACCACAGCATTTTCACTTTAAGCTTCTTTACTCTCCATGATAAAAATCCATTGCAGGCCCATTCGAAAATTAGGTTCTAAATTGGTTTTAAAAAAGTTTTCTCTCCTGCCAACTTGCACCAATTCCCACCATCAACGTCATAGCAGCATATCTGCATTGCTATTAGACTAAATAAAATGCAATGGTCATAAGGAGAATGCCAACACATTAAGTCAAATCAACATTTGGATAAAATTGTGGACAAACATTTAGGTTCTCCAGATTTTTCAATTAGTTAAATGCCTTCAAGAGGACTCAAGTGTTAATGGGTTCATGGACAAACGCTCACTATCTTAGCCTGTCTTTAGTAATAAATCATAGCTTGCTCTTTCTTTCTTTTTTCTTTGTCCATTCCAGTCAGTGTTGACTCCTAGGAACTCTCTCACAACTCTCTGCAGCTTTCTTGGCATGATTTCAGAAGTGGTTTGACCTTGTCTTCTTCCTAGGGCTAAGAGAGAATGATTGGCCCAAGGTCATCCAGCTGGCTTCATGTTGAACATGGGACTAGAACTCAGTCTCCCAGTTACTAGCTTCACATCCTAACCACAAAACAAACTGGCTCTTTATAGCTCTTCCTGGAGATCCATAATCTTTCCAGTCCTACCACATCCACTTTATTGTTGTCTTTCTCTAATTTTCTTCCAATGTTGCCAAGGACTGTGATATTTTCTAGTCCATTGGCTGTATCTCACAGCAAAAGTATGTGTAAGTTCTGCCTGTTGATTCTTGGCTCAAGGGGAATAGTCAATTTTTATTTGGTTTTTAGGTAAACTGGTATTGAAAAAAAATAAGGAAAGGGGCCAATAGAAAAAAGGATTGAACTTTATTTGGTCAGAATCATTAATATACCGATAAAAGGAAATGCTGTCTTGAATATTAGACTAGATGTCAAAAATGGCAATCTACTGCTTTCCAATAAAACATTCTCCAGTGCTATCACCCAAAAGTTAATTGTATAATTAATCAGTATTTCTCTCATTATGGAATTTTATTTGGAAAGAAAAAGACAAGGGGACTTTCAATGGAGGAAATTATCATCTGAATTCTTCTTAATATTCTATTAATTTCTGCAGTGAAAACTTCATTTATAAACAGTTATTGTGTGCACCTTTCCATATTCCTAGCTATAATCTGAAATTGGTGTAGCACCTAATGTGCAATACAAATAATTATGCAACTCCTCTATTTCATCTTACGACTTCAATGCAAGTCACATTTTTCTTTTTATCTTCTTCCCACATATCTCCTTTCTCTTTTTAACATCATACTTATTTAAGTTATTTGTTGATTATTAAACTTTCAGAATTTTATACAAGTGTGTGTGTGCGCTCGTGTGCATGCACACACACACATACATGGAAATGATTTGCAAGCTGTAGAGGAGAAAGTCAAGATGCATAGTGAACACTGGGACTAAAATTATAAAGAAGAGCATGCTAATGACAACACATAAAGTGAGCAGCCTTTGAAGTGACCATGAAGAGTGAAAGAGAGATATCTTTTGCCTTTTATTGCCTAGCAACAGTAAAGAAACCAGCAAACCGAAATACAGCACAGACTAGTCCTTAGGTTTTAGATGTTTAGATGCTCTGACATATCTTGACAAGGTCAGAATCATACAGGCAATGCCTTTACCGTGAACTCTGTGAAAATTAACTTTGAAGAAGCAGGACAGAAAAAGCATTGATAGTTATGAACACTGATAGTGAAGAAGACTGCTGAGAACAACAGATACATAAGGTAAATAAATGGTTCATAAGACATAACAGTCTAGAATTCTCACTCAAGGTGCAAATGTGAAGGCTCAATTACGTGTTCTGGAGATATTATGCAAAGCCCTAAATCTTTAGTCCATCATCCTGGGAAGAGTAGAAGGAAAGAAAGTAAAGGACAACCAACCACAATGTGCATAGACTCAGTTATGGTAGTGACGAGTGCATGATGTCGGAAGACCTAAAGGGACAGGTTGGGGACAGATCCTGCTGAAGAATTGTTCTTTTTGCAAAAGTATTTCAGTATTTTTGTTTTTATTTTACTTCTGCAAGTGAGTTACATTCTACAAAATGGATTTATTTCAGTAAGTTCCCTATAAAGATAAATTTGGCAGAAGCTCTGTAAAATATAGTAACTGTGGTACTGATATTTACATGATGGAGAGAATTTATTTATGTGGTCATTAAGAGTTGTCACCAACTTGATGGCACATAATCAATACGGGTAATTGTATATTTTTCAATCTTCTATGATGCTATGAGAAAATTTCTAATATTTTAGAAAAAAAATCAATGTTGTTAAAAATCTTTTTAAAATTCTTAATTTGAGCATTTCCTCATATATGTGGGAGGGATGAGAAACCCTAGTTTGTGGAAATGTTATTCGACATTTTGTACTATTTTTTCATCTCTTTACATTATTCATTGAAGAAAATAGCAAAAGACAGCTAGACATTATCCTAAGGGTACATGTTGTCATAGTACATCATGGGAAATAATGTATTAGAAATGAGGGTAAAGCTGAACTCAGAGATTCATAATGGGAAATGCATAAAGCACAAGGGTAATAAAAATGTATGCATGCATCTCTTCTAGGTCCTTGACTTGGAAATAACAAAATTACCCAAAACATTTAGAAATGTTGCTGACACAAAGCCAGCATTATGCAGTCCCTGCAAAAAAGCAGGCAGTGTAGAGATACCCATATAGCAATTGACACCATTCCAGAGAAAGATGGTGCAAATTTCTAATATTTCATCTTTCCCCTTGCCTACCCCATCCCATTATTGTAACTAATTGTACCGTGAGAGTCTAAAAACAGTAGAGAAACCAAATCAGTAAGAGGAGAAAGGAAATTAATTTGAAAAAGTCAAGTAGGTTATAAGAAAAGGGAAAGGAGAAATATAATCTTACTAATTTTAGAGCCATGTCTTTCCAAGGTTAAGCAGTGTGACCCCTTTTCCGATGAAGGTTTTTTAAAACTCGTAAGCTCTTTTGTATCCTGCCAGTAAAATAAGTACAGTACTATATTCCACACACCAGACAATCCTTTTTTGAACTTTTGCCCTGCACATGTATATGTACATTTGATCAGTACAATTGAGTTGAGTTGTGCTTGTTGTATATTAACATAATTCTCTCCAGTAACCAAAAATAAATTTGCATTTCTTTCTTACAACTCATGTATTTTTTTTAATCACAGTTTACCTGTTGGTTCTAAAAAAGAGACTGTTCTACCACATTATAAGTTGGAGGTGAAGGAGAAATAAATGCTCTTGTAAAAGCCTTTCTGTCAGGCTCAAATAACCAAAAGCACTTGTTGAGTTCAAAGCACAGAAGAGTTTATTATTGCTGGCTCTAAAGGAAGAATCTAATCAACTAATAGTCAAAGCTAAATTAACACTAGATAAGGGTCAATGGAATTCATGGAGGGCTGGACTTAGGTCTCTTGTGGCAATATAATAACTCCAACCTGATGACATGTTTAACCTCTCCTTCCAGCTCAGCCTGTTCTTCTCCTACACCTTCTTAATGACTGGAAGTTTGTGAAGTCATGATCAAAATCTGCATTGCTGAAGCCCTTTTAGGTATGCAAAGAAAATGAAAGAAAATCAGCTGGAAACAATGCATAGACTAAAAACATTGGGCGGAAAATACCTACTGGTGGTGGCAATAACACTGTTTTCAGATGGAAAAAAAAATACTGAACTTATGCACAGATGGGGAGATGTCATTGGGCAGCATTGCTGCCCTCTTGTTCATTGTGCTCGTCATCATGTTCCTACTACTCCTACTGGTTGTTGATTTTTCTGGATATGCGGCAAAGGACTAGTTCTGACTTTAAATATATGTACCCGTGTTTTCCCGAAAATTAGACCCTGTCTTATATTTTTTTGAACCCCGAAATAAAGCGCTTGGACTTATTTTCAGGGAGGTCTTATTATTTTGGGGTGCATGGAGCAAGATGGGGCTCCTCTTGCCATCTTACCTGATTTCCAGCTCTGTGTTTAAATATTTTTGGTGAGGGCTTATTTTTTTGGGGGGGGGGGAGGTTTATTTTAGCGCATGCGCTCAAAAGCCTGATTGGGCTTATTATCAGGGGAAGTCTTATTTTCGGGGAAACAGGGTATGTAGTACTTGATACTGAAGTCCTATAGGACTTTTTATGGCAGCCTGTGCCACCCCTTCCAAGGAGACCTTCCTAGGAGACATTGCTGATGGAGTTCTATTTTCATGAAGTGAAGAGGGTTAAGCCAATCAATGTTTTTGTGTTATGACTCTAATACTGTAGTCTAGAACTGTGTTTATATTGATCTTCTTGGGGAGAACCATCTGCAAGGAATCAGAACTGAACACTTATGAATGTCTTTTGCATATTGATGTTTCACTATGTTATGTATTGTATATAGTGTATAGGTGTCAGCTGAAGTTCTCATTCTGGTCCTCTGTTGGAGTGGGAAAATACTCTCTCCTAATTGGTTGTTTGGCTGATCAGTTTCATATAAAAGGAGTTGTGTCAGCCGGGGAGTGTCGTTGCCTCACAGGCAGTATTGATTAAAGAACTGTTAGAAATCACTCCGGCCTTGCCGCCATTCTTCGCCCAGAACATAACACACTATCTGCAATTTTGTCATCATATTGCTTATTATAAATGTATTTATTATGAATGGTCTGTATTAATTGTGCCAGGGTTTGATTTATTATTGGGAATATTTTATTTTTATGTTTTAACTCTTGCAAGCTACCTGGAATGTGGAAGAAATATAGGTTTGATCGGATGGATGAAGGGATGATAGATAGAGAAATAGATACTGTGGGAAACCTTTTGCATGAAAAATGGGATTGTTCTCATGTGCTGCAAAAGCGAGCAGCTGAAAAAATGAAAAGAAATATTCTTGTTTTTAGATATTGGAGACTTTGTGTGCTTTTAACAATGGGTGAAGCAGGGCCAGTGTCACTTCCTGAAGAGGAATAATGTGCTGTATAATTGCAGTCATTAATATACCTTTCTAAAACAGATGATGTACAAGCAATTCAATCTTCAAGCAGCAAACATTCCTGTATTGAGAAATTACTTATAAATAAATAAAGGCCCTACTTAACCACATGTTGTCATTTCTAACAAGCAAAATATTTATGTAGCAGAAAATGGGTTTATATTCAACCTAGATAACATATTATACAAATTTTATAGACTAGACTTATTTCCCAGAATAATGATGACTAAGCTTTTGGGTTTGGCATGTCAGAAATTCTAAAAATGCCTAATTTGACTCTGCTACTTCCCTCACCCCCCAACAAAAGAGAAACAATTATTTACATATTCATAGTCCAATTGTGTATGATCTCCAGGATCTGCTGCATACTGCTCTCTCAGCTGGCAAGCCCCTGTGGCCTACCCAAGGCAGCTCTGAGTCACACAAGGCCTTCTTTCTTGAAGTGTCGTCATAGAATGCTCTTCCATAGCCTCTGCAGCCTCAGAAAACTGCACAGAAAACAAATTTACAAGTAAATATTTCATATCTGATTCTGTGATCACATTCTATATAGGTGTAATTGTGGAGAGATGAAAAAGAATAAAGTATTTACGGTACTTTTTCTGCCTACCACCTACAGCACTGCATGTGCCAAGTACGAGCAAGGCCCATGCGGTTATTTGGAATGGATGTAGCAACAACTGAGATTAATCTCCACCCCAGACCATCCCAACGATGCCGTGGAAGTGATGTCCCAGTGCCTGGAGGCTGTGAGGGTCTGGATGGGGAGAAACAGGCTTCAACTCAACCCTTCCAAGACCGAGTGGCTGTGGCTGTGGCTGCCGGCATCCCGGTATAGCCAGCTGGTGCCATCGCTGGTTATTGGGGGTGAATCATTGGCCCCCACGGAAAGGGCTCGCAACTTGGGCGTCCTCCTGGACTCACGGCTGTCTTTAGAATAGCATATGACGGCCGTGGCCAGGGGGGCTTTCTATCAGGTTCGCCTGATATGCCAGTTGCGTCCCTTTCTTGATCGGGACTCCTTACGCACGGTCACTCAGGCTCTCGTCACTACCTGTCTGGACTATTGTAACGCTCTCTACATGGGGCTCCCCTTGGGGTGCACCCGGAGGCTCCAACTGGTGCAGAATGCGGCCGCACGGGGGATTATGGGAGCGACGGGGCGCTCCCATGTGACTCCTCTCCTGCGCGAGCTGCATTGGCTCCCAGTGGACTTCCGGGTGCGCTTCAAGGTGTTGGTGATCACCTTTAAAGCGCTCCATGGCTTAGGGCCGGGGTATTTACGGGACCGCCTTCCACCACCAATTGCCTCCCACCGGCCAGTTTGCTCCCACAGAGAGGGGCTCCTCAGGGTGCCGTCAGCCAGACAATGCCGGCTGGTGACCCCCAGGGGGAGAGCCTTCTCTGTGGTGGCACCTACCCTCTGGAACGATCTACCCCCAGAGATACGAGTGATCCCAGACCTCCAGACTTTTCGTCAGGCCCTGAAAACACACCTTTTTCAGTTAGCCGGGCTGGCCTGATTTTATTTGGGTTTAAAATTCGATATTGATTTTAAATTGGAATATTTTAATCTATATGGGCCAAATTTTATATAATTTATTTTAAATAATTAGTTTTAACTTTTTTGTATAATTGTTTTATTATGGCTGTTCACCGCCCTGAGTCCGAAAGGAGAAGGGTGGTATAAAAGTTTAATTAATTAAATAAATAAATAAATAAATAAATTATTATGTTTGACCGTGACTAATTTTTTTATCTGAAAACAGACAGTTGACACTCACATTTGGATCAGGCCTGCTATTACTCTCGGGGGCAAAATATATACAGTATACAGTACTGTAAGTACAACAGAAAGTGGAGAGACACTGAAAACATGGTAACTATCTTTATATTCTGCAAGAAAAGTGGGTTTTGGAGAGCTGTTTGTTCTTTTCTATTCTTGGGGTAGCTTTTCAGTGTCTCAGAGGTATTCAAATGGCAAACCTTTAACATGCTGTAACTGCATCTCTGTTAAGAAATGTTGAACAAAACCCTAGACTGCTATAATTTTGTATCACATTGTTTTAATTATTTTGGCTGAATGTATCCTTCTTTTATCATGGTATTTTCATGAATGCTTTATTGCACTGAGTATTTAACAACGTACCTTTATGTTGAACAGCGAATTCCAATTATTAGAGATATTTAAAAATACAATAAATGTTCTCATTGGTTGAAAGTATTTCTTAAATTCTTGTTTCTTATACTAAGATTAATGATGCTTCTGATTACTGTCATTCTCCCTCAGCCCTAGGAAGGAAGGCAAGACATTTCTGAAAAACTCTGCTAAAACTTCAGGGACTAGTCCAGCCTGTTGCCAGGCGTGAACACAGACTGCAAGGATTCATCATTAAAAAAACCTTACTCATTAAAAAAAAAATACACACTTTTCATCGCTATGGTGATGGTTTGTCTCTTGCAACTCTGTTACTGTTACTGTCTCTTCCTCAGGTCTTTTATTTAGGTCCTCTGGTCCTTTATCAGATGCCTGGGTGTTAGAGGATTCTGTGCAGTATCTTAGCTTATGGTGTGTGCCCGTGTGTGTCTGAAACCCAGAAGATTGTGGCTTATTCTTAAATATGAATGAACTACCATCATTTGGCTTGTGTGACTTATATTCATAGCTTTGTCCAGCTCCATCCTAAAATACTGCTTTTAAGAGTCTCCCAGCCCCTTCTACAGAGCTTCCATTTCTCAACCCTTCCCTCCTCCATGCATTAGTTCAACTCATCCAGCTTTTTAATTCATAAAAAACCTAAGAAACGAAATCGCTGGGCATCCTGTAGATCTGTTGAGCACCAGTTCTCAGTTCACCAGCGATGCGATGTGAAAAAAGCAATCCACTGTCAGTCTGCCCTTCCACTTTTAGGCGCTTGACCCCACTGAAAGGGGGCGGGAGGGCAAGCCCCCACAGTACAGTATAGTATATAGTCTTGCATTACAGTAATTCCTTGAGGCCGACAGGGAGCGCCCTCGAGCGGCCAAAGGAGACTACATTTCCCAGCAGGCCGAGGCGCCGAAAAGCGTCACCCTCGAAGTTTGAAAACGGAAGAAAGTGAAAGCTGCCGCGCGCGCGCGCGCGCGCGAGTGGAGAGCGGTGACGTGCCGCTTGCGTCGCCAATGGATGTTTGCAAAGGGCGAGGAGAGCGCCGGCGGGTTTAACGACGGTTCGTCGGGTTGACGGTTGATTTTCCTTTTCCTCTGTCGCCGAGTTGCAGCAGGGTTTGGGCCAGCGATACAAGGCGGGCGGAGTTCCTGCCTGCAGGCGACAACGTTCAGCATCACACCGTCTTGCTCACGTGGGTTGATTATGAGCGTGGTGGGTGCTGCCGCCGTTTCTTAATCGTCCTCGTCCCCCTGCTTTGGAGTCCGCGTCGTTATCCAGACTCATTTCCCCATCACGCTTTCTCTTCCTCGAATTGCTCTATTTTTATTTTTATTTTGTTCCTAACAGGTGAAATGAATGGAGGCCTTGCGTAACCATTCGGAATTTTACTTTTTCCATTAACCTTAGTGCATCCTTATAGGTAAGGAAATTACCTGTAATTTCTGCAACTGTATGGCTATTTTGATGTCCTCCACTTAAAAGAACATTTATACCTTTATCACTTATAGATCAGGTCAGCTAGTGGAAGCATGCCAATTTCAGGTTTATAGAACTTATTGCAACAAATTTCTTGATCTGGTAAAAGGATGAATTCTGAAATGATACAAACCCATTATGCTATTATTATCATAAGTAAAGCAAAAAAAGGGTCCTTGGTATCTTCCCTTTAGGGTTGGCATTTAGCATGTTCTCCAATTTTGGTGCTAGTTGTCTGTAGATATTCCAGGTCTTGTACAAGGTATTCATTGTAATTGATTTAAAAAGTTAAATACTTGCCAGGAAATACAATATTAATTGCAGTAAGAAAAAAATCCATGGATTTAGTTGTGCATTATTACCTTAAGTGATTTTTTGTTTCTTTGTTTCAGATACAGTAATGGAGTGTCTAATGTCTTCTAAGAAGACTGTCAATTCCTCTCAACAGGAAGAAAGTGAAGATGATATTGAATTTGTTAGTGTACGTAAACAATTTGCATGTAAACATAAGAGTGCTGGAGGATCAACTAGACATCAATATGATGCAGCATTTTGTATTGCATAGTGTCAATCCTGATCTATCCTAGAATTCAAGCAGTCTTCTACTATCAGTGCTCTTTAATGGTTGCAGTCTAGGACATACTGTCTTCGTTTCTGGATTTTATATGTAGCCATCAAAGTCAGCTGCCATGAATAGCCATTCCACTTGTGGATTTTTCTTGTCCACTTGAACCACCTATCTTGATAGCCATCACTACTACAGATATGGCAGCAAATTCTTAATATAAAAGAGTGTTTTATTGAATCTAAATCTCCTTAAATTTACTTTTAGTCAAGGATCCTGAATACCATATTAATACTGCGAAAGAGGAAGAAAAGAATTACCTGCCTCTATATTTTTAATGGCATACATGATTTTAGTACCCTGTCTTTCAAAGCTAAAAAGTTTCAAAGTTTTGAATAAGCCAATTCTACTCTCCTAATTCTTTATCTTTCCCCTTTTCCGCTTCTGCTCCAGCTCTATAGTACAGTATCAGCTTGTAATGCAGTGATAAGAACTGTACACAATATTCCCAATGTGGTTTACTATATAAATACAGAAAGGCATTTTATTGAGAGAGGGTTTTTTTCTAGTATGGAATTCACTTTGCATACCGGATAGGCATTTTAATTAACTATCCACAGATACTCTCCTTCCTTTCTTGGAAAGTGTTTGGCAGTTCATATGTGAACCTGGTGGGTTTTTTTCCTCCGTTTTTGGTGTTGCTTCAAATTCTTTTGCTTAAATTTGCGCACAGTCACTCATGCCCTAGTCACCTCCCGTATGGACTACTGTAATGCTCTCTACATGGGGCTCCCCTTGAAGAGCACCCGGAGGCTCCAGCTGGTCCAGAATGTAGCCCAGTGGGTGATTATGGGCGTAACTTGTTGCGTCCATGTAACACCTCTCCTGTGCGAGCTACACTGGCTCCCAGTGGTCTTCCGGGTGCGATTCAAGGTGTTAGTCATCACCTTTAAAGCGCTCCATGGCTTAGGACCTGGGTACCTACGAGACCGTCTTCCGCCACCAATAGCCTCCCACCGACCAGTTCGTTTTCACAGGGAGGGACTACTCGGTACCATCAGTCAAATTATGCTGACTGGCAACTCCCAGGGGGAGGGCCTTCGCTGTGAAGGCTCCAACCCTTTGGAATGAACTGCCCCCGGAGATACGGAACATCCCTGATCTCTGTGCTTTCCGCCGTGCCCTCAAGACCCTGATGTTCCAACAGGCGGGGCTAAACATATGAACATGTGAATGATTTTTTAAAATGTTATCTAATTCTGGGTTTTATTTAATTGACCAAACTAAGTAATAATTTTAATTAGCAATTTATGATGTTTGTATGTCTATATTCTTCTTGGTTGTACACCGCCTTGAGTCCTACGGGAGAAAGGCGGTATAGAAATATAATTAATAATAATAAATAATAATAATAATAAATTGAACAGTCTTTGTAATTTTATATCCTACCCTTTGAAGAAATATTATTTTAGTGGTGCTATTCAGTTTAATTGGTATCATCATTAAATTTAGTATTAAAATGAATGAGCACTTTTCAGTGCTCATTCATATTTCTAGGTGGCATTTGTAGCAAAATCATGGCAACCCTGCTATTTAGGAAGAACATTTATGAATTCATTGCATTTAGCACAATGCTGCTTGTGGTTTTTCAGGGGACAGGTAAGTCTAAAGTTTATCTGAAGATTTTATTGCTATGTAGAAGCCGTTCTTAAATTATTGGGAGCTGATGCTGTTCGAATACATTGGAACATAATTAGAATTCCCTACTAGCAGAACTGAAGGGGAGACCAGGTTGGGAAAGTCTTCCAAAGAGATAAAAGAGCAGGGAGCATTGTGCCTAACGAAGAAGGCATATCATCTTAGTATGTACTGGTCTTTGACTATAATAAGTATTTTATTTGATACCTTCTTAGTATGATTAATGTCAAAAAAGCCTTTATTAAAATTTAATAAAATTGAGTTGGAGTGCCTGCAGTTAAAAGAAGAGTTTTCTTGGGTTATGAAATGTGTGATCATTTGGTTAGAAGGCATTTGACAAAGGCCATTCCACAGTTCTTTATACTGAGTGATATAAAATTGACCCAAATAAAAATTATTCTAGTGAATCTGAATAATTTGTTGTACTTTTGCCTCTCATATTTTGAGAGTACTCATAAGTGGGGGGGAAAAAATTGTTAAAAATGTTTGTCTTTCTAGGAAAGCGTATTGAGACCTGTCCTGGAATGCATTGATCTTAGTAATGAAGAGGAATGTGATATATCTTCTGAAGTGAGTGTTTCCTCGTTGTAATTTTCAGTTTTGCTATAATTTTTAGTTTTCTCTGGAAATATTTTGCAGTATTTTTCTGCAAACGTCTAACAATATGAGGGACTATGTCTGATGCATATGCACAGTAATTCGTGTTTCAATGTGTTTTTGAAGGAGGAACTTTTAGAGGTCCCTGCAGTGTCATATTTTAAAAGCAAATTGCATGTGGTTTCTATTTAGCATGGGATCTTTGAATATTGCTTAAATTGCAGTTGTAGATTTTGGTAAACTAAAAAGTAAACCCACATGAGAAGCCAAGGGTTATTTTTGTGCTAGTGTTCCATACGGATCTATGTTCTTTCAAGTTATTTTTCTTCTTTGTTAAGTATAAATTGCTCTTTTCTGGTTTCCCCCCCTTGATGTCACTTGTTTTATATTAATAATTGCATTTCTTTTTCCAGCATTACTACAATACCCTGCCTGACCTGATTATAGATAATAATGGAAAGGACAACCATTTTGGAAGCTAAATTGTCTAAAAACTTGTTATTACCCGCTGTGCACTACTCAGTGAAAATAATGAACAGCAAATTATTACTGAAGCTGTGGATAGAAAGGAGGCACTGTAATGCTCTTGTTGCCAAACAAACGTTTTCAAACATTGTAACTTTGAGTCATCTTGTAGGGGACACAGGCAGCATAAAAATTAAATAAATAAATAAATAAATTGTATTGTTAACCACTCTAAATCCTAAGATCCATGGCCCTTCAAAGAATTTTGTGCTGTGTCCAGAGCTATTTCTTCTATTCCTGTGACTATATATCTTGCTTTCTACTGTTTCATTTGCAGATTGCTTTGCTATTAAATTTTGGCAGTACTACTACAACTCCTGCCTGGTTTGGTGTTAAATGCCCCTAAATCAAAAAGGAAAAGTCTGCATTAAAATATCCTGGTTTTACCATTCAGATCTACACTTAATAAGACTTCACAAGGATTTCAAGGTTTTTGTTTCTAAGTACTGGAGCATCCAGTGAGAGAATCACTGATTCGGCCTTGTACTGCTTAGTCTTTTTATCAATAACTTGGTGAGGGAGGTGAGATAACATTTGTAAAAGTTGCAAATGACAAAACTGGGAGAGGTGGGTAATGATTGGTTAATTATAGTTTTAATTTTTTTGACTTTAACAGATTAACAGTAACAGAACTGGAAGGGACCTTGGAGGTCATCTAGTCCACCCCCTGCTCACACAGGAGACCTATACTAGGGATTTGAACCGCCGAAATGCTGGCCTTTCTGATCAAGAAGCTCAGCGTCTTAGCCACTGAGCCACCTAGCCAGACTTCTGGGTCATATAAATAATCCCCTCTAGGTTAAAGTTTTCAACAGAGGGTTATTTATTTATTTGTTATGTTTATTTGCCACCTATCTTGCCATGGGGCTAAGCTAGGTGGCTTACAATTATAAGGAAGAAAACGAAAGGAGTGTAAACAGAACAGAAGTAAAATAATGGAACCATAACATAAACATTGAAATGGGAACACAACAAGAATACATCAATATAATAACAAAAAAGTTGAATGGGTAGAGAGCAAGGGCAGGAGAAGGAGTCTGCCCTCATTCCAGCAGCCACCTCCATTATTTATAAATTAGTATTTATACATTTAAATCCAATATTTATAAATGCAGGATTTATTTAAAAAAAAAGTATTTATCCAGTATATTCTAGTTTATTATACAGGTAATTCTCGACTTAATGACTACAATTGACTCCCAAATTTTTGTTACTAAGTTAAGTGAGTTTTGTCTCATTTTACAACCTTTCTTGCCACAGTTGTTAAGTGAATCACTAGTTGTTAAATTAGTAATACAGTTATGAAGTGAATCTGGCTTCCCATTGACTTTGCTTTTCTGAAGGTTGCAAAAGTTGATCACACAATATTAGAACACTGCAACTGTCATAAATAGCCAAGGGTCTGAATTTTGATCACGTGACCATGGTGCTTCTGCAACAGTTGTGTGAAAAATGGTCATAAGTCACTTTTTTCAGTGCTTTTATAACTGATGGCTAACCTTTTTGCCATCGCATGCAAAAACGGGGGGGGGGGTGTTGCGCGCATGCGACTCCCCTGCTTTTGGCACGAGATGGCATGGTGGACCCAGTAGGCCTGTTTTTCGCTTTCCCCAGGCTCCAGAGTCTTTCTAGAAGCCTGGGGAGGGTGAAAACGGCCTTTCCCATCCCCTGGGCGGGCTGTTTCCGGCCTCCGGAGGGCCTTGGGCCGGGTTGGGGAAGGCCGTTTTCACCCTCCCTGGGCTCCTAGAAAGGCTCTGGAGCCTGAGGAGAGCGAAAAATGGGCCTTCCCCATCCCCAGAGGCCCTCCGGAGGCCAGAAACAACCTGCTTCCTGACTTCTGGTGGGCCCAGAAGGCCTGAAAGTTAACTGGCCGGCGTGCACATGTGCGCTGGAGCTAAGCTCACGTGCCCACCGATATGGCTCCGCGTACCACCTGTGGCACATGTGCCATAGGTTCACCATCATGGTTTTATAACTTCAAACGATCACTAAACAAATGTAAGCTAGGACTACCTGTATAGATTTTGTTAAATCAAGCTTAATTTGGCTTTTCACAACCAGCAAACATTGGAGGTGTTAGGACTACAGTTTTCTCTGCGGTTTTTTTTTTTGTCCTCTGTCTTGTCATCTCCTCTCCCTGATCTAATTTGGAGAAAACTATAGGAAGAAGAAGATAGAATCATTGGTATCCAGAAGAGTTATGCTTTGCATGCTAGGTCTGCTCAAAGGATCCTGCAAGCCATTTGTTTTCCTTTGAACTTAAAAATGTTGTGAGATAAGATACGTTTTTCCTCTGTTCAGTCGTATCCAATTCTTGAAGACTGCCCTGCAATTTTCTTGGCATGGTTTTTCAGAAGTGGTTTGCCGTTGCTTTCTTCTTAGGGCTGACAAATTGATTCGCACAAGGACACCAACTGGCGTCATGCCCAAGGCAGAACTAGAACTCATGGCCCCCTGTTTCTAGCCTGATGCCTTAACCGCTACACCAAACTCGCTCTCATTGTTTATATACACTTTCCCAAGTCTTCTCTCGATTCAATGGACTCCCCCTCCCTCCGATTTAGAGGGGAGTATATAAGAAGTTCCATTGCACAACCAGAAATCGGTTTAGAAGCTTTTTCACATGAGTGTCAGCTGTGTCTTTAAATGTAAAACAGTTAAACATCTTGTATGGTAGTTGTAGGAAGATTCTAGAATAGAAGCTAACAGGGGTTCTTGGGTTGGAGACAAAGCAAGATTATTATTTCCCTTCATAGCGAAATACATTTGATCAGATTTCATCACCACCATCACCATTTTTTAAGAAAAAAAATGCTGCTATGGTTTACTGGCTGAAACTATTCCCTTAGGGCTGTTTGATGACAAGTATTTTTTTTTTCTTTTTACTCATGGCAGTAGAGTCAGGGATGTGCTGCCAGTTGTTTTAACTATAGGGTGGGAAGAAAAATCTTTGTTATTCTGAGGAAAAAAGTACCCTGTTAATCCTGCTTCAATCAAGTTGGTTGAGAGACTGATCGATCTTTCTAGGTAACAGAGTATGAGGCAATTTGCCTCAGGTCTTCCTTGTGCTACTTGTGTACTTTCTAGTATCTGTTTTGTGGGATTGAATTGTAATCCTTTTAGGCCTGCCTGGGGTCATTCACTGCTATGGATGTGACCTGTGAGCGCCACTAACTAAACTAGATCATGAAATCAATTTCACACAAAGGCTAAAACTACTATTTTTGGTATAATAATCTGATTACAAATCTTACAAATCTGATTGTGCTGTATCTCCTCCTCATAATTTAGAGAAGTAGAAAACATGGATAAACATTTATCCATAAATGTTTTCTGATTTTTTTATGCTTAATCCTCGACTTAAACTTGAACTATTTATGTATGTCAGATTTCAAATGGATTTATTGAATGAAAAACGGGGGCTCTTCTGTGTTGTGCTTTTATTTTTCCTGGAATGTTGAGACAGCAGTGGTTGAATTTTCTGGCGGTTTGTACTAGCTATTTCAAAGAGGTTTGTTCTTCCGTAGAAAAACGTACGACACAAAGACCACGTTGATTATCAGAAAGCAAAAGTTGCTTCGACCCTAGATCGCTTGGCACGCCATGTAGAAGTAGAGAAACAGCTGAAGGAAGAGAAAAACAAATCTTTCAAGGTATGGTTCTTCACCAGGGTTAGATACAGCACAAGTATTTGAAGTTGATTTCTGTGTAAGGGAGCACAATTTAATTTAAATATTTCTTTACTTATTCTTGAATCAAGCAGCACAGTGACCTAGAAGTGGAGCTCTCACCTCACAATCAGGAGGTTGGGGGTTTGATCCTAGGTAGTGGCAGATATTTCTCTCTCTGGGTGCAATGAATAATTGTCTGCTGCGAGCTCCACATAGGCATCAGGAAGGGCATCTGTCCAGTAAACACTTAAATCTCTATTCACTCCACCCTGATGCAAGGGATTACAGGGTCGTTAAAAGAAAAAAAATCAATCTCCCTGATCAGCAGGAATTCTTTAGTATGTTTCTGTGCTTTCCACTAATTTTAGTCTACCAGTTGCCACCCTCTAACTTCTTTATGACCATTCTAGAAA
Source organism: Ptyas mucosa (assembly GCA_012654045.1). Taxonomy (NCBI): domain Eukaryota; kingdom Metazoa; phylum Chordata; class Lepidosauria; order Squamata; family Colubridae; genus Ptyas; species Ptyas mucosa. Next base: position 6,281,822 of record WNWU01000017.1, on the reverse strand, counting down.
AGACTTGTGGGATATGGTAGTCCTATACCTACCACTAATGAAAATAATGTGACATGCTACTTCTCCGTGTATTCCATATTAATATCTCCTTCCCTTTTGAGTACAGAGAACATAGCAAAATTAAAACTGAAATATAGTACATTGAAAATGATCTTAACTAGAAACTTGAGGCTAAACTGAACAGTTGCTGGTGGCACTACCCTTCACTAGCAGCAATGTTGAGTATTTTCTTGAGGAATATTAAGTTTATTTTTCTGACATAGATTTATAATCATTTTGTATTTTTTTAATTGCTTTTCATTTAAGTTCCTAGTTTTCATATTTATTTTTCCAACCACGGGGACTTTTAGGAAAAACAGGATTCACAACATGCTCATGGGTTGCAAGAACTGGAATTTATCCGGGGACATAGTAACACAGAAGCAGCAAGGTTGTGTGTGAATCAGTGGCTAAAAATGCCAGGTAATTGGCTACTTTGTCATTTGGAGAATTATTTGCATGTATAGTATTTTGATGGCATGTGGTAAGTGCTAAAAATATTTCATGTGAAGAGCTGTACTCAAAATCTATTGTGGTTTCGGAAACCATCACAGCTAGCAAATATTATAACAAACCTTTTAGCAATATACTGTAAAAATTGCCTTTTACTTTTTTTATGAAGTCATATTACGCTTTTTAGCTTTATTACAGGTTCAGTAAGGCTAGACTAGTGTGTATAAAATAACTCTGGAATCTTTTCTGACACTAAATATAGGATAGGTTTATTGATACTTTTGTTCTTACAAGGTTCAGGGACCTATTGAAAATAAAATATAGAAACCAGTTGTCCTCTCTTTCTCCCACATTACCTTTAGCTGAGTCAATCAACGTTAGTATACAGATTAGATAGAATCTAACCTATATTGGATTCTAACATCATAGCTGCAGTATTGACAGATTAACCAGCCTAGTTGAGAAACATTTATAAAATGAGCATCATATAATAAAAAGTATGTTGAAAAGAAATAGTATTAGACTTCAGTTTCAACCTTTTCTAACAGCTGTAACATATAGACATGAGATGAATTATAAAAATGTAATCAAAGTTTCTCCCATTGTCTTGTTCTTACAATCTACTGTACTAGTTTAAAGTATAATTGTGTAACATCTGCATATTTGTTTTGTGCCTTAGGTCTCAAGCCAGGTACTGTAAACTCAGGAAGGAGAACATTATCTCAAAAATCAAATCAGATCCCATCTAACAGCAAATCCATTTTATGTCCCATTATGCACTGCAATAGAAAGTTTGACAATGGGCATTTACTGCTAGGTCATCTTAAAAGGTAGTATTTTTTATCATACAAATAACCCTATAACTAGCAGCGATTAAATATCAAGTTTAGCTTTGCTCTGATTTTTAAATTTTTTTTCTAACTTTAAGTTTTATATTTTCCAATTTCTATAGTAGCTTGCAATGAGAGAAAAGTTTGCATGAAATTTTTTATGCTTTCTTTTATATTTCTTCTGGTATAACATTTTGTTCTGGTGAATATTTTTGCCATTGATTTCCCCTAATAAAATACATTTTAATATTGTCTAAAATGCATCTTTTTGTATCCTTTACATTTGGATTTCCATGCATTTTGGAGGGAAGAACTGTATCATAAATTGTCTGTCTAACCATCTTCACACATTTCATATATTGATGAAAAACTTTGAATTAGATACATGTACTTTAAAAGAAAACAATTATCTTGCATATTTTAATATTTAGGTTGCCTCAACAAACCATTAGGCATAATTTTACAATATTTTTTTCCAGGTGCAATTGATCAGCATTAAGCTTCATATAGGTTGATGCCAGGATTTTTATACTGTTACAAGTATAGTCTAAAAGTAATGTAGGTACTTGATTTAACTGGCTAATGTTAAACTAGAAGGTTGTAATTATTACTTTTTGTAAAAGAAAAAAAGAAAAATAATTTCTGCCTAATACATTGTACCTAATTGTGTCTATTTTTTTTAGGTTTGATCATTCTCCATGTGATCCCACAATTACTCTACATGGACCTCCAGCTAATATGTTTGCCTGCATAGTCTGTGGCAAGGGATTTGCAAGTAATCAGCAATATACTGCACACCTTTTGTCTAAGGTAAGAACTTAAGGATATATTGATAAAAGTAGCAAGTTCTTTTTCCCTTAGATTAATCATTTTAATAAAGCTATATGGAGTTTCTCTGACCAAAATTTATTTTTATGAAGGGAAATCACGATTGAAATAATCTCTGAAACTGCAAATTCTATTCTTTTGCTAATTGAACTCTCCTGTAGCTGGGAGTTAATTTTCTGTCTTCATCCAGAAAGTAGGTTTCTCCTATGTTTTAAAGAAGTGCTACTTTTCTGGAGGAAAATGGCATCTAGATTTAGATAGGAAATAAACTTTTCTTGGCTTTTATTCTTAACTATTCTTTCAATGGGACTTTATTCTGAATATTATAAATGAAGGGTTTCACTAATTTGGGAGTTTTACTGTTAATTCCCCCTGCCTGTTAGCTTTCAGCGGGGAAAAATGGTCAGGAAAGCTAATTAAGGTTTTATTCTGCAGAGAGAGAGGGACTGAGGGCACTTGGTTTCCACCGATCATTGGCTTCTTTGCTCTCCTAAAAAGAAGAAAGATGAAAGAGCAAAAGATGGAGATGGAGAATACTGTAGTTGAAGTCTTAAATTGATGGGCCTATCCTAAACTCTCTTCCCAGTGTTCTTTAGATTCTTTATAGTAGATCTGAATGAAACATGACATTTTTATGTGTCCCGTGAGGTTGGCAACCCTTAAAGGAGAACTTTTGATAAAAATAAATATTTTTGATTTGTAAGGCTCAGTTTCAGACTTATCACAACAGACTTTTAAATTATGAAGTCTTAAGTGGAAACAACACAAATATCAAATTAAACTGATCTTTTTAATATAAACCTTGGGCTAGTCAATTTCTCTCAGCTTAACTCATCTCTCAAGATCGTTGTATGGAAAATATGTACAGGAATTGTATTGGATATGTTTGCTGCCTTGAGTTATTTGTAAAAAAAATAAAGGTAGCATACAAATAAATCAGTTTTACTGAAAACATTCTCTCTCTGAAATCTGTTTCTTATTCAAAACTTTGTCTTGCTTGTGTTGTTCTTCCCTCCATTCAGGTTGGTGAAAATGATGGCCATGAGAAAAATTACCCTCCTCAGCTTATTCAGTGCTTTGCGTGTCCTTGCTGTTTCCTCTTCTTTAGCATAAGAGATGAATGTCTGCAGCATATGTCTGGAAAAAAACATTTTTCTCAGGCTTTTAAATTGAGTGGTATGTTTAATACACACATATTTTTTCTCTCTGATGTAAGTGGGTAATGCATATATTGTTGGCTTATATTTTAATCTGTGGTTACAAAGCTGCAGTACGTTCAAAAATTTATTTTCCATGTGTCTTAAGGAAATGTTCCAATCTGAAATTGTAAATGAAATAGCTCTTTTGTCTGTAATGTTCCTTTTTTTTTTTGTTCAAAATGGGCTGAAATTACTAATTAAAATGCTTCCTGAAAAGAAGGTATTAAATGTTTTAGATAAAGGTGCGAAGTAAGATAGGGACAGTCCAGTCAGGATAAGGTTTTCTTGAAGCAGAGGGATATTTGAGATTTAACTAAAGCTTTTTTCAGGAAAAAAGACTTTCATTGTCATAGAACTGCAGAGCCTCGCAACTAAGGATGTTTGCATTCTGTCAATACCTTCCAGCAATGAACAGCACCTGGTGGTTGATAGAGATTTTTTTTTATGTGAATTGTGCATATGGTACAATATTAAGTAGATATTATTTGGTTATAAAATCTTGTCTACATGTTGTGCATCAGATTGCTGATGATTTAGTGGGTTTCATAGGAAGACAGTGGTAAGGAAAGGTGTATAAATTCTGTCTGGGGGCAGGAGTGATTGGATTCCTCCTAAGTAACCCTGCCTTCTTGTTGACTTATTGCAGATAAACCAGGGAGCCCACTTCCGTTGCCTTTGCCAGCCTACGCAAAGAATCTCCTAATCTCCTTATGCAAAGAAGTTCCCTTCCAAGTGCAATGCACAACCTGTCATCAGGTTTTGCAGTCCCACATAGAGCTTACAGCACACTTCAGGTTTGTGAAAAACTTCCCATTTATAAAATGCAATCACAGACCAGTTTTTCTCCCTTCAAATACCTGTTGGATGTCAGGCCCAATTATATTCTGCAGTTTGTGTAATTGGCTTACTCCTTTTATCTTAAAAGTGGAGATTAACAAACAAATGGAGTTTGTTAAATGATGAAAAGTAGAAAATTCCACACATGTAATAAAAGTGCTGCATTCTCTCTTCACTGCCTTTTCCAGATGTTCTTCCCATCAGTGAAGACAGAATTCAGTGCTGTTTATTTCATGCATGAATTTCCAACATAGGTCTTTTATGTATTCGTGGATTCCTACATTTAAAAGGTTAAAAAAATACAAAGGGCAATGTTTATTAGTTTATTAGTGCTTGCGACAATCACTTCTAATGTTTTATTTATTTATTTATCAAACCAATAAATCGAACCAATAAATTTGCTAAGCTGGCCTTTACTCAACAAATGGCATGTATTTGAATATTTTGAAATGTTGAGAATATGGGATTTTTTTAGATGATCTTGGACAATTTTTAGATAGATGGCTGCAAATATGTTTCTGTACCTTTCCGTTTTAGAATCCAATGTCGTAATGCTGGCCCCGTGGCTGTATCGAAGAAGTGCATCTCCAAAATTGCAGAAATACTGAAAACCAAAGGTTTCTGTCAAGGTTGTGACACGTTGTTTGTCAATGATGACCAAATTACTCACCATAGTTGCAGAAATGTTGCCAAGATTAAACATATCACCACAATGCAAGAATCCATATTATTATTTTGTCACATCAATGAACGGAATAAAAGTGCCCCTCACCTGCAAAATAATGCAAGCCTTTTGAAATCTTCCCTGAAGAGACATTTGGAATTGAATGGCAATAAGAATGAAACTGTTTCAAAATGGAAAAAGGATTTGCAAGACAACAGCGAAACCATTCATGGAGCTCCTACTGTCAAAAGTTGGGTATGCCAGTGTGATTTGGCATTTCTTTCTGAAGAGTTGGCAGAAAAACACATTTTTTCTGAAAACAGAATCTGCTACAAGTGTGGAGTATGTGGGAAACTTGCAGAAAATGCGAGCATTATCCGTTTGCACATGAGCCGTTTCCACGGAGGAGCACATTTGACTAACTTCATCTTCTCATGCCAAATTTGCCAAGTAGCCCTTAAGAAAGAAGAAGATGTCCTTATCCATGTAACAGGACTTCATGATGGACATAACTTTTATTTTGAGAAGGACACTGCTGAAGATGAGCTGACAGTACCTTCGGTTTCACAGAACGACACTTGGATTAAACAAGAAGGCCTAACTTCAAGCCTTATCGAACTTTCTCCAGACCAGATGGAGGTTGATGAGAGTCCTTCCCAATGGCAGTGTAAGATATGTGAGGAAATATTTAACTCAGAGGACAGCGTGAAACAACATTGCAAATCACTAGAGAGTCATCATTTTCACAAGTACAGGTGCGGCTTGTGCAAAATGACTTTTCGGAAAATGGAAACACTGCAGCGACACTGCCAGGGAAAACATAGCAATGTTGTACAGATTAAATACTTCTGTGGATTTTGTGGTGACCTCTTCTTTGATGTTGAGGAGGAATTTTTACTTCACTTCAAGTGCGTACATAGCATGGATTACGTATGTGTGTCTGAGACAGCAGAAACCTCAATCAAAAATGACGAAATAGTAGAAGAAGGTAGCCTTCTAAATTGTGGTTGTCGTGAGAAATATGTTTGCAAAAAAAACAGGAAGGTGGACCACAAGAAATGTCAAGAAGCCATGTTGGAAAAAGGAAACATGTGGTTTCGTTGCACTTCATGCTCTTCTACAACACAAACCTATTCAGAAATGATGGCTCATATCACAAGCCACCCAAGCAAAGAAACTGCTCAAGATTTCTATGTAGTCAGGTGTGGTTCATGTAACAAACATTTTAATAGTATTGCTATTGCTCATCAGCACTTCCATGATAAACACTGCTTTTTACAAAAGCCTCTAATATCTTTTGGGCCACAAGCAGAAAATAATGTCTTCCATTTCTCTGCTGTGAGGCCCTGTTCAGAGAAGGATGTAAATTCAACAAGTTCGTCAGATGTAAAAAGGTTGAAACTGGAAGATGCAAAGAAAGAACAAGCTAGGAAGCTTCCTGAATTGATTGAACAAGGTAGGTAGAATTCAAATTATGCACAGCTAATGAAGCTGATGAAAGGCCAGTGCAAAGCATTTGATAAAACTGATAAGCCAAATTATTAAATAACGCAAACTTTGTTTATATAGTGATCCACAGGCAAAAATTTTATTTTGGTTATTGACTCATTAATAGAAATGTAATCTTTGGCAAGTGCCAGTAATAACATATTTAAATCTTTTGCCTTTACTAGAAAATAAAAATTAAGAGATGCTAGGGCTTGGCACTGGAAGTGTGGATTATTTTGAGGAAGGAAATAAACAGCAATAAAACAGCAGATTCTGTGTCTGAGAATTGACAGTCACACCAGCTGTAGAACCTCCTTTGATATAGTGATTTCTTGTAAACATAAGCATTTTCACCTTGCCTCAGAATATTGTGGAGCCTCATGGTGAGGATATTTTTGTGCTTATAATTTTCCTACAAAAATATACTGTGTTTTTATGGATTAAATTTATACTGAGTTCTTGAGAACAATTACATTTTAAAAGCTGTATGAAACATATTTCTACAATTGAAGAAATGCATAAACATTTTGGCTATTCTTTTCTCCCTCTTTCTTACGTATAGATGAAGACAACCTTCCTGATCTTGATTATTTATGCACCATGACTCACATTGTAATGATGGATTTAGATAACTGGGGAAGCTTTTTTGATCAACTGCCTGCAACCCTCAATCAAGGAACTTTTGTTTGGGGCTTTCAGGGTAAGGAAAGGGATTAACAGTTCAAGCACAGTAGAAGTCTCACAATATAAAGCTTGGTAAGAATCACCTACCAAGTGGGCAGTTGGTAAGTCACTCTTGACTCCCAGCAACTGCCTTGGACAAGTCCCTGCAGTTTTCTTGGCAAGATTTTGAAAGTGTTTTACATTGGCTTTCATAGGGCTGAGAGTGAATGACTGGCCCAAGGTCACTCAAAGACAAAGACAGAACTAGAACTCACTGTCATTCAATTTCTAGTCTCAGTAAAGTTTTCTTGCAGACATTTCGTTACTCAGACTAGGTAATGTCATCAGTGTTAGTCCTAATTCTGATGATGTTGCCTAGTTTGGGCAGTGAAATGTCTGCAAGAAAACAACCGAGCTCAGAGCACCAAAGACCACTCATTTCTAGTCTGGATCCTTAACCACTAGGCCAAACTGTGTGTCTATATCAGTCTGGTTTCATTACAAAATTTGTGCCTCCATTAACTAACTGGCCACTAGCTGATTGCGGTCAAGATTGATACAATCTATATATAATCCTCCAGTAAGACTGTTAGCATTCGGAATATATAATCCAGTGCAGACTAAATGTATGCAGCATAGATTAACAATTAGAAAAATAACAGTTTTTTAGTGATGTCACTTCTGAAACTTTTTTGAAATTTCTTTTACCTGGCAGTCAGGATAGTTTCTAATGATTACTCCATTCCTCTTTCATTACTTAGGTGGACATAGCCATTGGAAACCCCCTGTGAACTGCAAGGCCTTTAATTATCTTAACAAGATTGGGTGTTTCTTTCTTCATCCACGCTGTGGTAGAAGGAGAGAGGCTGCTGATTTTGCAATCTGTGTACATGTAAGTTTTCAGGTTTTGTACTGATCAAATAACTAAGGCTCCATAATGAGGCTGTAGAACTAGAAAATGACCATAAGGAGGAGAGTTAGAATTTTCTGTATCTCTTATTTTACCTCTATCTATCCATGTAGTTACCAGGAACTGAAAGCAACTTGATGGCACATAATATATAAAAAATATTTTTCCCTCTAGTGGTCATTGACATTTTTGCAAGGTAGTTAAGGAAACCCTAATTTAAGGCTAGTTAATTTAATTTTAACATATTGTTATAGTGAAAAACATTTCATTTTTTCTTACCTGGCATACTTCGCATCAGTCAGTGATTGGCGTACTGTATAACTTAAGACAATTATGGCTTAATTTCTGATAATTTCTCTTCAAAGAAATTATTATTATAATTTCTTTAAAATTATTAAATTAAAATAATTTATTTTAAATTATTATACCCAAATAAGATAAATAAAAGGTAAAGATTTTGTGGATGCTGAACTATTAAATTCCTAATTTTGGGTATTTAATGATGAACAGAAAAAAGAAATTAAACTTCTAAAATAATATATGATAAGTGTTTCAGACCACTATATGTTTAATTAGTATATTTCATTCTTTTAGTTACTTTTTTGCAATTATGAAAGTGCTTATTATTTCTACTATCCTTTATTATTAAATCATTAGTATTAGTATTAATTCAAATTACTTTCTAACTTTCTTTTTATAACATAAAAGTAACTGCTTTTACTTTACATGTGGATACTTACACAAAGATTGCTTTAAAATTATATTGACATGTAAGTGTCACTTTAATATCAAATAAACAAATACTTTTTAAAAGCCTTAAAATTCAGGAATGCATCATACTAGCAATTGCATTTTAGAGCATGAACATGTATTTTAAGCTAGTTGGTTAACTGTATTCTTTTTTGTAGTATGTAATGATCCATAACATTATGCATCAGTTTTTGCTTATCCATTTTTCCCCCACAAAGAACATGTGGGTAAGTTAGGAAATATTGGTGTGTATTTCTTGAGGCCATAAGGGGTGTCAAACTTGATTTAATTGAGGACCACATCAGGATTGTGTTTGACCTCAGGGGGGGCTAGGAGGGGGCGTGGCCAGCTCAACCTCACTCATGTCAGGGGTGCCTGTGGTGGCCCGAGCGCTCTGCCAGCAAAAATGGGCTCCAGAGCTCTGTTTTTGGCTGCAACGACCTCCTGCAACCTTCTTCCAGCAAAAACAGAGCCCAGGAGGGCTGCGGGCAATCCTCCCCAGCTCTGTTTTCGCTGGCAGAGGCACCACAGACCGGTCCTTCGCTGTTTCCAGGGTGGCCCCACGGGCTGGATCTGGCCCCCAGGTCTTGAGTTTGACACCTCTGCCATAAGAGATTCACCTTAAGGTTTTGGTTTTCATTTTAAGCAGAATTTATTTCTTTCTCTCATGAACTAGCTAATACTCTATAGAGAACCATAATTTAAGGCAAGAGAGGGTGCAAGGAAAGAATTATGGATGCAACAATTCCTGGGGGAGGAGTTGCCTTTTGGGAATATGTCGGCTGGGACATAGCTTAGTCTATTCCTCTCTGTAAATCCATGGAGTTGTCATCCGTCAGTAAATAAAGACTGAGAATCATTTTGTCATGCTTGGAAGTCACTTCCTAATTACAGTGTACAATATATCTTGCTAAAAGATTTTAAGCTGTATATGCTTCTAGTTTCACATGATAACATTTTTTCACAGGTGGGCCGCCTAGATGAACATCTGCCAAAACATATTCCTTTCACCATACTTTCTGGAGACAAAAGCTTTCTAGAATTGGAAGATCAACTTAAGATGACTCAGCGGGCAATCCGCATTCTAGATCCTCATAAGATTGATACTGACATGATGTATGCTATATTAAACAGCATTTCGGATACAGTCAAAGGTTTGTTTTCATTCAGTGCATTGTCTGTGAAAAGAAACAAATGCAACAAAACAATACTGACTGAGCCATTTTACAGTCATCCTATTGAAGGGTAGCCTTGTCATTCCTGATAGAGTTTCATTAATTTATTCTGTTTCCCTTATTGTGGGGCAAGATTAAAGCATCATTCACCAAGGCAGGAGGAAAGAGGGATTCCTTCAGGCCAGAATGAAATTATTTGCTATCAGTTGTCACTGGGCTAGGCTGATTATTCCTTACTAGTATTTTTTCTTGGGCCTTGACCAAAGAATGACACTGATTTCTGCTTCCCAGTCCCCAGGCAGTTTGCTTGCTTGCTTGCTTGTTAATTGGATTTATATCCCTCCTTTATTAGTTTAACAAATAACTCAAAGCAATGACTATACCTAATACTCCTTCCTCCTCCTTTTCCTCCCCTAATAACCCTGTGAAGTCCCAAAGATGCTTTTTCCATCTTTGTTTTCTTCTTCGAAAATATTTCAATTCTCATCCAAGAAGTTTCCTCCGTTCTTAGATGAGACATGAACCTTCCCTTCCCCCCACAAAAAAACCCCAAGAAAGTCCAGTTGCCTTTTGGAAAAAGCAGCTTTGGGACAACCATGGCCTGGATGATTGCGAATCTCCGTAAACATAAACCCCATGAAGTGGGTTGGGCTTAGAAAGAGTGACTGTTGTTAGAAGTTCTGCAAGAGAAGGGCAGATAACTCCCTATAGCTAATCCTTTTCTGACATTCTCCCTATGCTGTGTCTAGATGGTGGAAAGCAAGGAGTGGGGTCTGGGAGAGGCTGTTGAACTCTACTCCTTTACATCATTTCATCATTAATAACAACACAACAAACGCCTGCTATTAAATTTATCCCGCACTTTTCACTAGAGAAAATTCTGCTCGGAACAAAATAACTAGAAACGAATAAACTATTGTAAAATTGAAAGAACAATATAATAAAATCTATTATTGTTTTGAAGTATCAGGGGAAAGGGCTTAACAAATGAGGCTGTGCACAAGGTGTTTTTAGAAAGAGCAAACAGATTGTAACATGTAGGAAGATTCCTACATAGATTCCCTCATCTCCTCCCCCTGCCCCCAAGGCATCTAGTTTTTCCACCAGGTGCCTTCCAAATCTATGGACCATTCAGTTTCCAGAATTCCTAGCCATTACAGTTGGACGTAGCTACGGTAGGAATTGATGTCCAATGTGTCTGGAGGGCACCATTTTAGGAAAAGCTGCCTAAATCATTTAGGGCACTAAAAGATAAATCAGTGCTGCTCAGCTTCTATCTTGAAGGTCTCATCATGGAACTTCAAGGGCCCAGTAGGTGAAATGGGAATTCCAGAAGTTTTAGGGAGTGAAGTTGGTGCCTTACGCATTTTACATTAGATGACTACAGAGGCAACAAAGGTATCAGTGGCCTGTAAGGCTCCTAGGCCAGGTTATCTACGCCTTGCATGTTTAGAATAGACAAAGGTTTTAGATTAGACTCAGAAAACAACGGTTGACGTGTGCAGTTTACAATATTGGAAAAGTAAGACTACAGGACAAAAGGAAAACATGAAGTGGTTTATACATATGATACAATGAAAGATGATTACAAATATGAAAAGATACACAGGTAGAGTAAAAGGGGTTGATGTACATTAAATGTAGTTCTATTTTCTTCTCTTTTTTCTTGTGTTGTGTTTTTAATTTTGTTTACTTACTCTACTTTTTTCTGTCTTTTGTATCTATATCATGCTATATTGTTTTTAGAATACATTGTGGTGCTCCAAATGCAATATAATAAAAAATGATTTATTGTCATGCTGGACAGTCTTAAGAAGCACAAATGTTACACTGAATGTATTAGATAAAATTGCTTCTTTCGCTGCCATCACAGGGAAGTTCTAGAATTTAATAATTGCAAACTTGCTCTTTCAGAAAGACCACACAGCCTGTCGGCAAAGAGATTGAATTAGTTTTCATGTCTGTTTTTCAATTGCAAAAAATAAAGCCAGGCAATTCTTGCCAATCAACAGAAATCTGACAAAGAAAGCCAGTTATTAGAATTGAAATGCAGCAGGATTAAAATATTTGTGTCTGATTACAGAAAACGAAGACATTGATAATCAAATGAAAACGGAACAGATTTTGCAAGAAACGAATGGCCAGAATGGTATGTTTTAATTTCCACAGTACATCAGATGTTATTAAGGACAAAAATCTTGATGGTGAGACGGACAACCTATATACTTAATTAACAAATAAATACAAAATAAAAATAAATAGTATGTTGGAATGTAGGAGTATAGGAATATAGGAAAATGGTATGTTGGAATATAATATTAGATCACTTTTTTAATTAAAAGTGCATTCTGGCAAAAAGAACAGTATTGACTTCTATTTTTTGAGACCTTGGAGTACTAATTAATAATGCTGGAGATATTTGCATATCAATATGAACTCTTCTGATGGCAATATCATAATCAATTGCATGCCAATAATGATAGTTACATCTAGTTGTGTGACCTGTTTGCTTTGTTGTAGCAGTTCTGTTTTAAAGCTGCAGATATCATTAATTGGATATGTACATTCTACCGGGAGGGTTTATATTTGATATATTATTTAGAAGCTTCAGTAACTATTATATAGAAATTATACAGGTAGTCCTCGACTTCCAACAATGCATTTAGTGACCATTCAGTCACAACGTCACTGAAAGAAGTGACATGACCATTTTTCACACTTATGTACATTGCGGCATCTTCATGGTCACATGATCAAGATTTGGATGCTTAGCAACTGGTTCATATTTATGATGGTTACAGTTTCCCCAGATCATGTGAACACCTTTTGCGACCTTCCGACAAGCAAAGTCAATGGGGAAGACAGATTCACTTAACAACTGGGTTATTAACTTAAGAATGATTCACTTAAAAACTGTGGCAAGGAAAGTCATAAAATGGGGCAAAACTCACTTAACAAATGTCTCACTTAGCAACATAAATTTTGGTTTCAATTATGGTCATAGGTTGAGGACTATCTATATGTGAACCAGCATGAATATACTTTAGTTCACAGCATGAATGAAAATGTGGCCTGTCCTAAGTTTACTTTAGTTTCTTCCTGAGAAAATGAGCATCCCAAGACAAAATGCAGGGGGACTTTTGAAGCGAGCAGAGTAAGGCTAGTGCCTTGCCCTGATCTCCAGCTTTTTCTGCTACATGTTCCCTAACCCAAGAATTTCAGTGGCTTTCTTTCCCAATCTGTTCTTATGCTGCACTAGACATCAAGGACATTAATGGGTAAAAGTAAAAATTGAAGTCCCTGTGAAGATTGGGGGCCGTGAGTGGTGGTGTGGGATGTCCTGTCCTGGAAGCAAGAACACTAGTGCATTGCAGTAGCAATGATTATCCAATTAGACTGTTTCTCCTGTTCTTCTGCAATGTATTTTCTCTTATTTTTACTACCTATTGCTGCTATCCTTGGCCTTTTCTTACTCCCCATTGTGTGTCTGGCCAGACTATGTGAATGTGTATTTATCTAGACACGGACTACAGAAATTACCTGTTTTATGTACAGAAAACCTTGCACATTTTTTTGTTTTTTAAGCGGGGCGGGAGGGGGAAGGAATACGAAGCCTCCTAAAGGCAAATTGCTTCTTTCTCTATCCTTAGAAAGTTCCAACTCTCCCCTCCTGCCATGAATTGCTGTTTTGGGGACAGATTTTATGCTGTTTTTTGGGGGGGGAGGTGCATAACATAAATTTGCCTTTTCAGAAATTCCAACTTCCATTTGCCCTTGAAATCCGGGGTGGGGGTGGCTAACTAGCAGAATAAGCAGGAGTTTGGGATTGTTTGGTGGGGAGCTTGAAGGTAGAAATGAACAGCTTACCTTTCTACCACATGCAGCTTTGAGCATTTAGATATGTAGGAGATAACCAGTTTAAAATCTCTAGAAGGAGTGAGGTCTGTATGAGATCAGAGGTGTCCTTTCCTTTGAGACATCCTTTGTCTGGGAGGATCCATCCTTTTGCTGGATTCTGCTGTTATATAAAATCAGGGATGCGGAGTTGGGAGATAATTCTGGATTTAGATAATAAGTTGATGGCTTGATTAACTCTGCAGGCATGTATCCTCAAGATTTCTTCCTATTATGGATAGCAAGAGTAATGTTCATCTGGAAATGTATGGTTTTTCAGTTGTGTGGAATAGAGCACTAATTAGGTACACTTTATTGATTCTTCCAAATTACCATCCAAATTGTGCTGTTGTTACTTAGGGACAGTTTCACATTCTGGTATTTTTATGCAGATACATATGATGATGATGAATTTCAAGAGGCAATTAGGCGAAGTCTTGAGGAAAAATAAAGATGTCCAAGATGGGCGTACCAAAACATCTACCCAACTTCAAAGAAATTGAAATTTGTTCACCATTCTATAAAAACATTAAAAATGTACTGATTGTTATTTCAGTGTTTCAGTGGCACTGTAAAAAACTTGAGCTCTATCATCAAGCACTAGCAGAGTTGAGAACCTGTTGTGAAATGTAACTAATGGGATTTCAGTCATCCCTTCTCATGGCTTAAGCAGTAAACAGTTTTTAAATGTGATATGGCCAAGTTTACCTTAAAAATACAAGAACGTGGCAATTCTGCTGAGTCACAAGATCCATTAACTATTTTTTTCCTATTTTCTGACCTGAAAACTCAAATGTTATGATTTATGTTGCTTGTTTTTTTAAACAGTTCTTTTCTGGACTTTAATGTTTTACTTCTACTGTTCTGTTGACTTTATTTTATAGTGCAAGAATTGCAGTAGATACAGGTATTAATCCAGAATGTCTAGAGTGCCTTTTCTTTCTTCATCAGTTTCTGAGGTGAAGTTTAGACACTTTCCTGAAGATTACAGTCCATAGGCAAACTTGCAAGGGATCTGTTGAAATTCACTTAAATTTGAGGTCCAAGAACTAGTTATTGTTTAGCTGTCTCCTCATTCTTATGTATATGTTTAATGTGAATGAATATAATGCCAAATAGACTGCTTGTATATTTTGTTTCCTGTTATTAATACTGCATCAAAGTATTTTCCTGTTTGTTTTTGACATTTAAATGTAACTTCAGGAAGCTGAAGCCTTTCTTTGATTTTATGTTTTTAACTTATTTGCATTTCTCAGAGCATATATAGTTCAGCATAATTAAAATATCAGCTATTATTCTGTTGCTTCTCATATCAGTCAAGTACTATTTGAAAGCTTTCATTTTCATTTTTTATAGGTTCATAAATTGCATTTGGTTTAGTTTGTCTAAATAAAAGTGTTTACAGATAAATAGAATACAGAAAGATTGTGCTAATGTGATCGTACTGCAGGCTTACTTAAAAATTGTTTTGGAATGAAACTATTGGACTTACTTTGTGTAACAGCAAAGTAACCTCTCTGTAGTGGGCGTATATTAACTAGATTAATATATTAAGACTTGGTGGCTTGGAGGACAGATTGTAATGGTTTGCTCTAATAAGAATATTATGTACATGCAGTTCTCCTAACTCTTCTATGTCCTTTGTTGAAACCTGTGCCTCTACTGATTCTAGTTGGTAATCATTTAATATTTTACCAGGAGCCTAAGAACTTCTCGTGGTAATTACTTGCCTTGCTCCATTCTCCCTACTATTGAGAGGAAAGGGGAAGACTTTGCTGCAGACATCTGGCCAGTGGCATGAAGTCAGTAATAGTAATGCATGGTTACCATACAATGGTTACTTAAGGAAATAATATAAGAGAGTTTATGCTATCTCTTATAAAAACCTCATCTGTTTAAAATGTTTGTCATAATAGTCATAATAGAAATAGTCTCAAACACTCAAATGAGCGGTTTCTAGACAGTACTACATTTCATTGGAGTCAAGTATTTCAGCTGCAGAATTGCTGCCTTATTGTATATCAAGTTCTCTAACTCAGTGTTATAAGAGACACGGTTTTCTTTCTCATATGCAAATGCACAAGCAGTTTTCTGGACAAAGCCATAAGATTTCAAACTCATGTTTGCTATACTCATGTAACGTAGCACGTTCTGTAAATAGTGTATATGCCTTTTTCTTTCTCATATTTTTCCAGTAATTCTTTCAAGTTCTTTCCAAATTCTTTCTTCAGCTTGCTATGTTTGTGTCAGCAACTGTATACATATTACATACTCCTATCTGTTCATCTTTTTGCTGTAACAATATCCAGATGGTTTTGTTTTTAGCCACAAGAATATCATTGCGAAGAATGTCTTAGAAATCTTGTTAAAACTGTTAAGAATAAATCCTGTTAAGATGAGTTTGTCCCAAATATATACTATTAAGCTCTGACAATAAAACCACATTTACAACAGCTCAGGCATTTGCCAATGTGATTAATACAAATGCTACATTTTAAAAAAATATCCCAATATACTAATTTTCTGTCTCTGAAATACTTGATTCTTGGGAGGAACTGAAGGTGCAAATTATTTCATGAAATCCTAAAATACTACCAAGAAAACCTCTATATTTTCATATTATTTTAAGCAAACATTGATTGGGTATCTGGCCCTCATGCTAGGACGAGGTGAATATTACAGAGGAACTATAAATGGGTGGATTTCAATCAGGAAGGGATACTGCTACTGTCCAACAAAGATGGTCCAGGAAAAGGAGGACCTTTAAGTCCCCAAAAGTGCAGGATCTGCTTTTTTTCCATGGGTGCCATGGATTATTAACTCAAGATGTTATAAATGCTGTAAAATAAAAAGTGGAATAAAAAAGTAGGTCTGATACTGAAGGTATTCTGAAGGTTGTTACTACTGTTGAACTGGGCTCAAAGGTTTATTTCATCTCAAATATTTCTGGGCTAGGATTTGAGAAATAGAACTTGCAGCTCTCCAGCTGTTGGATTCTAGGTCCATTATCCCCAGCCAGGAATTCTGAAATTTGGAAGCACCATCATTTTGAACTCCACAGTGTCTTCGTTCCTGATGTGTTACGTATGACCTTTGGATATCTTTTGAAACTGATATATATCTCCTATAAGTGTTTAATCAGAAATAAGTCACTGAGTGAAAAGGATTATGCCCCCGGGTAATGCAAACTTTAGAAAAATGTTAAAGAATTTTTTTAAAAAATTATTCCTTTTAATAAGAAAAAAAGAACAAAACAAAAATAGTGATATTGACATGTAAAAAAGGAATAAAACCACAAAGAGTAATTTAACAAAAAAGTGAAAAATATATAACAAAAAGCCAGCATGTCATGACAAAATAATTACAATTTTATGCATTACTTTTTATTGCTTTTAAAATAAAAAAAGTACAAAACACAAAAAATACATTAAAAAACTTTAAAAATAGGTTTAAAAGTATTTCATTACAGTAAACAGTTACCATTCCATATGTAGCCACAAATTATAATTCTATAGGTCTACAAATTATAATTCTATATATAGCTTTATAGTTATTTTATATAAATATTGTAAGTTAAAAAATGTTAATTTTATTTATACACAGCTGGCAAGGTATCAGGTGGCAAGTGCAATTAGGTCTTCAATCCATTGAGTGAAAGGGCCATTGTTTCCAATGGAGCTGGATCAGTCTTTTGGCATGGTGGATCCATATACATGAAGTTTTTAAGAAGAGATTGGACAACCATTTGTCTAAAATGTTATAGAGCCGTGATGGCGAATCTATGGCATGCGTGCCACAGGTGGCATGTGGAGCCATTTCTGCAGGCTCGCAAGCCGTCGCCCGATGTCAGCTCCACCGCGCATGCGCACGTGCCTCCTGCCGGCCAGCTGATTTTGGGGCCTCTGCAATGCATGCGGGAGATGTGTGCACATGCCTATGCTGCCTCTCCCCTCCCAGGAGTCTCCACATGGCCCATTTTGGATATCAGGTAAGTACAGGGCTCGTGCGGAGGCTCTGGGAGGGTGAAAAATGGGCCTACTGGAAGTCCAGAAACAGGCCATTTCCGGCCTCTGGAGGGCTGGGGGAGGTCATTTCCACCCTCCCGGAGGCTCCAGGAAAGCCTCAGGAGCCTGGGGAGGGTGAAAAACGGCCTATCGGAAGTCTGGAAACAGGCAGTTTCTGGCCTCCAGAGGCTTCAGGGAGGCCTGCTAGGCCCAAAACGGGACGGGGGGGGGGGGGGGTGAGTGGAGGGTGTATCACACATGTATGATAACCAGCATCTATAAAAACTAATAGATTTTTTAAGTTTTAAAGGATTTAGCAAGTAGTTCTAGTATCAAAGCCTCTCAAGCTGAAAATGTGTTAATCTAAGGAAAAGATAAGATTTGAATACAGTTGAAGGGTTAATGGCATACATGAATAGCATTAATCATTGGAAGGAAAAGGAGGGATAAATAAGAATCAGTCTTTGAGAGTTTATAGTATGTCCTGACACAAGCACATACCGGCAGTTCTGCTTTTTCCAATTAAGGTTACATTTTTAAAAGCATGAGCTTGAGATACATTTTCTTTAAAATTAAGGCATCCAGCAGCTGCTATAAAACTTTCAGAAGTTTTCTATATATAATTTTTCATTCCTCAATTTTTAAAAGCCTAAAAATATGCAATTAGATATGTTGCTTTATAATTCTGGTGCTAAATTGTATACATTCTCACAAGTTTGTAGAAATACATAAACTGAGGAATTACTGATTAAAAATTAGTGTTAACTACATGTGTGAACACAGCATATGTTTCTATCAACAATCATATTTATGTTTTTATATACAGTACATAACATTTTCAAGTCAGGAACATGGCATTTCAGTGTGATAGACTTTGCTCTAAAAGAAAGTGGAATTAAGAAAATGCAGTTTAATTAGATTGCATATAACAAGTATGATTAATAATCACATTTAAGTATTTTCACCTGTTACAGTAAAAAATGCAATTCAAATTATATACTCCTAGATTAAAGGATAAACATTTTTTAAAATAAAAGCCAGTTTACTCTAGTGGTTAAGGCACCAGGTTAGAAAGTGGGAGACTGAGTTCTAGTCTCACTTCAGGCATAAAATCAGCTGGGTGACCTTGGGCCAATCACTCTCAGCCCAACTCCCCTCACAGGGCTGTTGTGTGGAAAATAGGAGGAGGACGATGTATTGGATGTGTTCACCATCTTGAGTTTTTCTAAAAATAACACTAAAAGAGATACAAATTAAATAAAAGGCCATAGTTATAGAAATGCAGATCATTTCAATCCATAACACAAAAACAGGAATCTAATCAGCTAAAGACCAATTTGCAATCTCAGAAATCTCAATATTCCATGCTTTCTTCTACATGAATAAAAACAGCTGTTGGGGGAAGGACACATAATTGCTCCCTTCCTTTGCTGCTAACCTAGAGGGGTTTTTTTCTGTGCAAGATGATAAGAGCTGAACTAATGGTGGAATTGAGGAAGTGATTTCCATGCATTGTATGGACCACATGCCCCCATAAACAGGTTTCCCACTTATGTTGTAACAGAATCCTAACCTGCAGTATTGAAACTTGGGAACTCCAGGTTTGGCGTGGAGCTGATAAGAACTTGATCCCTGAATCTGAGACATTTTTACTTTTCCAAAGGATTTTTTTTTTTTGCTTACCGAAATGCAAATTCCCAGTTCAATCAGCCCAAAAAAAGGGCTAAAACTGAGTCTCTCAATTTCTAATTCAGCTCCTTAAACCATTATCCTGACAAACCCAATATTTCAACCAACAAATGCTCTGTCTTGCACATTGGCAAAAAAAATCAAAACATAATATACAAATTAGATGGACATGACCTTGTAGATGAGCCTTACTCTGTCAAGGACCTTGGAGTACTCATTTCTAAAGATCTAAGTGCCCGAGCCCACTGTAACAACATTGCCAAAAAGGCATTAAGAGTTGTTAACCTAATTTTGCGTAGCTTCTTCCCTAGTAATGTTATACTACTAACTAGAACATACAAAACATTTGCTAGACCAATTCCTGAATACAGCTCATCTGTCTGGAACCCGCACTGCATATTGTACATAAATACAATCGAGAGAATCCAGAGATATTTTACGGGAAGAGTCCTCCATTTCTCTAACCGCAATAAAATACCTTATGCCACCAGACTCCAAATTTTGGGCTTAGATAACTTAGAACTACGCCGACTATGCTTTATGTACTAAGCATAGTACATAAAATTATCTGCCACAATGTCCTTCCTGTCAATGACTACTTCAGCTTCAACCACCACAATACACGAGCAAATAATAGATACAAACTCAAGGTAAACCGTTCCAAACTCGATTGCAGAAAATATGACTTCAGTAACAGAGTGGTCAATGCCTGGAATGCACTATCTGACACTATAGTTTCTTCCCCAAACCCCCAAAACTTTAACCTTAAACTGTCTACTGTTGACCTCACTCCATTCCTAAGAGGTCTGTAAGGGGCGTGCATAAGCACACCAGCATACCTACCGTCCCTGTCCTAATATTCCTTTTTACTTACTCTCTTCATGTATTCAAATTATGTTTTTACTTTTACCTATTATCTTACATATGCTTGACAAATAAACTTATGATTATGATTTCCCTTGGTCATACCGATATAACACTATTATCTTTTCCCATAATCAATACTGCCTAAAGTAATCATCAACTGTAATCATCAACGTTTCCCAGAAATGCTTCAGGTTACTCATTATCCTGAAGATAAGGTCCTGTTCTTCATGTAATTAGAGATTCCAAATCCCAAATGTTGGGAGGTGGGATCATGTCGCCTCCCTTCTGGTCAATTGCCAAGCTTTAGTTCAGACAATTCTCTCAATTATTGTACTCACCACCTCCCTTTGTACTACAACAACCACAAGGAAAACTAGGATGGTGATTGCTCAGCAAGGCATCCATGTGGGTGGCTCGCTTAACAACCACAACAATGAATTCCAGAATTCCAGGCTCAGTTGTGATCCTAAGTCAAAAACTAGTTGTCCTTTGTCTTTTTTTGTTTTTTAACTTTCTATTTTCTTTTAGATCGCATTAGATTTTACTACTACAAAATTTTAATAAAATTACACATATTTTAAAACTTCAATTTCTGCAAATCCCTTTTGTCTTACAGCATCTGCAGTGATGTGAATTTAGGAGTCCTGTGGACTTTTTTTAATGCAGTTATGACAAGTCTAGTGGGTCTTGAGTGTCTGCCAATGTTAACTCACAAAGGCTTTCTTTTGTTACTTACCTGCACTGCAGTAGTTTCTCAGCTTTTTCCTAACTCTCAGCATGCTACTGTTATCTGGGGACAGAAGAAAGACAATAACTTTAAATGATTTTATTGGAAAAGAGCTCATATTAAACCACATATTAAACCAAGAATGCATATAAAATGATTTTACTCAGAAAGAGTAAACATACTACACCAAGAACACATAAAACAGTATGTGTCATTAAGAGCAAAGAAAAGCACAAGAAAAAGTAAACCTATTTTGAAGCCACAATGGATATTGTACGATCAAAAGACCAAGCTATGAGTGAACTGAATTTAAACTCTGCAGCAACTCCCCCAACGTGTCTTTAATTCAACCAGGATTTAATCCCATTTTCTTTATACGACTCATCGAACCACATATTAGCCACATATGAAGTTACAAAATGGTATTTAAGTTTAAATACTTAAATTATGTCATAACGTCCCACTTTTTGTAGAGAGCCTAGAAGATTAAACTGCTAAAAAATGCACAGTATTGTTTGCAGGGAGGACTTCAGAGGAGCCCCCTTTCCACTCAGCTCTCCACCCTGGAAATGCAGAGGTAACCGTAGCTGGGACCGAGCAAGAACAAATAAAAATGAGGTCCAGACAAGCTGTGAGGATAGAAGAAATATTTATTCTTAAAAGCAAAAGTTTGCCTTTAGGGGAAGGCTGCAAAGAAATGGGGTACAACACAGTGATGAAATTCAAATTTTTTTACTACCGGTTCATATGCACTGTCTCCGACGTATTCTTGGCATCACCTGGCAGGACAAAGTTCCAAATAGTGCAGTCTTGGAACATGCTGGAATTTCTAGCTTGTATACACTTGAAACAGCGACGTCTACGCTGGCTTGGGCATGTCATGAGAATGGCTGATGGTCGGATTCCGAAAGATCTGTATGGAGAATTAGTGCAGGGAAAGTGACTCAGAAGACCACAGCTGCGATATAAGGATATCTGCAAGAGGGACCTAAAGGCCCTGGGAATGGACATTAACAACTGGGAAACCTTGACCTTCGATCGTTCAGCTTGGAGGCTAAAGATGCAGCATGGGCTTCTCCAATTCAAAGAGACACTTGTTCAGCAGGCTGAGGCGGTCCTGGAACCAGCGAAATCTGGGGGCTGGGCAGGGCAGGGGACAGAATGTATCTTGCCCTCAGTGTGGAAGGGATTGCCACTCTCGAATTGGCCTTTTTAGTCACACTAGATGCTGTTTTAGGACCTCTTTCCAGAGCACCATACATAGTCTCTTGAAACTGAAGGATGCCAATGTAATGTGGGTGTGGCTTGGTGGGTGTTGTGTAGCTTGGTGGGCATGGCAGGGGAAGGATATTGCAAAATCCCCATTCCCTCCCCACTCTGGGCCCAGCCAGAGGTGGTATTTGCCAGTTCTCCGAACTGCTCAAAATTTCCGCTACTGATTCTCCAGAACCTGTCAGACCCTGCTCAATTTCACCCCTGGTACAACAGCAGATTTTTATAAGGGGAACTTGTCCGGGGTGAAGTGCATATATGCCAATTCCAGGGGGGAACTTGTAGGAAGTTAGCACCCACCCCTTTCCTAGAAGAATGAAATATGTTGGGAAATATTAAAAAGGCAGAATATTATATTTCCCTGGATGACAAATGGAGAAGCATGTTTTAAAGACAAAGCAGCTCCCACCTTCCTGCCCACACACCCTATGTTAATGGGCCAGAAGCCGAAACCAATCCTTTGTCAAAGGACATCTGCAACACAATGAGACCCATCTAGGACGAAACTCACTACATGGCACCTGGGAAGATTACATCAGCCAGCAGGGCTAACTAAGACCTCCACCCCCTGGAAGTCTGACAGCCAATCAGGATACTCTTTCTGGGCCCCAGGAAGTTCAAAGCCAGAGAGAGCATAAAACCTGGAGACTCCCTGTATCTGCCCTTTTTCTGTTTAGGAACTCAAGCCATGTGATTCTGTCCACCATTAAACCATCTTTCCAAGCAGTCTCCATGTTTCCAGTGTCTTTCCCCCTTTGGAGCTGAACCCAGAAGGATATTTCTTCCTACAAACTTATTTGAGGAAGATTATTAATTTTAGTTGATTCTCAGAATTATCAGATTCTATTAATATTTTAAGGGAAGATGGAAAGCGTATTGGATATAAAATTTCTCATAAGGCGGCGGCGGCGGCAGGCGGGGGGGGGGCGGGAAATGCCCCTTCCCTGCTTGTTCTTTCGGGTTAACTCTCCCAAGCCCAAACCTTTTTTTCCTGCTTTATGTAGGGCGCCGAGGGGGCAGGAGGGTTACACCAGGGAGCCACCGTCATGCCCCTTCCTTGTCCTGTGGAGGAAAAATGGTGGGCGTTGGGCTGATGGGAACAAGCGCGTCCCTAAGAATCCCACGCGGCTCCTGCTTCGAGTTGGCTGGGAATAACCAAAACTGCAACGCGGTAAAAAAACCTCGGCGAGCCCAACATCTCTCCCCGCCCCCCGTTTAAGCCTTCAGCTCCAGGCCAGCCGGGGTCGCCCGTGAAATAGACCGGGGCGGGAACGATGCGCCTGGGGGCAAGAAGAGCCCGGGAACACGCAAGCGGCGCGGGAAAAGCCCTTGGCCGTTTCACATAAGCCGGAGGACGAGGCGGACGCTCAGCCATTTGTGCTCCGGACCCTCTTTGACCGTCACCTGCTCTTGCAAGTGCGCGAGGGGAGGGGCGACTCCGGGTCGGGAGCGGCTCTTCGGCGTCCAGCTTGGGGCGCCCGCTCTCGTCACTGCAGCTGCTGGCCGGGCAAGCGCCGTGCGGCGGGCAGACGCGCCAGGCGACGACGGCTGCACGGCTTGCTATGGCCCAGGCCAAGGTTGGCAACGCTAAAAACACCGGAGGAGGAGGAGGAGGAGGCGGCGGCGAGACAACCCAGCAAGCGGCCGCGGGTCAACAGTCCCGAAGTCGCTTCTTCCGCTCCACCTCCATGGCTGACCGCTCCACCCGCTTGCTTGAGTGTCTGGACCAGCTGGAGCGGAGGTAAGGCTGGACAGGCCGGCCGAGGGGCAGCGCCCTTGGCTCATCGGAGGAGCGTCTGTGTGAGAAAAGCGCAGCGTTCGTCTCCCACCTCCCCTTCCTCGCCCTCCCTCCTTCCTCGGGGCGATTTGCTGTGGCGGTTTTGCAAAAAAACCCAAAAAAACCCCCGTTAAAAATGCGCCTCTATTAATTGGATTGCTTCGATGCTCCGCATCTCCGTCTGGCCTCTGGACCATTTTGGAGAAGTTTTTTTCCCCCCCCGTTTGATAAATGGAGGAGGAGGAGGAGGAGGAGCCCCGACGTGCCTTTTCTTGCTTTTAGTTGTGCTTGTCAGGCCTGGGTTCAGGATGACGCGAGGTTTTTGGTCTCAAGAGAAAATGTTAATGGTCTTAAATAGTATTAATCTTCCGGGTGCTTTTGAAATGGGACGAGTGGTGGTGGTTTCTCAGCCTCTTTGGACTTTAGCCATGTAGAAATCCTTCCTCCTTTGGAAGGCTGTAGCCTTTCCAAGTAGGGAGGTGGGATGAATTGCCTTAAGAGAATTGCTTTTCTATCATTTATATACATTATTCTGAATGGATGAGGAGAGTTTTGGATCTGCTCAGTTGAAGAAGAAAAAAAAAAGAAAAAAGCAAAGTTCTCCTGCTTGAGAGCTGGTAGAATATATGGGAGTAGAGATTAGAAATGGCAGGTTTAATCTTACACCCTCCCTCCTGCAGACCGAATTAACATTAGATAAGAATTTCTATTTACTACTTCCAAATGTTTCTCTGTGTTATGTTTTTATGCATATTCGTGTCTCTGAATTAGATCAGAACATAAAACATTTCATATACTGGCTTCCCAGTGTAGCTTTCAGGGATCTGTAGTCACTGATGCTCATTCTGGTGCATTCCACTGTAGATATATGGATTAGCAAACCAGCATGCCAATTTCCTATGATGCTGGGAGACAAGGTTGGAGCACAGTACTTTCTACTGTAAACTAATCTCAGGTAGGGGAGATCCAGATCCCATCAAAAATCAAGCCAATCCAGGCTGAACACCAAAAGTGATTGTCTGAGTTTGCATATTTATAACATTGGGCTATAAACCATGGTTCACTAATCAGTAAGGCTAGTTGTACACAACATCTAAAACCAAACCACATTAGAAACCACATTACATAGCATGATATTGCCCCAAATTTTTAATTTCAGGCTCTTTTTCATAATTCAACAGATGCGTTCCTTAAATGACTAAATTCCTATTGTTTAGCATTTAATTACTTCTTTACACTTGCCGTAGATATTTGCTTAGTGTTAAAACAGGATATTCTGAAAAATTCACTCTTTGCCAAAAGACATATGTAAAGGAATCAAATAACTATAATTTGGAACACTAACTTTCCTGAATATGATAGTTGAGGCACAGATAAGAAGTTTTAGACATACTGTATTTCTTAATCTAACAAAAGCATTTCAGATTTTTTTAAAAAAAATATTTTTTATTAAACAGTTTTTAAAAGTTTTTAAGTTTTCTTCTTTGAACATTTCTGCATCGGTGTATATCCGCTATATATCCATTTTCCCCCTTACATCTATATACATGTGGTTCCATTATCTTTTATACATATTAACATATTAATATACTAATTTATAAACATATATTTTTTGTCATATTTTCAGATTTCAGATTTTTTAATGAACACCACAAAGATGTTTTGGTGTGCTTGTGACAGTATGAATTAATTTTCACAGGAAAATTAATTTATTACTGCAATTCAGGCACTTTTCATGGGGGGAAAAGTGAATAAAAATTGTTTAAATAATTTCATCAAAAGTTTCATACTAATTTTTAACAACTGAAACTTGAATATAAGGTGCTCATTTAGTGTTGAATATTCTGTATTTTACATTTTTTCTATATTTTCTGCATTAATTATGTACTGGTAGTAAATCATGTACTTTGTAGCTTTAATTAAATTACATTTAAAGAAGTTATTGATTCATTTTTTATTTTAGTTGAATAGTACATGACTACTCAGAAGTGAGATCTGCTGACTACATAGCTGGAGTCAAATTATGGACTGATTTATCCTGTATATCATGTTAAGCCCTCACACCTCAATATATGCAAACCAGAACAATGGGGTTTACTTTTAGGCTATAATCCTATACATAGCTAAGATTATCCAGAAGGCAATTATTTGCAGAATTAAATAATACATTTTCTAAATGAATATATCACATTTTTTATGGTTAGGTTCTCAAATTCTAAAAAAATAAAAAATAAAAAAAATCTTTCCTAGCATTGTTGTATTATGAATTATATATATATATATATATATATATATATATATATATATATATGCATAACTCTATAATTTCTGCCTCTTTCGTAAAACATATTTTAAACTATGTCAAATGAATTGAAAATCTTCTGTCATGTTTATTTTGGAATGGCAATTTCACACAAGTCAATTATTTACTATTGAACAAGTGTTTAATGTGCCCTACCATAGCTACAATGATAATACATCACCTTAATTTTTCTGCATGTGTTCAAGAATGAAGAAAAAATTTTGTTCAGGAAAGTGGTCCAGCTTTGTGAGTGAAGTATAACAGGTGCTATGATAGAAGAGACCTATATATAGTTACAAACGAGGAAGGATTCTGAAGGCCCAGCTGTCATTCTAGAAAGCATATGAGATTTGGCCACCTTTTTTGTTGGCAAGATTGTATTTACTTTTTAGGTTTAGTGAGATTTACTTTTAATTTTACTGAGATTTCCTCTTTGTTAGATCTGTGTAGAACTTCAGCTCAGTGGACTAGAAAGAGGAGTTTAGGAATTCAAATGGTGCTATTCCATTCTTGCTTGATTATACCAATTCAGTTGGTATCTTCCCCATCCGAGGGCTTGAATCACACAATCCATATGTCTTTTAGCATTCAAATTGAGGTTTGCATTTTGTATGATTAGGATAACCTGGCTGTAGCAATTCTGCAAATTGACAGAAACCATTAGTCAGGCGAGATAATAAATTGATGGCAAGGCTATAGGATTCTGATTGCAGATATATTCCAGAATGTCAAAAAAAACTAGTTTTATCTCTGACATGGCAATTTTCTGCCTACAGACACTTCTGTATGAAAGATCATCCAATATTATGAGTCTGCCTGCTATCTAGTTATGTACATTCTGTACACACAGCTGGGTATTAAAAAAACTCAGCATCTTTTTCATACAATCAGTTATTTGAACATGTAACTGCTATTTCTAGAATATCTAATTTTAGCATGCTTGGTGGACACAAAGTTGGAAAAAGCTGCTTTCTTTAAAAAACAAAATGAAATTATTTATAGGTTGTTTCAGATATAAAACTCCAACAATGTAAAGTGACGCTCTTCCTTCACTGTAATAGGACCAGAATCTGTTATTTACTTGAGTTTATATGCCACTCAGCTCAACAAAGCTCAATGCTATTTATCAAAGGAAATCCATCCATCCATTTATATCTCCATCTATTCATCCACCTACCCATCCACTCACTTATTTAAACAATTTACAAGCTGGACAATAGCAAAGCAGCAGAACTTTAAGGAATAGTCACAAATCCCAAATCTGTAAATGGAAGGTCAAGCTTATCACCAAATTCAAGACAGTAAGATAACCTAATTTCAAGGGGAATGCTAAAGGGAGGGGGGAAACAGCGACCAAGTAGTTTCATCCCAATAATTGTGGATGGCCTTCCATAAGAGAAGGGACTCATATGCAGCCCAACCTTCCTTACCTGAAAGGTAACCAGTGCAGCTTTTGAAAAACTTCCTAACATTATCTAAATGTCTGCATTCTGAGTCAGCTAATTCTTCTGGGTAACAGTCATCCAATATTGCTGAGCCAGGTAAAAATTCTTGATACACCACTATTTCAAAGGATATGGAACAGGTTTAGACTGCTGTCTATTGATGCTCCTTAGTTTACTGTTTTTCTTTTCCTTGTTAAATCAAGAAGGGCTGATTGCAGAAGGGCATATGTGAAAACTAGACTTTTTAGATTTATTTGAAATGATATGTGAGAAATAGACTTTTCTTGATACTTGTTTTTTTTACTTTAATAATGCTGGAATTCCCTCTCCTTTCCTGCCATTGTGCAAATACAGTTGGGGCAAGGGATAAGAAAAAAGATATTTTGCAGTTCTTGCACATAAGACCAAGCCAGAATTTTAATATCCGCCTCCTCATTTTGGCGAATAGGAAATATTGACTTGCTATATAGAAACTCTTCATTGTAGCAAGAATATAGTATGTTAATTTAATTTTATAAATAAGTAATAGATGAAGGCGGGTTGGGAAACATGACATAGGTATAAGGATATTTGTAAACTCTCTTTTAAATTGGTAATTTTTTTCTCTTCCCAGAGTTGAAGCTTTGCGTGATGCAGCAGCTTCAATGGAACAAGAAAAAGAAACTCTTCTGGAAATGATCCATAATATACAGAACAGCCAGGATATGAGGAATATTAGTGAAGGTAATACCCCAAACTGCTTTGTGAATGTGTACAGATTATATATATGCATGTTTGGAGTGTCTGATAAAAACACATAAGGGGATTTTTTTAGTGTCTTCATAGTAGATAAACTTATACGGGTAGTCCTCGACTTACGACGATAATGAAACCCAAAATTTCCATTGCTAAGCAAAACAGTTAAGTGAGTTGTGCCCCATTTTATGACCTTTTTTCCTCAGCTGTTAAGCAAATAAGTGCAATTGTTTAGTGAGTCATGTGGTTGTTAACTGAATATGGCTTCCCCCATTGACTTTGCTTGTCAGAAGCCAACTGGGAAGGTTACAAATGGTGATCATATAATCCCAGGACAGGGCAATTGTCATAAATACATGCCAGTTGCCAAGTGCCCAAATTTTGATCACATCACCATGTAGATGCTGCAACAGTTGTAAGTGTGAAAACTGGTTATAAGTCACTTTTTCATTGTAACTTCAAATAGTCACTAAATGAATGGTTGTAAGTCGAGGGCTTCCTGTAGTAAGTGATAATTTCCTAATATATTACAACTGACTGGATTCAATGACGACAATAAGCTGAAACAAATCAAACCGTGCTATTTTAGTGTGCTCTGTTAATCTAGCCAGTGTTTTTTCTATAGTAAGCTGCTAATACTGATCAAGTCAAAATCTCTGTTAAGTATTATCAAGCCAATACAATCATTGTTGTATTCCATCCTTCCACGGATTGTAGCAAAAATATGACGCGGTAATTCTTAATTTACCTTGACTCTTCTGACCTTGCCGGTTAATTGGTGTTATGTAAAACTTTAAAACCAGCATTTTTAATTTCAAAATGTAGGTGAAAGAGAAGAACTTAATCTGACTGTCAAGCGCCTTATGGGCCGAACCATCACAGTTGAGGTTTCGGTAGAAACCATACGAAATCCTCAGCAGCAGGAATCCCTGTTGCGGGCTACCCAGATGATTGATGAAATAGTCAATAAACTCTTGGATGATTTGGAAGACTCAAAGAACCGGTTAATATCACTTTACGGCGCTTGTACATCTGAGACACCATCAGGACCTGTTGATCAAAAATTTCAATCTGTTGTAATTGGATGTGCCATAGAAGATCAGAAGAAAATTAAGAGACGGGTAGAGACTTTGCTTAGAAATATAGACAACTCTGAAAAGTCCATCATGCTTCTAGAAAACCAAAGAACAACTTCAAGGGAACCATGCAACAATGGAAAAGATTAAAAGCTTTTGATTCCCATTATGAAAAAGTAAATGTTTTCTTAAAATATACAAAAGCAAAGAAATGCTGCCATTTTAAAATATATCATGCATGGTCTTGTTAATACAGGTTACATGCCCAGAAACAGAAGGGAGTTTATATACCTCTTGTACAAATCCTAAGGCATTCAGAAACAAAGATGGAAGAAGATAGTTCTGGCGGAAAAAAACCCTGACATTCCTCTGAGGGGAAAATATGTCTGCTTCCATTAAACACCCCCCCCCCCCAAACCAACGAACTCTAAAGTGTCTGCATAAAGCACATCCTGAGGCAACTACAAATGTTAGGCACCGTAGAAGCACATAAACACATGAAGGTTCTGTACTTTTTATCCTACGCTTTTTTTCCTTTCAACAGGCTGGCTAGAATGTTCTGCCTTCCATGCCTTCCTGTTCAAAGAATACATCTTTAAAGGGCTTGGTATGGTGAAATAAGTAACTAATGCCTTATTTGAGAGAATGTAGGCATTTCATATCCAAAGGATAACTCTTTTCGTAAATGGTATCCCATTTATTCCTTTTAGTACTGTATTGATTTTAGGCCTTAGTATCCAGTTAATCCCTAGAGATAATTTAGCAATATCTGTTTTGTTCTTGGAACGATTAATCTATCATAGACCATTCAATTAGATTGCATTCTGCTTTAGTGAATAAATCTGTTTAAGAAAGATGGTAAGGTGGAAAAAATGCTATAGTAAATGCAAACAAAATTTATATGTACTTCCTTGTTGCTGAATATTCATAAATAAAATAAATCATGCTCCATGCATTAAATTTTAGTATATTTTGATTATGCAACTTACATATACATCGATCTCTAAATCCTGTTCAATATGAGAATGCCTTAGCTATGTTTAAAGTGTGCTCCTATTACCTTATCTGCTCAAAAACATAGTGTATTTAACATTTCATACAATTGTCTATATCTATTACATTTCCTCTTTCAACTCACAGTATTTCAAATCTTGAAAAAGTTGTACAGGAACAATAAGTGAAAATTGCTCAGATTTTACATCTGTGAAAGATGTTACTTAATAGTTAAAGCTTGAAATATATAATTTCATTCCACATGTGTCATAATGTATAAGTAGAAGAAAAAGAGCAGTACAGTATTGCCAGAAAAGCATGGTATAGGAAAATGTTCAATTATTCAGCCTAATTGTCCTTTAAATCTTAGATATTGTGCATGTTGAACTATTAGCTAGGATTCTGCATTTCTTTGGATTTTAAACAGTTTACAGGCCCAATTGTGCTGTTGCATGATAAATCTAATAATACAGGTAGTCCTCAAGTTACAACCACAATTGAGCCCAAAATTTATGTTGCAAAGTGACACATTTGTTGAGTTTTTCCCTATTTTACATTTTTCTTGCTACATTTGTTAAGTGAATTACTGCAGTTGTTAAATTAGTAACACAGTTATTAAGTGAATCTGGTTCATTGACTTTGCTTGTCAGAAGGTTGCCAAAGTTGATCACATGACCCTTGGACACTGCAACCATCATAAATGTGAATCAGTTGTCAAGTATCCGAATGTAAATCACCTGACCATGGGGATGCTGTGTGAAAAATGGTCATAAATAACTTTTTTCAGTGCTATTGTAACTTGGAACAGTCACTAAGCAAGCTGTTGTAAGTCAAGAACTACCTGTATTTCCAAAGATTTAAAATACAAATTGAAATCTTTCAAAATATAGTTGGAGATTTTTAAAATAATGTATTGGGATATGTTGGTTTGTAATTTTGCATTATTTAGTAATACACACTCTAAGAGATAAGTTGGTAATTTTGTTATAGGTTTCTAATTAGAGGACTGGAAACCGAGTGGTGTGAGGGCATGTGAAACAAACAAAATGTTCCCCCCCTGCCCTTCCCAGGGATTTAAAAAATCAATAAATAAAGTCACCTGAGCCATAATACCTTTAGAAGGCCAAGGAATATTGATAAAGCTGAGAAGTGAGCATAGGCTCTGGGTGCCAAGCCAGGATGAGATAACACTAATAAATGTAACTTTCAAAGACAGCTATGTTTGAAAATTAGTGTATTTTTGTCTTTTCAATAAAAAGTTAAAGAATCCACTCCACCACTAATCTCGCTAAATATGGTAGACTGTTAAATCCGATCATGTTCTGTCAATTATCTTGCAGTAGTGAGCTATCTATCCTAATTTACATAGAGGTAGTCCTCATTTAGACTAGTACAACTGATGAAATTTTACCACTAATCCCTACATTTATGACCTTTGCAGGTCTGTAAAGCAAAAGAAAGCTGAAGATAAGCACAATGTCAGGGTTCCGACAGATGCCCTAATTAAATCATGAGCCTCGAGCCAAGCTTCAAAAGAAATCCACCTATTTATTAGGAGCTTCATGTCTGCATGTTCCAAGTGAAGCCAACTCTTACCCCACATAATTTACGGCCCAGACTTGACCCTGTTTCCCCCCTCCCTCCGGGGTGTGTCATCAGTCACATTTGCCAACAGAGCAATTTTGCAGGTTGTAGAGATCACTCTCCTCCGGCTGCTGGAGTAGCCCTGGGAGACAGCCTTGAGAGAGATGTCTGGAATGTGTTTTTCTTTTTGGCTGCCGTGCCCCTTTGCCGTTTTCACAACCCCCTTACCTATGGCAACTCGAAAGCAGGTCAGAGATGCTTTGCGAGTTGACATACAGTCTCATTTAATAGACCACTTTGTTTAACAGTCAAGTTCCTGGTATCAACAGTTGTAAATAAGGACTACCTGTAACTCTGTAGAGAAGGGTCGTATCTTTACCTACTTTACTTTTAGATTTGCTTCTGCTGCCTCAGGTATTATAACAAACAGTTGTGCTTCAAGAGAATTGTGTGATGATCTCTTCTTTAAATTAACTTTTAAGGAAATTTAAAGCAATCATACATAAAAAGCACCCTACAAAGAGAGAATGAGGAAATTAGAAATAACCAAGGAAAAATTAATATGAGTAAGTAATACTCACTTAACTGTCTTGTTTAGAAACATGCATTTCGGACTCAATTGTTGTCATAAGTTGAAGACTACCTGTATTTGAGTTCGTCCCACCCCACCCCTTAATGACAAACTATATTCTGAAGGAGAAAAGGACATTTAGGGTTTGCTATTGCTTTGCTGAGAGCGGAATGGGACAACTTGCCACAGTCAACTCGCTGCGAGACAACTTGACATGGCCAAGTTTATGTGAGACAATTCTAAGAATTCAATTTAAAGATTTAAAATAAATAAATAATTTAATTTTTGTCATTTGCATTTCGTTCTCTCCCTCCTTTTGCATCTTTTCTTTAATGATTCTATTCTACCATGTTTTCGATATTAGTGTAACTCTTGTCCCGCAGCAAGTTATCCTGCAGCAAGGTGGCCGTGGCGAATTGTCCCGTGGACGAGGTGAGTTGGCTGCGATGAATTGTCAGGGGAAAGGCAAAGTCTATTCAAGTTGGATCACTGGGACATAAATGAGTAAGGTCTATATTCCATCTTCACCCATGGTTTGAGGCTGCATATATACAGTGGGGCAAAAAAGTATTTAGTCAGCCACCAATTGTGCAAGTTCTCCCACTTAAAAAGATGAGAGAGGCTGTAATTGTCATCATAGGTAGACCTCAACTATGAGAGACAAAATGAGAAAACAAATCCAGACAATCACATTGTCTGATTTGGAAAGAATTTATTTGCAAATTATGGTGGAAAATAAGTATTTGGTCACCTACAAACAAGCAAGATTTCTGGCTCTCACAGACCTGTAACTTCTTCTTTAAGAGGCTCCTCTGTCCTCCACTCATTACCGGTATTAATGGCACCTGTTTGAACTTGTTATCAGTATAAAAGACACCTGTCCACAACCTCAAACAGTCACACTCCAAACTCCACTATGGTGAAAACCAGAGCTGTCGAAGGACACCAGAAACAAAATTATAGACCTGCACCAGGCTGGGAAGACTGAATCTGCAATAGGCAAGCAGCTTGGTGTCAAGAAATCAACTGTGGGAGCAATAATTAGAAAATGGAAGACATACGAGACCACTGATAATCTCCCTCGATCTGGGGCTCCACGCAAGATCTCACCCCGTGGGGTCAAAATGATCACAAGAACAGTGAGCAAAAATCCCAGAACCACACTGGGGGACCTAGTGAATGACCTACAGAGAGCTGGGACCAACGTAACAAAGGTTACCATCAGTAACACACTACGCTGCCAGGGACCCAGATCCTGCAGTGCCAGATGTGTCCTCCTGCTTAAGCCAGTACATGTCCGGGCCCATCTGAAGTTTGCTAGAGAGCATTTGGATGATCCAGAAGAGGATTGGGAGAGTATCATATGGTCAGATGAAACCAAAGTAGAACTGTTTGGTAGAAACACAACTCGTCGTGTTTGGAGGAGAGAGAATGCTGAGTTGCATCCAAAGAATACCATACATACTGTGAAGCATGGGGATGGTAACATCATGCTTTGGGGCTGTTTCTCTGATCTGTGTACAGGAAAGAATGAATGGGGCCACGTATCGTGAGATTTTGAGTGCAAACCTCCTTCCATCAGCAAGGGCATTGAAGATGAAACGTGGCTGGGTCTTTCAGCATGACAATGATCCCAAACACACCACCCGGGCAATGAAGGAGTGGCTTCGTAAGAAGCATTTCAAAGTCCTGGAGTGGCCTAGCCAGTCTCCAGATCTCAACCCCATAGAAAACCTTTGGAGCGAGTTGAAAGTCCGTGTTGCCCAGCGACAGCCCCAAAACATCACTGCATGGAGGAATGGGCCAACATATCAGCAACCTTGTGCCAACCTTGTGAAGACTTACAGAAAACATTTGACCTCTGTCATTGCAACAAAGGATATATAACAAAGTATTGAGATGAACTTTTGATATTGACCAAATACTTATTTTCCACCATAATTTGCAAATAAATTCTTTCCAAATCAGACAATGTGATTGTCTGGATTTGTTTTCTCATTTTGTCTCTCATAGTTGAGGTCTACCTATGATGACAATTACAGGCCTCTCTCATCTTTTTAAGTGGGAGAACTTGCACAATTGGTGGCTCACTAAATACTTTTTTGCCCCACTGTACTTGGGCATAGTCAAGATGGCAATCATGTATTACATATCTTGATTTTGCTATTATTAACAACCCAAAAAAGTAAAATCAGAGTCTTATTCACAAATATAAACGTGTAAGGCTATCATTTAATGTAAAAATTTCCATATAAAAATAGCATGCATGCAGAACTTAGTTATTTAAACCAAGATTTTTTTTATTATCAATGAACAACTTTGAATATGTCTGTGTTCTTGTCCCATAATGCAACACAATATAATCTGGACCCGTATATATATATATATATAGAGTCACCTAGTGACTAGCTAGACTTGTTTAAAGGAAGAAACCTGGTCCGATTTTTCAAAATGAAAAGGGTTATTGTTCATATCCCACCTCATTGCCAACAATGAGAATGGTTACTTAAGCACAGGAATGGTACATTGTTCAGTACGAAACAGAGGCCAAGTAATCATTGGAAAAAATGTAATTATTTTTAGATTATAATTAAATTAACAGGATGTAAGAACCCTGTTTCAAAATACAAGATACAAACTTGGACAAGTAAAATCTCTAAGTATAATGTTTTAGTGTTTACAGACATAAAATGTAAAATAATATTCATATAGGAAAAGAATGTTGTAATCAGGCTGGCAGAGTTCCAGCTCTGGTCTTGAATATACGGTAATTATGTTCCTGAACTATTGATATTTCAACATTTCTTAGAAAGAGTAATTGCCTGCTGGCAGAAGTTTTGTTACAGAAATACTGTAGGAATAGTTTGTAAACAGAAAACAACATTGTAGAGGCATACTTCATCAGGGAAAAATAAGATTAAAGGTTTCTGGATAATATTGTAACGTAAGATTTCATTTTTTTAAACACTCTGAACCTAAATATATTAAATGGAGGCACATTAGCATCAGTGAAACAGCAGCGAGATCTGTGCATGTATACTTGGAGCAAGTCCCATTCATCTGGTGGAATTCAGTATTAGGTAAACAGAGATTAAGACAGGAACTTTACATTCACACAATGTCATCAAAACAGGCACATCATTTAATACCAGAAAAAGAAAAAGGGCCTTAAATAGGAATGCACATTAGATATAAGATGCACTTTAATCTTAACAAACCCCTTCGTATTTTTCATTAAGAATGTACGAAGGATATAAATGAATAGAGGATTTTTTAAAAAAAGGAACTTGCTATATTCTGTTTGGTTGTACCATTTCTCATTTACTTGTCCTGTTATAATTTAGAATATACTGTGTGTCTGATAATAATTGACAAAAATAAAGATGTATAGCAGCATAAACATTACTTTTTGGCACAACACAATAAAAAAAGTTAAGGCCCACAGTATAGAGAAAATTGAAATGTGCCAGTACCATTAGAAAAAAAAATGTTTGAAGTTGTCAAACAACTTGTTTTGTTGCCAGAACCTTCAACTTAGACCTAATTTGTGTTTAGCTACCTGAATCTTTGAAGATGTTTCTGCAGATACACACTGCAGTTAAGTTTCATAAGTCATACAAATATTGCACCATCAATGTTGCTAAAATTTATACTGGACTGTTTAAAAAACTGTTAATTTTTGCTTCATTACCATGTCTCCCCGAAAATAAGACCCTGTCTTATATTTTTTTGAACCCTGAAATAAGTGCTTGGCCTTATTGCCATGCGCTCAAAAGCCCGATTGGGCTTATCAGGGGATGTCTTATTTTGGGGGAAACAGGGTATTAAGGCTCTGCCTCTGAGCCACAGAATCTTAACAAGTAGAAAAAGTATTTTATGAACAAGGTATTTAAGCATTTCAGCTCAAATTTTGTTTAAAATGAAACCTACTGTATATATTAATTCATCATTCCTTTCAACTAGAAAGTTGTCTTACTGAATGTCAAATGAATGCATGGTCAATGGTATTATTTCTGACCCTCTTGGGATCTCACTATTTGCCGTTACGAGTCATTCATTTAAACAGCAGTATTCCCTATCGGTGTAGGTCCATTGTGTGCAACTCTGCTAAAGCACTGATAAAAACACCTCTACAGCCAGTTGTGTTCCTTAAGGACTTCAGTTAAACAATTCGGTCAGACCATGATTTGCAGTTCTAGGGTATGCTGCAGCCACTGAAAGGGCTTCGGCTTTTCTTGGTCCTTTGTTTGTTTGGCCTAAGATTGATGACATCCCCTCCGTTAAGCAAGTTGGAATTCTGTCCAGAATGACTTCCACCTGCTGTATTGAAAACACCTATATAAAATTAAAGCAGAAAAGAGAGTTGTATGTATGGCAACTGGCAATCTTTTAACTATGTCAGATCTGTAACTGTACAACTAAAGCAGAGTTGGAAGCCTCAATAAGCCTATTTT
This sequence comes from Ptyas mucosa, assembly GCA_012654045.1. Taxonomy (NCBI): domain Eukaryota; kingdom Metazoa; phylum Chordata; class Lepidosauria; order Squamata; family Colubridae; genus Ptyas; species Ptyas mucosa. Next base: position 6,244,596 of record WNWU01000017.1, on the reverse strand, counting down.
AAAAATCAAAGTAAGAAATGCTTTATGGCGAGACTACATACGCAAGTTCAATGTATCTGTAGAAGATACAGTTCATAACACTATTTTTATCAGGTGCCTATCAAAGAAATAGCAAGCTGCTTTTAACCTCTTCATCAGTATTTTTGCCATTAGTTAGTGGAAATTACATCATTCTAAAATTCTGATAATATCAATGGAAAGTGAACTAAACCGAACTGAAAATGGTTAGCTTTAATTAGGTGGCTTTGATACTGAGGCCAAAAACTAGTTTTACAAAAGTAAAATAACACAATACTGTCTGCTTGCAGCACGCAAGTGTATACATACCAATTCTGTTACTGCTTGTGTGTACAACTTCTGGATCTTCCATTATTCGTTGCTTAAGTTTTTGAAGGTACTTCTCAGCCAAATATCTAAAAACTGTAGCATACAAAATATCAAGGCCTTTGGAAAATATGTATTTTTTATTAGTAAAGCCTACTGTTTCCTTATAAACTGAAAGTTATTTAATATGTTAAAAGTGGCAACAATAGTCTTCCTTATATAGGCTAGTAATGAATAAACACACACACACAAACAGATTGTTAAACACACACAAGCTATTAAGTTCAAGACAGAAAAATCTCTGTGATGAATACTGTTAGTAATTATATTGTTCATAGAGTATTAATTATACAGCGGCAAAACCTGCATTTTGAATAGAACTTTGTTTCATTCATTATAATTATCTTACTTCAGTTCTCCAAATATTTTGGAGCAATCACTCTCAGCCCCTGCCAGTCTTACCCAGTCGAGAAAAACTGAAAATAGCTCCCCAGGAATTAAGCTTTTTCTAGCTTTTTCTTCAGCTTTGGAGTTTAAGTTCAGCTTGTCATAAACAAATTGTTCATCTGTAGTTCAATCTCAAAATTTTTTATCTATGGAAGTACAAAGTTTATGATTCAAGGACATTTTGTTCCCTCTCTAGAACATACCATTCCGGGAGCAACTGGGTAGTTTCTGAAAGCAAATTACATGATTTGGAGGTGGTTTGAGACAGCATTTCCAGGTCAAGAATTTGGAACTGCCAATCCACTCCCAGAAGGGCATTCTTTAATAGAAAGTAGAATATTTTATATTTTCAAATAACAGAATTTTTCATTTTGTTCTGTGGCTAAGAGCAAGTTTGGTGTAGTAGTTAAAGCACCAGGCTAGAAACCAGAGACTGTGAGTTCTAGTCCCACTTTAGGCCCAAAGCCAGCAGCTGACTTTGGGCCAGTCACCTTCGCTCAGCTCCATGAAGAAGGCAATGACAAATCACTTCCAAAAATGCTGCCAAGAAAACTGCAGGGACTTGTCCAGGCACTTGCCAGAAGTCAAGACTGACTTGAAGGCACCCAAACACACAAAACGTTTGTACCTGCACAGAGTATATAGTCAAGGAACATATAAAACTTGAATTGGATTATAAACACAAATCCTACCCTCCATATGCAATTGCACAGACACTATAAAGAGTACCAGTTGAAATCTAGTTGTCATAGAACTATAATTTTTTATTTTTTAAACCAAATTTTGAGCCAGTCATTCTCTTAGCCCAACCCACCTCACGGGGTTGTTGTGGGAAAAATAGAAGATAGGAGTATTAGGTATGTTCACAGTTTTGAGCTGATTGACATACATAAATACATATATAAATAAATGGGATAAAAATATAATAATAATAATAATAATAATAATAATAATAATAATAATAATAATGCCTATCCAGAGTCCTTGAGAAGTAAGCAACAGGTGAATAAAAAAAATTATATAGTCTAAACATCTGGCTGATCTGCAATTAACAAATAATAATGATGTATCTCAAGATTGCAGCACTTCAGACTATCAACAAAGACTAAACTATCTCAAAGTTCGTCCATTTAAAAGAGGTTCTCTGAACTTAGAAAATCGGATTCTAGAGGTAAGTACTGAAAGAGACTTGTTGCTTCCTGGAACTATGCTACCGTGGCGCTTGGAAAAAAAAACCCTAACCTAACCAAAACATTAAAAAGTCTATCTTACCTTCTGTTACATTTAAATCTTCCTTTACAGATGCCCGATAAAATCTTAATTTTAGTTTTTTTGCAAGTGCCTCTGCTTCTTCACTGTTTATTGGAAAGGAAAGCCTTGTTTTAGACACCAATTATTTTTCAGTAAAATAGAATGCATTAATGCAAACTGAACTGAGTTGATAATCTTCATTAGAGTAGATTTAAAACGGCAGTTAAAAGATTCTCTTAGTAAAAAGATGAGAGAAAATATTAACATTGATTTAAAATGTTGCCTGCTGAAAATTATAAAGAAAAAAAACTCACAGTATTTGGTATAAATATTAGTTTTTCATAATTTTTTTTAATTGAAAAGGTTTTAAAAGTTTTACATACATTTCCCCCCCTCCCCAACCACCCCCCCGACTTCCCAGAGCAAATACAAAATATAAAATACAGCTTGAATCCCCTAAATTCAACTCCATCTCTCACTTATCATAATCATTAAACAAATAGATAAAAGGAAAGCAAGTCTTCTTTCTTCTTATTCCATCTGATTTAACAGATTTAGTATCCATTTATAATTGCAGCAGTTAATAAAACAGTTAAATATTACCTAATCAAACCTATCGTTACTCAATTTAACTAATACATACTTAGCAGATTATTAGATCTATACAGTTTAACAAGATATTTTATAACTTCTTTCATTGAAAACAAAAAAAACCTCATTCAAAAACCCCAAATTTAAAATAAAATACTATATAAACTCTTCCGTCCTCCACTTTTAAACCATCAAGGTCCAATTATAGTTAAAACACTTTAAAAAAACATTTTCTAACTAAAAAGTAATAATCGAACCTCTTATTAATTTATCAGTACATATTAACAAATCAACTAAAAACATCATTTAATAGCTATATCAAACATTTAAATTCTTCATACTAGATTAAATCATTTGTTAATCTTCTTATATTCACATCTTCCAACAGCATATAGAATGTCTTCATTTGCGTCTACCCACCTAAATAAAAATTGCTTCTTTATATAACCCCCCCCCCGAGTGACTTTGTAATTGTATTTCAAATAATATCCATCAAATCCAGCCAAAAATTAGATTAATAAGTTCATCAGACGTATTAGGGAAACCACCAGATCAGCTGCAATTGCCCTAGGCCCGTAGTCCTTTTGCCTTATATTTATTACCTTCAAACAGAAAACTCCAATTTACTATATTCAATAAAACTTCTGCAATTACAATTAAATCCAAATTTATTACAGTCCTTAATAAAATATTCCAAATCACTCAGGTCAAGGCTTATTTCACAACACAACACACCAGCATTGCAGTGAACTGTTTATTCTTCTCAAAATATTCCAATACAGCTGTAGGTTACCTCCTCATCATCGCTTATCGCTTAGTTAACTGGCATTAAGCTGTTGGATGTTTTCTTCCAAAAGTTCAAAATCTTTAAACACTTAAACAATACTTTTTAAGGACCATCATCTCATCAAGCAGGGTTATTTTCTTTGTCTCCAGTCTTTCTTCTTCTCCTTTTTATGAACTCTTTTCTTAACTTTGATTCCTCTGCCTTTTTTAACTCCAAAATAATCTTGCATTTTTTGGGATTGCATATTATAAAATTTTTGCAAAAGTATAACTTCTTCTGAAAACAGCTCTTTAAGTGCAGGTTGAACTTTGTAACAAAAAATTCGTATAGCCAAAATTTCCCCAAATTTCTTGCTCCTTATTCTGCAAAGCATCCATCTTGCTCTCCAAAAATACTGTAGGCTGTTGTTGTTGTTCTTTTCCCTCTCCCAGCTCTTCAATCAATCCCCCACTGCTAGATTGCAACTCAATATTTCCATGTATTTCATTGTTTCCAGCTTGAGAAGCTTGAAATATAGTATCAATTTTTTCCAATAAAGCAGAGGTAATTGAGCTCCAAGCTTCCTCAAAATCAGACCATATATGAGGGTTAATTAACCCTTCTTTGCTTTCTTTGCTTTCAAAAAGACCAGCCATCTTGCCCCCCTTCTTCTTTCCCTTCCAAAAGGACAGGGGGAAAAAAAGTATCAAAAAGAAAAAAAGACCCTTTGCAATTTGTAATTTATATTACTGCTTCAATTATTATAATTACTTCCTTTCTTGGTTAATCCACTTTTCAGAAAAGAGTTTTACGTTTCAAACAGGGGCTTGTCAATAATTGCTTTTAACATTCACTTCTTCACGCCCCATTGAAACTCAAACACCATCTTGCTTTCACTTTCTCTGCTTAAAGAAAATCTTTTAAAGAAGGTAAATCTTTGGAGTTAAAAAAAAAGAAAATACTTGCTGTTTTATTCTTGCTGTTTGTGCTCCGCCAGCTCGATTCAAAAATATTTATTTAAAGTTGGTTGCTGGGATGGTCACGACATCTAGCTCTGCAAAGCAGAGACATCCAGGGTCCGGAGTACTGACAGGCTTAGCGGGGAGCTCTCATCTTCGAGCGCCAGATTATGGGTAAAATCTGGCACTCTTAGGGAGCTCTACCCCACCCGTCTACTCACTTTCCCCCCTCTTACCAGGAGGAAAGTTTCCAAACCGCAAGACAGCTGATAGTCACTGTTCTTGCGATTCGACGGAGCCCTGGGTTGGCGCTTCAAAAAGAAGCATCCGGCGATGTCGCGATCCCACCGGAAGACCAGTTTTTCATAATTTTAAATTGATGAACCGATCAAAACTTGCTCGTTGGGCAGTGAAAGTATGTGATAAATAAATATGAACTACATAAAAATAAAGCATCCATTGATATTCAAATATATATCAATTCCTGACTACACCAATGAATGTTGATTAAAAAAAGCGGATTCTGCACTTGTGAGAAAAAACAAGGACTTAAGAAAAATTGGACTTACAATAAAGTCATATATCTTGCTTTTCCAAAAAGCAAGTCATACGACATCCTCCTATAGCACTGTTTTGTTCATATCATGAAAAATCAATACAGAAAAGTGCAGGGAGGACTTGTGAGTTCATACGATTTGATGCAGGATGCCTTTTGATGTCTTTCCTTTGTATTCTTTCATTAAGGCCTCCCATAGTGTTTATTTTTGATTCTTGCAGTCTTTCTTGGCAAGAATTATATTTACAAGTAGATCACCTGTTTTGTTTGGCTGTTAACTTACGGTAACTTGACTTTTTAAATGTCTTGGAAAGGGTGGGGAGAGTTGCTATTGAATAGCATACAGATTAAGTATTGTCTACCTGCATATATAGGTATTCTGTAATAATGGCTTAACGTATACAGTATGTACATGTTTCTAACCTTAAAGATTCTAATTACCGTATTTTTCGGAGTATAAGACACTCCGGAGTACAAGACACACCTTATTTCTGGGGGAAGAAAATTAGAAAAAAAAAATCTGTTTGAGAGGTTCTCCGTTTGAAAGGCTGCATTTGCAGCCTCCAAAAGCTCCAAAAAGGGGGGGGGGCAGCGCTACATTCGGTATAAAAGACGCATCCAAATTTTCACCCTCTTTTGGGGGGGGAGTGAGTCTTATAGTCTGAAAAATACGGTATCTCCATTTAGAGTTGACAAAAGGGTCTAAGAAAAGGGTCAAAAATATGGCTGGCCTTCTCTCCCTCAGGTTGGCTGCTCTATGTTTTGTCTGGTAGAATGGGGTTTTCTTCTGTTTCTCTTTGGGCTCTGCAGTGGGTAGTTTTGTTCCACAGTGGTCCTCAGACCCTCTCCATGTTGGGTCCTTGCTGGGTCCTCAGATCCTCTCACTCACAAATCTTACTTAGGCAGGCCCTTCTTGAATCAGCAGCTCTTCCACAGTGCATTTTTCCCCAGTCCATATGAGGTAAATCAGCCAATGCTACTCTTTAGAAGAACAATCACTCTTCAATAACTCAAACCTTATCTACATTGTCATCCACCAACCTGCAGACCTCCTCCAGTTTTCTTCCACCCAAATGTGATTCCCTTCCTAGAAGCTTGGTTTTTTAAAAAAGTTTATTTTCTTTGCCTATCAGCTGCCCCTTTTTTGATCCTATAGAAAAAACTTCCTATGGGAAACTGAGTTATCTCTTACTCTCAGGTTCTACTGTACGTAGCAATTAAAATAAAGCAAGGTGTTCATTTAGATGCTTGTGGAGATAGATCAGACTCACAGGAAGCATGGGCTTCACGCTGTCCCTTTCTACAAGGCACTTACCGTATTTTTCGGAGTATAAGACGCACCGTAGTTTTTGGGGAGGAAAATAAGAAAAAAGCTGATTGGTGGGTAGATCAGCCTCCTGGAATACCCCCAATCAGCTGTTCCCAGAGGTGAATTTTAGCAACAGGTTCCTTGATTGTGAGTTCTGTGCCTTGCTTTTTTTTTCTGCCTCTGAAACTTCTGAAACTGTTTCAGAAAAACTTTTTTTCCTGCCTCTGAAAGCCTCCAAAACAGAGCTTTAGAAAAAAAGCCCCTGAAGCTCTGTTTGGGGGCTTCTTTTCTGAAGCTGTTTAGGGGCTTCTTTTCTGAAGCTCTGGGGGCTTTTTTCATGAAGCTCTTCTTGGGGGCTTCTTTTCTGAAGCTCTGTTTGGGGGCTTTTTTTCTGAAGCTCTGTTTGGGGGCTTCTTAGACACACCCAGATTTTCACCCTCTTTTGGGGGGGAAAAAGGTGTGTCTTATACTCTGAAAAATACGGTATATGTCTCTTCTCAATATGAACTTTTATCTTTACCCAGATTTATCTTAAAACATTATTTGCAGCATAGCAATAAAACACACCTGTTATCTAGTATGTAGTTTGTTCATAAAAGTATCAAGGTGAATGTCTTTTTAAATTTATCAAGTACGCTTAAAAGATTTGTTTATTAGAATTTAATGAAAGCACCTACTTTTTTATACAAGAATAATCCAGGAGGTCAATCTTATTCTGAACAAGAACTGTGGGAATTTCTCCAACTTCAGATACAACTTTCTCTCTCCAGATAGGAATTGCTTCAAAAGATTCCCTATCAACGGTTGAAAACACAAGCACACAAGCCTGGGCTCCTAAAACAGTAATAAGAGAAAGAAATTTAATGCTCAGTGAAAGTTTCCCAAAAAATGGATAAATAATAAATAACCAGATAAATATGTTGGATAAATGCATTGATTTATGGAACTGATAAGGCATAATGACTCCAAAAAGTGTCCAGTGATCAGTATACAACAGAAAAATAACCAAAAGAACAACATAACCTTAAAACGTAACATATACTGGTAAATTTGAAATACAAAATATCAATTAAACACAATAACAACATTAACCAAGAGGGGGCTCCCCTCAACTGGACCTGAGTGCCTGGGGCCGTGATGGCGAACCTATGGCACGCGTGCCACAGGTGGCATGCGGAGCCATATTAGTGGGCACGCCAGCTCAGCTCTGGGGTGCATGCGCCCGCCGGCCAGCTGATTTTCGGGCCTTCTGGGCCCACCAGAAGTAGGGAAACAGGCTGTTTCCTACCTCTGGAGGGACTGGGGTGGGTGAGGAAGGCCCGTTTTTCTTTCATACCTGGCTCCAGATCCTGTCTATTTATCTGGGAAAAGCAAAAACAGCCTTTCACACTCCCTTGGAGGCCCTACGGAGGCTGAAAGGGCCCATTTCCTGACTTCCGGTGGGACAGGAAGTGACTTTTTTGCTGTCCCTGGCCTCCAAAGGCTCCTAGAGAGGCTCCTAGAGATTCCTAGAGAGGCTCCTAGAGACTCCTAGAGAGGTTCTGGAGGCTGGGGACAGCAAAAAATGTCACTTCCTGTCCCACTTTCAGCCTCCGTAGGGCCTCCAAGGGAATGGGAAAGGCTGTTTTCGCCCTTCCCAGATAAATAGACAGGATCTGGAGCCAGGTAAGAAAGAAAAACGGGCCTACCAGGCCATCATGTGCCAGGAGGGGGGGAGGGGGGTTATGCGCACGTGCATGTGGGCACGTGCGCGCACGACTCTCCCCCGCCCCCTCCTCTCCTGGCACGCGATGGCAAAAAGGTTAGCCATCACTGGCCTGGGGGATGCTTTGGAAAAAAGCCAGGTCTTTCTAAAGCCTAGCAGAGTTGAGGGCTGTCATATCTTGTTAAGTGGAGGGAAATCTTTCAAGAGTACAAGGGCAGCCTCTGAAAAGGCCCGCTTCCTAAGTCCCTTGGGATGGCAAAGATTAAAGAGAGAACTTGGAGCATGCCCACCCTATGGGAGTATGTGAGGTGGGCAAATTATTATACAACTTAAAGACACATTTATATAAGGTTGACTGCTCCCCCTTCTTTTGCAAATCCTCTGTGGCTACAGCTGCAGTGTAGTTGCTGACTATCTTGAGGCAGTAAATTCACAAATGTAAAACAAAATAATTCATAGTTAAGTAAAAAAGAAAGAAATGGAAAAGGAAAACTGGTGTCCCCCCCAAAAATGGGGGAAGGTATGGAAATCATGTTACATATCCCAATTTTGTTTCTATTAGTATCCCAATCATTGTGACCAATAAATTTAATTGCTTTGAATGGGACCTCCGGCCACTAAAAGTTTGTTCTTACTTATTAAGCAATAAAAAGAGCATTTTAAAAATTAGTTTTACAAATAGATGAACTAATAAATAGAGAAAGGCCACTCGCCTTATAAAACTCCCTGTGCTGAGGGAGATGAGTCTATAAACAGGAAATACAAATCAATCAATCCTGGTTCTTAGGATCAATCCTTAATTTGTTTATACTATCACTTCCATGTAAGGAACCCCTTCTAGGAGACAGATACTTCAAGATGAACAATAAAACCTTAGTGCTTAGTATTATATGAGTTGGCCCTCCATTACATTTGATCCAGCTGCCCAACAGAAAGAAAAGTAACCTGATACTCTGAAGGATTCTAATTGTATTCTGAGCAGCTTCTCTTGTACTGTGATCAGTAAGAAACCTGTGTACTTAATATCGCCCAATTTCCTACACCTTAATTCAGACTCTTTGCCGAGTTATAATCCCTTCTGCAAAATCACACTTGAAGGGTATGCTAATATATTCCTGATCTCTAATTTAGTTGGAAGGGCAATTATTAAAATAGCTTTGAATTGACTTTGTAAAATAAAGCTTAATTCGATTAAGGAATTCTATTTTAAAAGCATAAGAATTTATTTAAATCTGAGAAGAAAGACATTATAACAGTTAATGGAAATGTTTAATGTCTATAAAAAGGTAGCTAGGTTATGTATTACACAAGGATAGGCCATCTGTGGCATTCCAGACATTGCTGATTCCCAGTAACCCCAGGATACATGGCCAGTAGTAAGAAATGCTCCTTTACATGTAAAGAGTATCAAGTTACATTTCTGAGTCTTTGGGTTATTTAGCAGTTCATAAACATCCTACATTTCAGAGGGAAAAGTTCAAACTGATTTTCATCAAAATAATGATTTGAAAAATTGAGATTAATCTATAGATAATAATTTACCAGTGCAATCCTACATATAACCACTCAGAAGTTAAGTTCCGTTATATCTCCCAGATAAGTAGATGTAAGACTGTATCCTAAATCTATTTTCAAGAGGTAACAAAAAAACCTAACTTTCAATATCCCTAAAATGGAATCACTACTGTTTATGAATCACCGTTCAGAGTCCCTATGCGAGGAAGATGGGCAGTTTTTAAATTTGATAAATGAATAAATAAAATTATATTTGGACTGTGGCAAGATTCGGAACCAATATCAAACATATGATTTTGATAGCCATCACATGTGGGACTGATGCTAGATATTGAAGAAAACCGAAAGATTTGTATGAGTGACTCAAGGAGGGTTGCAATTAAGGTGGTAAATAAGTTAAAACTACTGGAATCTGGTACAAGCTTGCTGTGGGAAATACAGAAATAACTTGAGGACTAGGAATATAAGTGCCAGGAGCTGAAATTAGCCAGAGGCAGAACAGAAGAGGATGAAGGGATGAGATGGGATGGGATGAAGAGATTTTTATCACACAGCAGAGAGTCTATGAAGAAATCTCAATAGAGTTGCGAAAAAAATGAATCTTGGTTTAGAAAAGTATATAAGGAGTTGTGAGTGCAAGCACAGACATGCAGACTTAGCTTGATGTAAACGAGGTCTAACGGATAGAGAGGAAATGTGAAAAAATGTTTAGGACAAAGAAAAGAACGTGGGAACCAACCTGAAGAAATAAAAAAGAGGCAGAGATTTAAAAGGAGACAAAAAAGCTAGTAAAGTTCATAATCATCTATATTTCAGAGGAAAAAGTTCAAACTGCTTCAAAAACATTTCAAAATGTTACTTGTGAATCAAGCATGTTACTTGAGACATAGAGAAGCTGAGCGATCTCATTCCTAGTGAGTTCAATAGTTGCTGTCATGTAAAGTTATTCTTGATTGGGTGTAGATATATATATGATTACTCTTTCATGCAAATGGCAAAACACAATTTTGGCCAGTTTTTGGCTCTGAACCCAGGAAAGGAAAAGTGTTTTTTGTCTATTTATTACTAGAAGAGACTTGGGACGTGTTGGAGTTAGTGGGTGGAAGAAACGTCCCTCAGACTAGAGTCTCCTGCTGATGGAAGAGTAATCCAGGTCTCTGGTTGAAGAACTAGAAATGAAATTGCTGAGGCTTGTTATGATTATTACCATGTTTTCCCAAAAATAAGACCCTGTCTTATATTTTTTTGAACCCTGAAATAAGTGCTTGGCCTTATTGCCATGCGCTCAAAAGCCCAATTGAGCTTATTATCAGGGGATGTCTTATTTTGGGGGAAACAGGGTATTATTTAAAAATCATGTTACTAGGATTTAAATTTACCACAAGCCAGAGTCTTTACATTAACAGGGTTTTATTCTTACCTCTATAATAAGCTTTAGTAATTGCATCAAATTCTTCTTGACCCGCTGTATCCCATAGCATTAACCGGACATCTTCATCATTGACTCTAAAAATATAATATATTCTTATCAATAAGCATATTAAAAAGAACAAGGAACTTGTAACCTAAAAAAAAGTACTTAGGAAAATGGCTTTCAGTAATCCCATTGTTTTTCAAGCAGACTTAAATTTCCACTGATATGGATTCATGCATGCCAGAGTATCTCATTTTTCCAATTTTTTTAGCTACAGACATACTGTTTCTGAAGGGGATGGCACAAAGGACTGAATTAATTGAGAAACAACTGGCAAAGAATTAGGAGCACTAAATATACTACAGTAGTAGGAGCGGGTTTGGAGGCAAATTACTTGGAACCTAACTCCAAAACTGAAACTTGTTTAACCGTATCTAAGTAGACCATGTCCTTTTCTTTCTCTCTGCTTTGAGAGAAAATAAAACTACTCTGTGGACTGAAATAAATTAGACATTTTAAAAAAATCCATTTATTTATATTGGACTCTTCATGTTCTATACAAATCACTGTCATTCAGTGTTATAAATGTTTATAACTCTTTGTCACATTTATAATATTGCAACTCCATCTTGCCACTACTGGTAAAATAGCTTTTTTTCCCTTCTAACATACTATAGCAATGTTGGATTTATTATTCAGATTAGTAATTCTGGAACTTCTGCAGGCAGACTGCAAAATACAGTTAATATAGATGCCTCATGTTCTCATTTATGCAAAAAGCTTTTTCCGAAAGGCATCGATAAATATACCGAATTCAGTTCTAAAAATGAGTAAATAATAATGCTACTATCTGTTAGATACGTACTGCATTTCTCTTTCCAAGAAATCAACTCCAATTGTTTTTTTATAGTCTTTTGTAAAAATTCCTTTGCAATATCTCTGGATCATACTAGATTTCCCAACAGCTCCATTTCCAACCACAACCACCTTGATGGCCACCTCCAAATCTTCTTCCAGCATTTTGCCCAGTCAGAAAGTTGTAATTTGTTTCTCAATTTAGTATAGATCTCTGAATTCTCTACCTGAAAAAAAGGGAAGAGAATAATAATAGTTTCTTTCATTACAAAAATAAAAATACACATTTTGACTTCTAATTCTCTCATGGGTTTACAATAAGTCTGTGGAACTTCAATATTAAACTGAAACATCTAAACCAATTAAATTATGTCTGTGGCGGATGGGGAATAAGTCATGAGAATATTTCATACAAACAGTTACCAGATCACGTTCATGCCACGGTTAGGAGAATGAAAGGAGCAACCCAAAGAAACAATTGTGTATATATATTTATTATAAGCTCAGTTGAAGCCAATGGGTGTTGCTATTGAGTAAACAAGGATTATATTGCATGCTAATGCTTCACTGTCTTCTCTTGTCTGTTCTATTAATCTTATCCCCAATATAACTATTACCAACTTTGTCCATGTTAACCACTATATCTGTAATAATTGTGTATAATTTTGGATTTATATAAATCCAAAGAACTTACTACCAACATTCACATATATATATACCACCTTTGCATACTACACTTTGTATCACATTACAACACATTCCTATGTGTATGGATCCACACTTTAACTTTAGTGGGACTTTTCCCCCAGGATCTTCATATATAGGAGGTATTGCACAACAATGTTAATGTAGTATGTACATTTGTCTCATTTCTTTGCTATTAGCATACATTATGCAATAACTTAGACAAACTTAAATAAATCACAGAGAAACAAAAATAGTAATAATTTAAAATTATTAGATGATGCTCACAAATACATGTCACCATCTTATGAGACATTAATTTATTTTTATATTACTAAGATGTTTTCAGCAAGTATTTTGTAAACCAGCCTAGCTTTAAAGTGTTCTTTTAAAATAAAAGTTGCAGGATTAGTTCTGGTAAAATAGACAGAATGCTCTGTGTGTGTGTGTGTGTGTGTGTGTGTGTGTATGTACACACACATACACGAGTATATATTTTAGGGGCAAGATTTACGGTTTCTAAGTATGGACTGGGGATACAATGGCAGAATATGAAACAGGCATATGCAGATATGAAAGAGTCAACGAGCACTGATGTTATTCCCTAATTTGGTAACGAAATGTCTGCAAGAAAACAACCAAGCTCAGAGAGCACCAAGGTTGCCACAGAGTCAAAACTGTATTTTCCTGAATTGGGGAAAGAGAGATATATCAACAGTCTATATCTGAAATTGACTATTGCCAATGAGGAGGAGCATATACCGGATATGCTGTACTGATATGCTGAAATAACCAGGACCAATTTTAACAGGCATAAGGGCACGATAACTCTCTAATGTCAGCATCAAAATGACCTTCCCACCATTACAATTCCAATATAAATGGTAATAACAAAAAATTAAATTGCAAGAAACTTTGTTTTGGACAGTCTTACAACAAGCATTATTACATAAAAATTGTGTTCTCCACTTTATGGATAGGTAGATCTATCCATCTATATATGTGTTTTCTTCTATACTGTGTAACGGTACTGCAGAAAAAAATGAGTTAAAGAGCTGAAGCAAAATAAAATTTTAATGGACTCAGCAAGACTCCACAATTTAAAGCAAGGGTTACAATTATAGGTAGTCCTGGACTTAACGACCACAACTGAGTCCAAAATTTCTGCTGCTAAGGCAGTTAGGTGAGTTGCATCTCATTTTATGACCTTTTTGCCACAATTATTAAGTGAATCATGGAGTGATTAAGTGGATCTGGCTCCCCCATTGCCTTTGTTCATCAGAAGCCAGCTAGGAGTTTGCAAATGGTGATCACATGAGCCCAGGGCACTCCAACTGTCATAAATACATGCCAGTTGCCAAGTGCTCTAATTCTGATCATGTGACTATGGGGAAACTGCAAGGGTCATAAGTGTAAGAACCAGTCATGAGTCACTTTTTTCACTGCCATTATAATTTTGGAAATCACTAAACAAATGGCTGTAAGTCAAGGACTAGCCATATCATTTTGATAAGTGTTTTGCATTTCATGCTTACATTTTACAAATGAGCACAGTGCCTGCCAAAGTTTAAACATTTTCCAGGCACTCCCAAGTTCTATAATAGTGGGGGTTTTTTCTTAAAATACATCTAGGATTACTTCAGATGTCTGTCCACACTAGCCGCCTTCTCTCTATGGATTTATCCTCATTCCATTCATTATGATTTGTAGTCTTTTTTCCTTCCCTGCCCTTTGCAGCATTCTTCACCTTTAATCCTATGAATCAAGTGTGCGCTTCTGTATCATTGCAGCAACTGGAAAATAGCTCCTTCTCATCTGACCCATTTTTTCTGTTCTGGAAAAGATTCTTTTATGCTACAGTATTTCTTCCTCCTGCTCATTAAGAAAGCCATATTAAGAGTTTGCCTTAGTAAATCTTGCTCATAAATCTTCAACAGCATTTCCTCTTTATATTTACTGAGTAGGTGAATCCAACCAAAACGTTATTAACCTCTTCCATATAGAAAGTTTTCCATTATAGTAAAAATTTGAAAGTTTGGTATACGGATGGTCCTTGCTTACTGATCAATTATTCAGCTACAGCACTTGAACTAGGGATAGTTACAACTGTCCTTCAAGTTCTGACCATAGCAGCATCCCGCAATCATGTGATTGTGTTTTGCAGCCTTCCCTGCTGGCCTCCAACAAGCAAAGTCAACGGGGAAACTGGCAGGAATTCAGAAGTTGCAATTACATGAGCTCCTCCCTTTACAACCTATGCACTCCACACTTAATAACGGTAACTGACAACTGCCGTTGCAAAATATATTTTTCAAGTTTCATCAGATTTCCAAAGAGTCTTATAAGTTTTATTTGCACTGAATTAGTACCTGAGAAACACTGGGCTAATTAGTTCTATCTTGGTAACCATGTAGTAGAATACATGGCGTACAATATAAATGGCTAGACCCGTGATGGCGAACCTATGGCACGCGTGCCACAGGTGGCACATGGAGCCATATCTGTGGGCACACAAGTGTTGCCCTAGCTCACCTCCAGCGTGTATGCATGCGCTGGTCATCTGATTTTTGGGCCTTCTGGGCCTACCAGAAGCTGGGAAACGGGCTGTTTCCGGCCTCCGGAAAGCCTCCGTGGGGATGGGGAAGGCCATTTTCGCCCTCCCCAGGCTCCTAGAAAGGCTCTGGAGCCCAGGGAGGATGAAAAACAGGCCCACCAGGCCCACTGTGCCATCCCATGCCAAAAGCGGCGGGCGCGGGGGGGTTGCAGCACAGCATTGAATTATGGGTGTGGGCAACATGTGCACAACCCCCCCCCGCACTGCCCCCACTTTTGGCACGCAACGGCAAAAAGGTTAGCCATCACTGGGCTAGACCATGACACCCTTCACCTTTATTGTAGTAATGATTATATAACACTTGGGGTACAGAACTATAGAAAAAAAGCAATTATTTCACCACTTGCAATCACAGAAAATAAATGGTGAACCATTCTGTACATTTCAGTTTGCCCCTAACTCTCCACATAAACCCTTACATGCTTCTATGTGTGTAGTAAATCATACCTCTGAACATAAAGAGAAAACAATCCCTATCCTAACAAAGATATACATGCCTCTCATCATATAGCAACCTTTTCCAGCAGATGTCTTGAACTAACAGTCCCCATAGCCCCAAATCCAGCACATTTGCAAGCCACAAAACAGGGAAAGGTTCAGATCCTTTACTATAAAAATTGTAAACTTACACATCTACTAAATGATTCCCCTCCCCCAAATCAAGCATTCTCTCCCCAAAATTTCAGCAATGCCGAAAATCAAAACTCGAGCTTAATTAAAAACACAGCACAGGAATATTGGTGAACAACCAGAAAGAAGATCACAAAAAGTAAACAGAAGAAGAAGAATAAACAAGCCCAGCCCCCAGTCTCAGAATCTGGGCGGGGGACTTTGGACCAGTCTCAGCCCAGGGTTTTCTTCTTCTGTGGGGGGAAAAGGAAAGGAGTTCCCTCTGGGTATCCCCCGTCGGAAAGGGCGGGATAAGTCTAACAAACGTACCAACTAATGTCCGCAGCCTCTCTATACTAAATGTAACGATCTCCAAATAAAAGCTCGTAGATCCGGCAAGCCAGAGGAACTCCTCTGTTAGAGATCAACGCTAGAGAGAAATCTTGCTGCTGTGATCGAGCAAAAGGGAGCGCGGGCGTGGAGAAGTCCGGGGAACCCAGTTTCCAACCAGAGATTCCACAACCCAATCCCAGGGGCGCAGCATCTTCGCCGCGTCCACCCTAGCACCGCACAGAAACCCTTATGTTTGTGTGTGTGTTGTGCGTGCAGCACCACGTAGCCCAGCTCGTCCGCCCAGGCCGATCCCTGCACGTCCTGCCATCCCCCAGCCCCGAGGATCCTCCTCGCGCGCCCGATCCCAGACGCAGCGCCCACGAACCCGGGGCGGTCTCCGGCCGGCTCCTCACGAAATCTGCGCGCGGAGAAAAAATGGGCGCCCACCCCCTCTGGGTTAGGAGAAGCCAGCCGGTCCCGCCAGCCCAACCCGGACGCGCATCGCCCGCTCTTCCCGCGGGACACTCACACGGCCGGAAACGCCGTCAGGGCCGCGGCGAGACTCGCTCGGGAAAGCTCCCTTCTCCGCCGCGTCTGCTTTCCCGAATGGGGACAGACGCTTCTCCAGCCAGCCTCGCCTGCCGCCCTCCGCCTCCGCCGCCTCGCCTCAGCGGGGGCGGGATCAGCCTCCCTGGCCGGGTTAGAAGTCTGGGGGAGGAGGAGGAGGAGGAGGTGGAGGGAGGAAGAGCTTCCCGCTTTGGAAGGCCCGCAGGATCTCGCCAGCTTTGCCTTCCTTGCGGTGGCACGAAGCGGCTGAACCTCCCGAGGGTAAAAGCAAAGGGAGCCCTTGAGATGCCTTGTCGGTCCTTGATGTAAACTCCGAGTTACCTTCCGAGAGCGCTTGGCGGGGAGTGAAGTTCCCCGATTTTGGTAGACTTGCGAGTTGACGAGCTCAGAAGCCCCGAGTAGTATAGCAAATAAAACTGATGGTCATTTTGGGCTGAGGAACCTCTCTGGATGCTTAATGGCATGAAGCTACTTGTGATGTTAATCAAGTGAATCTCCTCATACAGCAAATATATATGTGTGTGTGTATAATACACATGCATACATATATATGTATATGCATATACGCATGTATATGTATATACATACACGTACACATTTATATATATGTATGTATATGTGTGTGTATATATATCTTGATGTATATACACCTAGTCCTTGACTTACAGCCACAATTGAGCCCAAAATTTCTCTTGCTAAGCAAGACCGTTGTTAAGTGAGTTTGGTCACATCTTACAACTTTTCTTGCCACAGTTGTTAAGTGAGTCGCAGCAGTTAAGGTAGTAATACAGTTGTAAAGTGAACCTGGCTTCCACATTGCTTGTCAAAAGGTCGCAAAAGGGGATCGATCACATGACACTGCAACCGTCATAAATATTAGTCAGTTGCTAAGCATCTGAATTTTGATCATGTGACCACGGGGATGATTCAGAGGTCATAAGTGTGAAAAATGGTCATAGATAACTTTTTTCAGTGCTGTTGTAACTTCAGTCATTAAATGAACTGTTGTAAGTCAAGGACTACCTGTATGTTTATGTGTATATATGTATATATACATATACAGTAGTGGCCAAAATTGTGGAAACCTTTTGGGCAAAGTGTATTTTTGAGTTTGATGGCTAATAACCACTTTTTTTTGGTGTTTCAAGATAATCATATTCCACTGCTGGAATGGCCTGGGAATAGACCCAGTTAATAGAAGCAATCATTCAATCTTGGTTTCACAACAGCTGCAGAACTAAAAGACTTGGTTCACTCCATAAGAAGATGTTGTAAGGCTGTAATTCACGCTAAAGGTTACCCAACTAAGTATTGACTGATGTGATCATTTTTGTATATCTCATTTTTTCTACGTGTTTCACTTTTCTTTTTTATACTGTAACTGGTATTCTAATAGCAAATCCTTCATAAAAGTTACTGCATTACATTCTTGATTAAATTAACTTTCCATTGATATATAATTTTATGATACTACTCCAAAAAAAGTGGTGTTATTAGCTAGTTTTAGAAAATATACTTTTCCCAAAAGGTTTCCACAATTTTGGCCACTACTGTAGGTATACATATATGCATACATATCACTATATATATACATATCAATATATACACACATGTACCCATGATAGAAATAAATCAGAATGAATGTAAATATATCCCCATAAGATAGGAATGTATCATAAATAAATGAATACTCCCCTGTATCAGAGGAAACTTTTGGTATAGCTTCAGACTGTAGTTTATCTAAACAATTCAGCTGAAAAATAATTTGGAAACCACAAAAAAACACATGTGAGGCAGCACTCTGTACTTCATCCTTGAATTTGTTTCCTCAGCAACAACCTTGGGAAATTGGAAAGCAAAACTAAAGATAATTTTGTTTTTTGTATCCCTGTCTCCAACAAGATCTGTCTGACCAGTTAGGCGCCACTCTGGTTTTCTTCTATTAGATAATGCTATTCTCACGACTCTCAAAAAGTCCACTCTCCGGAGCAACCCTTAGTATCCCCTAAGATCTGGATGCCTCCCCCCCACCACAGAAGAGCCTCTTCACCCAGATCTTTGGTGAGGAAGAGCCCTCCCTTCATCCTATTTGCCATCTTTTTTGTTTTATTTATTTCATTTTTAGTTTCTTTGTTTAATTGTTGTGAGCTGCTCAAAGTCATTGGAAATTTGGTGGCATACAGGTAATCCTCAATTTACAACCAGTCATTTAACTACTGAATTTATTACCGACCTGCAAAAGCTACTTCCAGTTCCAAAATTTTGGTGCCTGCCCCGCGTGCGCACACACACACACACACACCACAGTTACATGACTGCATTTTGGATACTCTCCAACCAGTCTGCATTTGCAGCTGTTCGCAGCACCTATGGTTGCGTGACTGCAACATTTCCCCCCCCCAGAAATCAGCATATGCTTTCAGTTCCCAAAAAAATATGCCGAATAGGGGACATTGGTTTCATATCGTGATCACAATTTATGAGCATAATTGCCAGGGTCAATTATGGTCGTAAGTTGAGGACTACCTATACAAATTTAATAAATTATCATTAACAACATAATCTTCAACCAATTTTTCTATGTTACTAGATACAGATTATTCAAAAAGAAAAAAAGCTCATAAATATTGCTTTAATTAGCTTGAATCTCGAGTTGCTTAAGAGGACATGACAAATAACAGGGAAAGGAACATAGATAATGCTATTCAATTGTTGGTCATCGTGAGCCACTGAATTCAGGAGGAATTTGCTTTCAATCTGATAAAGCTTAAACACAATTTTCTATATGATCTTATACACATGTACTTGAGATATCCCACTGAAACTGAACTGGGAGTTTAAATAAACATGCAAGAGAATCACCAAAACCAAGATGATAACAGCAGATTAATCCCAAACAAAACTTCAGACAACATGCTTAATTTCTTATATTTATAATTGCAGTAGTTGGAAATCATTTCATCTCAGTTTAAACATCATAATGGTTTGTTTAATCACAACCAAAGGAAGGCTTAAGCACACAGCAGATTGGTACAATACTGTATTATCTTACTTTTGGATGGATCCATTTCATTTCCTCATTGTTAGATCTTATAGCACTTAAGTTTAATGCCACACGGATTAATGACAACTTATAAAACATTTATTGTACATATTTGTAGGAATGTAGATGATTCTTAGATTGGAATGGGTAATAATTAGATACTTCTAATATGTGTGTGTGTGTATATGTGTGTGGGGGCAATTATGCTCCTTGGTTTGTTCCAATTCTTATGTAGTGCCTGAATATTCATAAATAATTCAAATAGTAAAATATATCTCATGTTCTTTATCCCAAGGTCTCCAGAAGTCATGATTAAAAAGAAACTATTTTCTTTTCCTATAACTTTATCCTGTTGTATCCTTAGATGGCTGAAAGTGCGGAAAAGCCCATTGCTTTTTGAAACTGAAAGAAGAAAGTACAGAGGGTGATTTGCTATTTAAATAAATTTTAAAAACCATAATATAATGTCAATCAACAATACCAACTCAGTGTAAATAAGTTGAAAAGACGTAACAGCCTTTTATCTACTTTGACTCAAACATTCACAGAGAAGGTTTTTGTATCTGTAACTTGGGAGGACTGACAGATCTAGCAAAATATTAAAATGCAGCGATATTACATTGACCACATAGGTAGAACTTCAAATTTCCCAGCTGCAACAAATAGCGGTGAAAGCTGGACCATTAAAAGGGATGACAGAATTAATGTCTTTAAATTATGTTGAGAGATGCCTTGGCTCACAAAATAACAGTTTGAAGGGACCTTGGAAGTCTAACGAGCTCAAGCAGGAGACCTCCTTTGGAACAGATAAAATTAGATAAAACAAGGTCAGGCAGCTCCCCATAAGCACTAAATACGAGGCTAACATTTTTGATATTTTGGACACACAGCAGCTAGACAAGCCTCACTGGAGACATCGTTGATGCCTGGAAGAAAAGAAGGCAACCAAGAAAAGGTCAACAAAACTGGGTTCATACAACCCACAATAACATATGTAAGTTTACACTGACTCAAGGAAACAATTAAAGAATTGTTGTAAAATCCTGGTGAAATGGTGTTCAGGCAACACTGGCCTCCATCTACTTTTGTAACAGTAGTTGCAAATAAGAGTTGGAATTATCTGAATCACAACAAACACGTATCAAACCAGTAGAACAGTGTGCCTTCGTGGGTTGTGGGTGCTCCATCACCGGAGGCTTTTAAAAAAGACTGAAAATCCATTTGTTTGAAATGGCATAGGGTCTCCTGCATGAGCAGAGGGTTGGACTAGAAGACCTCCAAGGTTCCTTTCAACTCTGATGAGGATTATGATTGTGCTAAGGCGTAACCAAGAAAGACCTTGTTATCTATTCCAAAACGTGAACCAAAAGGGATGAAAATTGCAACATCCAAAGCCTCTCATCACTTTCCACAATTTTCAGAATTATTTGGGGGTGGGTGGGTGGGGGATTGTTTGATTTCAACCAGGGGTCCCCAAACTTGGCAGCTTTAAAACTTGTGGACTTCAACTCCCAGAATTCTGTTGAAGCCCACAAATCTTACAAGCGGCCAAGTTTGAAGACCTCTGATTTCAACGCATAATTTCCTCCTTCAGTCCTCCGATAGCCGCTTTAAAATTAGAAACCGGAAGTGCAGGTTGCGTATGACGCTCACATATTTATCTCTATGGTATTTACAAGCGCCTCAAACTGATGGCTCGAAAACGAGAGACTCCTCTTAAAACACAGGGAGCCCTCTCCTCGCGCCCCCGCACTGGAGACACATTACTTCCGGCTACATCCCGCCTGTAACGCGCAGTTCCTTCGATTTGAAGCCCTTTCCCCCACCCCCCTGCACCCCGCCTTCCCGCCCCCTTTGAAATGACAGATGTGGAAGAGGGCGAGGGCATTGTCATGGCAACTCCCTAGAAGCAGGCGGAAGAGCCAATCGGATGGACGTTTTAACGGAGGAGAGGAGATGACGTCACGAGGAGGACTCGGCGTGTCCTGATTTCGCGCGGGAGATTTAGTCGGCTTTATTACACGGATCTTGGGTTGTCGGTGAGTAGGGTTTTTTTTTGAATGGATTCCCCTCGTGTTTAGATGATGATGTCACAACGTTTGTGATCCTACGCGCGCTTTATTTATTAGGTAGCCTGACTGAATTCTCGAGTGTTTTCTTTTATACAAGTAGAGCACCCAAATCCTGCGGTGGTCCATTTCTGCCTCTTTAATCTGCCTCTGGGGTCCCTGGTGCTCTCGGAGCTTGGTGGTTTTCTTGCAGGCGTTTCATTACCCAACTAGGCAACATTACACAATTGATGTTTGGTAATGAAACGTCTGCGAAGAAACCACCAAGCTCGTGAGCACCAGGGACCCCCACAGGTCAAACTTGAGCTACAAATTAACACAGGTGGTCCTCCACTTGCAACAGTTCATTTAGTGACCAAAGGTAAAACGGCGCTGAAAAAAGTGACTTATGACCGTTTTTCACACTTACCACCCCCATGGTCACATGACCAATATTCAGGTGGAAACTGACTCATATTTATGAGGGTTGCAATGTCCCCGGGGTCATGTGATCGCCTTTTGCCACCTACTGACAGACAAAGTCAACGGGGAAGCCAGATTCACTTAACAACTCAAGTGTAAGTAACCTAATACTTAAGTTAGATTACTAACTTAACTGCAGTGATTCACTTAACAACTGTGGCAAGAAAGGTTATAAAATGGGGCAAATCTCACTTAACAAATGTCTCGCTTAGCAACAAAAAATTTGGGCTCAATTGTGGTCGTAATTCGAGGAGTACCTGTACTGTCCTCTATTGGCTATCTGCCTCTTCAGATGTGTGGGGACCATAATTCCAGAGAGAAGAGCTTCTTCCAACAGATACAAAAAGTACTAACTTCGACAACGTGATCCTTCCTCCTGAAACGAGGCAGGGAGTATTCACACAATGCTCTATTAAAATGCATCTGCAAAATTTGTACTCTATTAGCTGAGCTGAATTCATCTATTGTGGATTAATTTACAGTTCAATATATTGTGTGGAATCACTTGGTTGGATTAAGTGCGAAGCTATGTATTATTTATCCATGTCTGGACATATTTGGCCAATACAGATAATATGGTAATACAGGTGACTGTATTAATTTAGCAAATTGTATTTGTTTTAGTCATAAGTCTCTAGGCATTTAGGGTCAGATTTGGTTTACAGCTTCATTCTTGTTGCTTCTTTTATACTGACGATTTAGTTGCTAGCCAAGGAATAAAAGGAATGTAGGATTTTTGCTGTAACAATATAATAGAAACTTTTATTAAAGTATTTGTGAGCAGGAATATAACCTCCTCTTGTCTACCCTGTTTCCCCCAAAATAAGACATTTCCTGATAATAAGCCCAATTGGGCTTTTGAGCACATGGCAATAAGGCCAAGCGCTTATTTCAGGGTTCAAAAAAATATAAGAAAGGGTCTTATTTTCGGGGAAACACGGTATATTTTCCCTTTGAGGGCAGCAAAGAGAATTTGAATGGATGCTGTTCATTTTACTGTACAATAAAGATGCCTTAAATTGAGTTCAATTCCTGGTGACTGTCTCATGCCATTTCCTTGCCAGTGTCCTGATTTTTACAAAATGTAAAATTTGAATTGCTTTTAAAATTAAGTAGCTGTAGTTGGGGAGAAAATCATAACATCAAATACATGTAACCAAGCCTAGAAGCAACTTGATCCTAGAATAAAACTTGTATTCTTATATAATATATGTAATGAATATTCTGACGAATGTTTATTTTTTTCTGTCTTGATTGTTCATCCCATATTTTATTAAAGTTTTGCAACATTCTTTATAGGTTTATGTGGAAAAAATGCAGTTTTCTTCAAATGTCAAACGGGGAGCTTTGAAATTGGGGGATAAACAAGAGTCATATCCTCTTAGTGTCCAGTTCTATCTGCAGCCCCCTACTGAAAATATTTCTCTGATGGAGTTTGAAGGTTTTGCAGTTGATAGATTAAAATGTGAGTATATAGAGTATATAACACAGAATATTTTTTTAAATTATATGTAGTTTTTCAGAAGGATCCAAGTTCATATTTTGGTGGAATTGCATATTTCTTCATCTTTTTCATAGTTACAGAACTAATACATTTTGAATTCTGTTTGATACGATACGCATTCACAATACATGTGATTATTATAATCTGGTTCTTAGTGCTAGAATATATTGATTGCATGAAAGTAATATTTTCAGATACTGTATGTTTTTAATCACTTCTTCATTGTCATATTTCAAAACTCTTGTTTGGTTTTTGCAGTACTCAAAACAGTTGAAAACTTGGGTGTGTGTTATGTGAAAGGTAGTGACTCTTACCAAGAAAAGCTACAGTTGGAACTTCGACACCTAAAATTTCCATATTATGTAAGTAGAAGTGAATAATATGCCCTTGATGCATGGCACCCAGAATAAAATAAAATACCATTTGACGAGAAATCCAATTTCAATGGGTCTTGGATGTAATGTGATTTTCACCTTTGAATTTGGCATTTTCTCCTGTACTTCCAAATGATTATTGGAATAAACCCTGCAGTTAGCCCTGTTATAGACTGGCTTTTTATCATTCCATGTAGCAAAGTGTTAAGGTCAGTAGAATACAAAATTGTAGAAAAGAAAAGGTAAATTAGGATTATGCTTTCCTTTTCCCTTCATCCATCCTTGCCTGGTACCTGTAGACTTCTAAACTACCCGAAATACTTTTCCATAGAGTTCAGGTACTAGACAAACAGGACAATCTTTCTGTGATGTGTCTACAATACGGTGGTTGGTGTAATTGGCCCAAATTAGACAAAAGTGTCTTATAAAAGTTTTCCCCCCAATTGCAATTAATAAAATACAACTTGAACAGTCTTGTACCTTGATTCTCTAAAGAATGCTATGAAGGGAGGAAGTTGCAGGAGATTGGAAATATATGAGGGAAGAGAAAAACAATAATTATCTGAGATTACCTTCTGTTTACATGGTGATGTTACCATTCACTAATATATAGTATGCTACGCTGAATATGATGCAGGTTTTGTTTTCTTTTCTAACTAGGCTTTGATTGAAGATGATTATGATGCAAGAAGGAAAGACCATATTTCTCATTTTATACTGCGCCTTGCCTACTGCCAATCGTAGGTACTATTTGTCTAATTATTATAAGATCCAGTTGTTAAAACCTATAGTGTATTATGATTTTCAGATGTATTTGATATTGTATATATTTTGTGATTTCCAAAATGGCTAGAAAAATCTCTGTAAGTGGATATGGCAGGAAGAAGAAAGTAAGTGTTTTATTTGCAGATAATATTATTAAAACACCGTTCATGGCCTGGATCCCACCAATTCTGGGTGATTCACAAATTAAAAACACAGGAAAAAACATATCAGTAAAACAAAGAAATGCACCAAAATTGGGCAGAAATAAAGATATACAGTATTCAGAAGGAACTTCACTTACCTACCTCAAAGTCTGGGTGAAAAGCCAGGTCTTTAAGATCATCCAAATCTTTTAATTATTTTTTATTTATTTATTATATTTTTATGCACCCATCTTCCCTAGAAGGTGACACCAGGCACCTTACAAGTTGTAAAACAACTAAAAAATAATTAAAATATTAAAACTACTGAGATTAAATTATCATTAAAAACTACTAAACTGGAAATTAAGAGACGCAAGAGATGGACAGGATAGGGATGAGGTTACCCCGTTAGTCATCTTCAGTGATGAGCGCCCCCTGGGGGCCCAGGCCAACCAACAAAGCCAGATTTTAATACCTTTCCATCCAGCAGGAGTTACAGATGATAGAGTCTCAAATAATAAAGCCCTATGCCAGGGGTGTCAAACTCGATTTCACTGAGGGGCGCATCAGGGTTGTGTTGAACCTCAGAGGACTGGGGGTGGTGCTGTGTCCAGGCATGGGTGTGGCCATGGTGGGCATTGCTAAGCTGATGTCACTCGTGTCAGGGGGCACCTGTGGTGGCCAAGTGCTAAGGCAGCACTTCCCTGAGAATTCCTCCCTCACTCATTATAATCTTCCTCCCTCCCTCCCTCTTTCCTTCCTTTTCTTTTTCCTTCCCTCTTCATTCTCCTTTTTTCTTCCTTCTCTCTTTCCTATTTTTGCTTCCTTGCTCTCTTCCCATCTTCCCTTTTTCTTTCTCTTTCCTCTTTCTCTTTCTCCTTTCCTGTCCCTTCTTGTATATTCAAATGCAAAGGGGAAAACATTTCTCCTTTTGTTTTGTTTTTAGTTTGTTTTGATAGCCCTCTGCCAGTGAATGTGCCCCATTTTTGGCCGCGACAGCCTGCAGCCAGCCCCCCCAGCCCCATTTTTGCTGCAGAGGCACTGCGGGCCGGTCCTAAGGGTCTAAGGACCCTGCAGACTGGATCCGGCCTGCAGGCCTTGAGTTTGACACCCCTGCTTTATGTTATATACAGCTTTATCAGTAACAGCCAGCACTTTGGCTATAGATGTTGTCTTCCTTAAATATAATACCTCTTAGGTTGATGCTGTTACAATGCATGATTTCTGGAAAAAAATTAAATCATTTATTGCTGTGAAGGGAAAGTTGTTTTTCTTTGTCAAAAGATCAACAAAACCCTATAAGTAATATTTAATTTTCCAGGAGATAATCCCACATGCTCTTTTAAATACACATAGTCCTCGATTTATGACTACAATTGAGCCCAAATTTTGCATTGTTAAGTAAGACAGTTGTTAAGTGAGCTTTGTCCTGTTTTATGATTTTTCTTGCCACAGTTGTTAAGTGAATCACTGCAGTTGTCAGTAACACAGTTGTTAAGTGAATCTGGCTTCTCTAATTGACTTTGTCAGAAGGTTGCAAAAGGGAATCACATGACCCAGGGACATTGCAACCTTCATAAATATGAGCCAGTTGTCAAGAGTCCAAATTTTGATCATGTGACCATGGGGATGCTGCAGCGGTTGTTTTTTTTTTGTTTTTTTGTTTTTTATTCTTATTTATATGCCGCCCTTCTCTGGAGACTCAGGGCAGCTTACAATAGCCTTTCATACTTTTGTATATTTTATACAAAGTCAGCTTATTGCCCCACAAACCGGGTCCTCATTTTACCCACCTTAGAAAGGATGGAAGGCTGAGTCAACCTTGAGCCTGGTGAGATTCAAACTTACAGTAATTGCAGGCAGCTGGATGTTAAATGCTGCCTTGTAGGAGACATTAGCCTCCTACGCCACTCAGGCTCCCTGAGTTGTACGTGTGAAAAAGGGTTATAAGTCACTATTCAGTGCTGTTGTAACTTTGAATGATCACTAAACAAATGGTTGTACGTTGAGAACAACCTGTATATGCATGCACACTTCAATGAGCATCTTAAAACAATTTTCACAGGCAAATAAGCACTATTTTACGACTTTTTTCTCTGTCTCTTTCTCTGGGAAGCAGTAGGTAGAATCTGCATTTAAGCCTATATTGGGGAAAGTTATGGCTTAAAAGTTAGATAGCTCAAATTAAGAAAATCTTTATAGTTCTACAAACAAGTTATCAGAAGAATCCTGGGTTTTCCATCCTTATTAAAATGTTTCGGCAACATTTTAATAAGGATTATGTTGTTGCTTTTAGGCTTTAGCGTCAGACGCTTATAATAAATGTTTAATTCTTCAAATAACCTTTTTGTATCATGTGGTGTCTTAATTTTAAGTTGGTTCACAACAAGCCGAAACAGGCATAATTTTACAATATATGTGATAGTGTGGTCTGTTAGAGATTTTAGTAGTTCAGCAGTGCCACCATGAGGCAAAACTTTCATTGTCACTGTTTTTATTCATAATTATTTGATACTGTACTTTGCTCTCACAATTATTTGTTCTTAATTTTTTTGTCTATGAACAAAATTATTGCACTATTGCTGACTATATATTTAAAATGCTGCTATATTAAAAAGTTTTTTCTATGTGTTATTTCACACATTTTTATTGAATGTAAAAATATTACAATTATGTTTAATATGCTGTATCTATATTGGTATTATATAAACTACTTTTTAGTTATCAAGATGGGAAAAAAATTAAATTATCTGAAAAAACAATGGAAAGAGGAAAACGCAAGGAAAGAGGAAAAAAAAACACCTCTAAATTAAACTAGAAATCAATTTAATAAAATGAAATACCTAAATGCCTAAATTATATTCATTTCTGTATAGATAGAAATACATTTATATAGTAATACATCAACTTCCCATTTTATTTATATAGATAATATAAATCAAGCCGTAATATAATATATAAATGCTGCTCTACATGCATAAAGAATATACATAATATTATATGCACACACAAATTAGAGATTACATAATTTTATTCAATTTTTCTATATTGTGACTTTATTTTAAACAAAAATTTGAACATAGATTATATAGAAGCATATGGTCCAGTCTTGCTTGTCTGAAAGTACAGAGTTCATATAAAGGGTGGTCTTTACAGACTGGGATACTGTACAGCTGAACTTCTATGAATACATGATAACATGGGTCAATTATCCAAGTATAATATATTCAGAGGCTTTCATAGTTCGAAAGGTTCGAAATTTGAGGCATATGATTTAACAAAATATTAAATATTTTCTTCTCTATTTTTGATCATAAGACACATATCTAATATTCCATAAAGCCGGAAGATATTGTTTGGGTAATATAGGATATAGGATATTTCGATTCTGTAATTCAAATTTCTTGGGTGTTATCCAAATTTATTTTTGATTTTTAAGAAATGGTAATAGTAGATTGCCATTTTCATAGTAGAAGGCTTAATACCCAATGGTCTTTTAGAGAATGCAAGGGCATCAGGGCCAAACAGTATAAATAAATGTTTGAATTCTGCTTTTCTAAGTACATTCTGCTTTTGTACAATTTCATGCATGGTTGAACAAAATAATCATTTTAAAATTATATTCTGTATTCATAAAATATCAGTCTCCAGCTCACTATTGTCTTATAGGACTTATAAACTGTACTTTGTTCCAATTAGCTGTAAAGATAGAAAGTTAAATGTAGCGAATAAACTTTTTTTCTATCTCATTGAAATTAAGGCTCTAGAGAAACTCTGATTTATTGTATGTGTCTAAATCAACTGCATTTCATTATGCATTCATTGTTTGATTATAGGGAGGAACTTAAGAGATGGTTTATCCAACAAGAAATGGACCTCTTCCGTTATAGATTTAATCAGCTATCTCATCTGTTTGTTGAAAAGTTTCTTAAGTATGCTAACTTGGAATATGATACTGTAAGTACTGTATATTTGAATAACTCCATAATTTGTTTTCGTTTCAAAACTCTTACAAAAAGTATATATGAGGGTGCAAAAATAATTGCTGGCGTTGGGCTCCTGTTCATTTTGATCTACTACTTTTTTATTTTATCAATTAGGAGTTGGCTGCATTGTATGCTGCAATTATTATTAGACTGTATTCCTTTTCTGTTTCCCAGTCGCTCTCTTTCAGCCCTATAAAGGAACACAATGCATAGCCACTTCTGAAAAAAATATTGTAAGTATGAACCAGTTGCCAAGCATCTGAATTTTGATCACTTACATTGGGGATGCTGCAACAATTGTATGTATAAAAAACGATCATAAGTCACTTTTATCAAAGTGTAACTTTGAATAGTCATCAAACAAACAGTTGTAAATTGAGGACTATCTGTAATCATATTTACTGACGTAGTGAAACTGAGATTCTGATTGACCTAGACATAAATTTTTTATTTATTTATTTATTTATTTATTATATTTCTATACCGCCTTTCTCCCGTAGGACTCAAGGCGGTGTACATTTTAAAAGATCATTCACATGTTCATATGTTTAGCCCCGCCTGTTGGAACATCAGGGTCTTGAGGCCACGGCGGAAAGTACGGAGATCAGGGATATTCCGTATCTCCGGGGGCAGTTCATTCCAAAGGGTTGGAGGCCTCACAGAGAAGGCCCTCCCATAAATAAATAAATAAATAAATGTATTGTCATCTTCCCTGAGTGTTGAATTGTGATGGAACTGTGTACTATAGATTATGGCCATAATACAGGGGTGAAATCCAGCAGGTTCTGACAGGTTCTGGAGACCCGTAGTGGAAATTTTGAGTAATTTGGAGAACTGGCAAATGCCACCTCTGGCTGGCCCCAGAGTGGGGTGGGAATGGAGATTTTGCAATATCCTTCCCCTGCCACACCCACCAAGCCACGCCCACAGAACCAGTAGTAAAAAAAAATTGGATTTCACCACTTTCATAATATGGCATATAGATTCAGTGATTTCCGTTCTGTTATTTTTGAGAATAATTGTGAGTTACCATCAGCACTATTCTTATTGAATATTATGGAACAAGAATTAGAAAATAAATATGGGAAATTAATATTGTATAACTGTGGCAAGATTATTGTATGCAAAAGTTGGAAAATGATATTCCTGAAGTGGAAGATCGAATTATAAAATAAACTGAATTTTCAAAAAGAAAAGAGAAGCTGACCAGTCTGGTCAGAGAAAAACATGACAATTAAAAAAAAAAAAGACTGGAAACCTTATTTGGACTTTTTGTTGAAAGAAGAAAAATTGATTATTTCAGGATTTAGGGATTAAAATTGACAAGGAGGATGAGGAAAAGAATAAGAATTATTTATAGAAAAAAGTAGCAGGCATAACTATATGTTTTCATTCCCTTTTTTCTTTTTTCTGTTTTATATACATTTATTGTGTTGAACAATTATAATTTACACACACATATACAGAGTCTGTGTGTGTGTGTGTGTGTGTGTGTGAGAGAGAGAGAGAGAGAGAGAGAGAGAGAATGGTAAATTACCTTGTATTTAACTAGAGGGCAGAAACAAGTTCTTTTTTAAAAAATAATTTAAATGGAACAATTTTTTAAAATGTCCCCCCTCATGTTTGCAGCAAATTAAAGGATAAGGTACAATATAAGCAAAAATGAAGGCGAATTGTGTGATATTGCTACTTATCTTTCCTGAAGTGTATTTGGTTTTTTTTCTTCAGGTTGGCTCTTCTTTAAACTGTACTGGCATCTTAGTTTTTCAGATTTGTATACGAATTTTTCAGTACATACAGACATAGGGTTCAAGACGCATTCAGATGCCTCTAATGCTGTTCAGAGTACCTTAGTTATATCGAAGGAGGAAGACAATGTCCTGAATAGCCAGTTGGAGGAGCTAATGCTCTGTGTTTCCTTTACTGACAAAGTGGATAAGGAAGGAGGAAGAATAAATAGGGTGGAGGGGAAATGCAGACGTTAGTGAAATTTGATTTTTCTCCAGGTAGCTGCACTTTGATTTTGTTGCTGTCAGTTTTTTAAAGAAACTTTTTGGGAGAGCTTGGTTAGGCAATGTAAATGGCATTTCTGCAGTTTGCTTTTCATCAATGAATCGCTCTGGCCGCTTTCCCTTAATTTTATAACTATTTTAATTGACAAATAGTAGAGCAGTGTACATGAATGCTGGTACTTCAGTTTCTAAATTTGTTGATAGTTTTGAATTTTCTTTGCAAGTTCCAGCCAGACAAGGGGCTTTGCAAGTTCCAGCCTGATAAGGTGTTTCTGACAATAGTTAATTTAAAACCTTGAAGTGCTTGATAATCTACTTTGCTTTGGACTTTTGCAATATAGTTTCCTAGCCATGTGAAATCAATCAACATTGCATTGCTCATTTTGGATTCAGGTGATTATTATCTGCAAATAATTAGACAACTTAAGGCTGGATCAGGCTCAGCATGTCTAATCCATCAATATTCCCCTAGTGAGAAATTACCAAGCAGCATATGAAAGTAATAACAAAAAAAAAAGGCAGCTGCTAATAGTTACTGGTCCATCAATAATGCAAAAATTAGCCTAGAAAAATCTTCTTTTGGAAACTGTCCTACCAAAAATTAGTTAGTTAGTTCAAAACTCTGAAGACAGTTTCTTTGCTGAAAAAACAAATCTTTTCCATGAGGGTCCAATTGTTTTGATTTCCTGTATTATTTTCAGTTTTTGTTTCCTGTGGTATCTGACTGGCTTGTTTCTGATTTATTTTTTAAAAAATAAATAAATAACCAATACAAACCATAGGTTAATGTGTTATGCTCATGCATTTGCTATCACTGAACAATCACACTTTGTCCCTATATATTTCTAATGAAAGGTTTTCAAAGTCAGAGAAACACTCAAATATATTTAAGCATTCTTGGATTGGGAGGCTCTACTCTTAGTCACTCAAGTCCTGGTCACTTCCAGAATAGATTACTGTAACATGCTGCCCTGAAGAGTACCTGGAAGCTGCAGTTCATACAAAATGCAATAGTGTGGACAGTTATGTTGTGTGCTCCATGATCAATGCATATTACACCACTGCTCCATAAGCTGCATCAATTGCCAGTTTGCTTCTAGCTTTAATTCAAGATGCTGGCAATGACCTATAAAGCCCTACATAGCATGAAGCCAAGTTGAGGGACTTTTTTTCCCTGGTTACATCTACTTGTCTCATCAGAGCTGGCAGGAGAGGCGCTTTATGGGTCCCATCAGAACCAGGGAATGTCATCTGAAAGACCCAGGAGAAGAACATTTTCTGCACCAGCAACCACTCTGAGATTAACCTGACCTTGACTTACTGGCGCTTTGGAAAGCTCTTAAGACATGGTTTTGTCATCAGGTCTGGTGATGCAGGGGTGGTTTGGAGCTGTTAGCTGCGTTATATTGTTAGTTATTGTATGGATGACACTTCCCTGCAAACTAAAATTTTTAACTATTTCCATTGGTTTTTAATGGTTTTAATTTTAGTTGTTAATTTGGACTATTTATTGTGTACGGTTTTTAAGGATGTGTGCTGCCCAGATCACGTATGTGTGAGATGAATGGCTAAATAAATAGAGTGTTGTATTTCAGAAATTAACTTCTGAATCTTGTTAAACACTATTATCCCTGGGTCTAATGTGATTCTAAGTAAGGGCTATTAGATTAATTATAGTTCATTGTATTTTTTATTTCTCATCAGGGACATGTAGTTGCCTGAGGCCCTCACCGTTATGAATGCATCTCATTTCAGTCCAGCTTCTCAACAATTATATCTATAAGTAAGGACTTGAATTGTGCTTATGTTGTCGCCATAGCACTCTTAATCTGCTACAATCATACATAGGCAATTTGGTGCCTAGTTTTTTTTGGCAGTCTTCCATTTGATGAAACTTACCAAATGTAATCACTGCCCATCTCCTGTCCTTTTGGAACATTTCCTCCATGAATGTTGTTTAGTTTGCTGTCGATTTTGGATGAGGGGAAGACAGATGCCAATTAAAAGCAAGAGCCGTGCTGAAAAATAATGGTATCAGCTGTCCATTAACTAAGCTCATCAGGGGTAATCACTGCACATCAAGTCCCAGAACTGGCACAGTGAATAGAGAATAGAAAAATACTCTTAATTCTGGGTAGTTTAAGCAATATTGGAAGTTCTAGATTTTGAATACCTCCAACTAACAGATCTGCGGGATGAAAGCTTTTAAAAAAAATACTACATTCATGTTTTTGTGGCTTCTGTAAATCAGTTGATTTTGTCTGTAATTCTATGTGCCGTACTCTTCTGGTAGATAGCCTCTTTGAACTTGGTAGCATTTTTGAGCAGATCTATAAAGGATTTTGCTTTACAGTTGCAGGCCTGCAGAAATTGAAATTGGGTTAGATGGTGAATTATGAGCTTCATTTCAAGATACCATAAAATGTTTATAGGTTAAGTCGTGAGTTTTGTAGGAAGATAAGTAGGAAGGAAGGGGAAGGAAAAGGATGGAAGGAAGTAGAGGAAAAGGGAGGAAGGAATGGTAGAAAGGAGGGAGTGATGAAAAAAGAAAGTTGGAGGGAAAGAAGGTTTCTGATGCTTCCTGTCAACTTCCTGCAATGACATTCAGTAGGGATGATAGCAGACGTTACTTTTTTTCCCAATGCTTTTTTTTTTTTACCTACTAGTGGTCATTTGGTTTCTCTGTTCAGGTAAAGAAATATTTCTTTATTTGACCTAGTCTAAAGATCCAAACTAGGCAGCCCAATAAACAATTGTTTATGTCCAGTTATTTAAGCCTGTGAAATAGGACGATATTCCCTGTCTTCCTAAAATTGAAGGAGCTATCTGGATCTATGTAGACAAGCTGTTCCATGATGATGGACAATCACCTGACTCTGGGGTTTCATCTGCTCATGTTCTGGTGGAAGGACCAAAGGCATCCCTTTTGACACCGAACAGAGGAGAAGTTTATTTTGTTTTGAGAAAACAGGAACAGGGGGAGAAAGAACAAGCCATGTATGTTAACATTAGAACTTTGAGTTGGACCCAAAAACACATAAGCAACCAATGCAGTACTTGCAACTTGGTTGTGTCATTGTTGAAGTGCCCCTTTCCTAGAAAGGGCTACGACTGTTATGATTCCAGATGTTGATCAAACAGGAGCAGTTACCTAGAAGAGCAGAAATAATGTGGCCCTATTCAAACCCAGATGATTTCAGTATGAACAATACCTTCACATTGCTCAGATTCAGTTTTAGATTGTCTTTTGTCTTATTCAATTATCCCAAAGAGTCTAAAAATTGTTATGAAGATTTAAGTTCAGCCAGGAATGGAGATGTATAGAACCCATCACCCCAAACTGATGGATGACTTCTTCTAATGGTTTCATATACTGTAGAAAATAAATAACATAGGGCTACTGGACCTCATCCAAGCCTTGTAGCGTTCCATAATTATTTATCACTATTCCCCACCCATCACTACCAACTATTGTAAGCCACCCAGAGTTACCCTGTGGTAAGATGGGTGGCTAATAAATTTCATAAATTAAATAAACTGGAATAATCTACTTACCCTGCAGCTGGCACCATCATATTTGAAGAGGTTCACAAGCTTGATTGAATCCCAGGTGACTTTGCAAGATCCACGGTGCCAACTATGATTTACACCAAGCTTTTATATCCGTTCTCAGTCTGGAAGTCCTTCTGGACTCAACATCTCTTGCTGGAAGAACAGGTGGAAATAATGGTCAAGAGAGATTGCTCAGTTCTCCCTGTGTGCCAGTTTTGGTCTTTTCTTGAATGGGATACACTGAAGATGTTCAAACTGTCACCTGGTGTTTGAATTACAGGTAATCTTCAACTTAATAACCATTCAGTTAGTAACCATTTGAAGTTACAACAGCACTGCATAAAAATGACTTATGACTATTTTTCACACTTCTACAACTGTTGCAGCATCCCAATGGTCATGTGATCAAAACTTGGCCACTTGGCCACTGACAAGGATTTATGAGTGTTGCAGTGTCTCAGGGTCATGCGATCACCTCTTGCAACCTTCTGACAAGCAAAGTCAGTGGGGAAGCCAGATTCACATAATAGCTGTGTTATTAACAATTGCCACGATTCATTTAACAACTGTAGCAAGAAAGGCCATAAAACGCGGCAAAGCTCACTTAATTCTCTCATTTAGCAGTGAAAATTTTTGCGCTCAATTGTGTCGTAACCTAAGGACTACCTGTATTGACCATGACTTCTGACTATTAGTTGGCGTTCTTTTCTGTCGGTTCTAAGGTCTTTTACTGCTATTTGCTATGTGGGACTGCTTTGAAGTCCACCCAGAAACTTTCATTGACTGGCTAATCACAATATCATCATATAGAAACATTGTTATTGGGATATATGGATTAGTCGTTTTATTTCTGAATGCAATTGAAGCGGCTGGTTATTGCTTAAAAAGCTCTGTATTGCTTGGGGTTTACGTATTGTGGAGACAGTTGCAAATTCTGCCTGTGTAACTTGGATAAAAATAAAGATTGCCTCCTGAAAGTCCCTTCCTATCAGGAGGTCAAACAAAGGGTGCACAGAGGCAGGCATTCTGAGTGTTAGTTCTCCTCTTTTAGAACAACCTAGGCAAGAATGGCCTTGCTTTCACGGCGATCCGGAGATTTGCTAAGACCTGGAGGTTAAAGAGACTGAAGTAAAATCCATGCCAAATGTGAAGATGTTGCTTGATATTGTTGTGAGATGTGATCTTGGTTTTGTGCTATGGTTTTATTCTGAATTCTTTTCCATTTTGTTATTGTTATTATTTTGTGGAGCATTTTTGGTACATTGCCTATAATCTTTGCATTGCGACACGATATAAATCTTAGAAATACACTAACATTTACCCAGTCACAGAATCTTAGTGTTGGAAAGGCCAGATATAGAAAGACAGAAAGCAGAAGGCACGTGGCTTTATTTTCTACATAAATCTTGTTTAATAACCAAACGGTTTAGATAGAATACCTATTACTTCCAGGGAATGTGTCACTGGCTGGCTTGCTTTTATTAAAACACAGTTCTTGTCTCTCTGTTAGATGTTATTTTTCAAGCATACCTTCTGTTCCAACTTTTGGCACCTATACCACCATGCTGCCAGCTTGTCCCTACATTTCTTTCTCATTTCTACAAAAAGGAAAAAGATAGAAGAAGCAGTTACCTTGGCAGTAACCTCAAATGCTTGAAGCCAAGGTCTTGGCCTTTGTTTAGCTTTTCACACTTAAATTTGCATGCTGTGCCCCAGAGATGCATTAATGAGGGAAACTGGTAGGTTTCTACAAGGCAGGCCTTTAATGTGAAGTGTGTCCTGCAACCCAGGAAAGGTGGAGTAGGGAGAAACAGCTGAGAATTGCTAATTGCAGCTATATATAGCACCAGAAAGCAAGCAAATAGTTGGCAATGTCATGGAAGACCAGGCAGGTGCTAGAAAAGTCGGTATGGGAGTCTTTGATTAATCAAAGTTGGGCAAGAAACATCAGTGGGAGGTGTGGTGGCATAGATGCACTAAGTTTGGGAAATTGCAGTTGAGAAAAATAAGAAAGAGGAATGGATAGTATGGCAGGAAAGAGGGAACCATGGATGGGAAAACCAGAGACAGTGGCAGGCCAGGGTTTCCTTGTGGCTGATGAAAATTGCAAGTTGCCTTGGTTAGGTGGAAGAGAAAGGGGAAAAAAATGCATAGAAAAGCTGGAGAAGAAAGAAAAAACACTGAAAAGAATACCATCCCCGTTTCCACCTCTCAAAGCATAGTTTTTTGTTTTTTAAAATTTTTTTATTTATATGCCCCCTTCTCCGGAGACTCAGGGTAGCTTGCAATGCGTTAAGCAATAGCCTTCATACTTTTGTATATTTATACAAAGTCAGCTTATTGCCCCCACAATCTGGGTCCTCATTTCACCTACCTTAGAAAGGATGGAAGGCTGAGTCAACCTTGAGGCTGGTGAGAATTGAACTCGCAGTAATTGCAGGCAGCTGGATGTTAAATGCTGTCTTAGTAGGAGGCATTAGCCTCTTACACCACTCAGGCTCCTTTGTAGTGCCAGCAAAGTTGCTTTGTTCCTAATTCTATGTTTCTGCTATTTCAACATGTAGCGGTAGGTCTTCTGTACACATTTTGCATGTAATCCTCATGCTTAGGCTTTTTATTATCTTAGTTCTGTAGTGTTCAGAGATATCTGTGTTGACAATGGAGAAGTTTAATGAAGTGGGCTCTGAGAATATTGTCTTTGGCTGGGCTTGTTATGGGCATATGGTATAGTTTCAACGGTTTTGGTAAAAGCAAAATGTGTTTGAAGCCTAACTGGACAGCTGCCTCCTCTTACTTCCATAAACATAATGGAAGCAACTTAGGGTGGAAAAACACCATGCTCATTAAGAGTTTCAATTTGTTAATTTTCTGTGTTTGATGAGAAACAGATGCTGATTTTCAAGAGATATCTAAATAGATCCTCCTAAAAGTGCTTTTATAGTCAGAGTTGTAAATTGTAAAAATAGTTCAGAGTGAACCAAAACTTAACTATACACATTCAATTTTAAATGCATAGGCACGTTTTTACAAATACACATTTTAAAAAATAATTTGAATAGGCTACTTGATAAAAATTGGGTTCATAATGGAAGATTCACGTGGCTCAAATACATGGTATGCTGACTTCCAGGGAAGAAATGGCAGGTGGATGATGGCTCCATGCAAAGTGGAGCCGTTGAACGCAGCAGAATAAAGAGGTGGTGAATAGACCTGCTCCTTGATAATTCCTTCCTGGACAAGGGGAGGACTTGAGATTGTCCACAAGTGCTTCAGACAGTTGCTCCTTGTGAGGAGACGGCAAGACAATGGTCTCTTGTGGGTTGAGAGCTCTCAGAGATGAAAGAATAGCCGTCTCGCTCAACCTGCAGTTGCACCTTTGAAAGGACACTAACTTTGCACATTTCCTTTTCCGATCACTTTAGAAAACTGCTTGTGTATTATTTATGTATTTATTAAAAATGTATATGGCCACCCAATGTATACAAGTTACTCCAGCTGGTTTACAGCATTACAAATCCACGCCATCTCTCCCCTCCCTCCATGGTAGCAGCAATACAATTAAACCAACCACTTGATCAGCTCTATTCCCATTTGTGGTCCCCGGGGCCGCTGACAAAACTACATCTTTTAGAAAAGCAACGAAGTAGTGGCCAGTTATACTTTTGATGAAATGATATTCACCATAGAGAAGAAGCTACCAACATGAAGGTCTTTTTTTCTGGGGTCCCACAATAGATTAACCCTAATAAATGTCAGGTGCTTTTTAGCTATCAGGAAGAGCTATTGGATCAGCAAGTTTGACAGCAACTGGTGAGTTTCCTTTCTTAGTAAAGAAGTTTTAAGTACAAGTTTAAGGACTAAAAACAACAACAATATAAATGCACAGTATGCTTAGAGGAATAAAAAAGCAAGAAGGATTGAACTATATAAAGCTTTTAAGTATAAATGCTACGATTTCTGCAGACCTCTGTTTATGATGTTCAGCCAGATTCAGTTGGTTCTGAATGAAGCTGAAAACATTGGTGCAGAAGTCTATAGAATTCGGCTTATTTGTATATTATGCCAAATGTCGTCTGCTGTTGTAATAATATAGCCTTTGAATGAAACGCTTGGCAAATTGCTGTCTGTATAAAATAAATCGTTCTGTTTATTTTTATGTTCACAATGCTAACATAGAGAACCCTGGAAAAATCAGACTAATACAAAGAATAAAATAGCTGTAATAATGCAGGCTCATTTTAGTTTTGCTGTGGAAAGGAACAACTCCTCTTTTCTCATGCCGTTCAATACCTTCTACATGTTTTGAGCTATGCGCTGTAGTATTAGTGGATTGAAAGGTAGCAATCATACTAATCACTTTGGAACTCAAAAAATTGCTTCACTGTAACAAAACTGGAGAATATGAGAACTTCATTGCTGAATGCATGGTTAATACGTGCATATGTGGATGCCAGTTGTTAGAACTGACATTCTGTTTTCTAATCTGATACCACTTGGGATTTTCTAAATTATTGCACTTAACCTTTCATCAGATTTGTTGCATGAGCTGGAACAATGAGACAACCACCTCTTCAGTAACTAAGCAATTCAGAAATTAGACATTTTAAAGATGTTCAAAAGGGTTTATTACAACATTGTGTTCTCCCTTTATAAGCTTCTGCCTTTGTGTGTGGATCACACTATTACAAAACGTACTTCTACACGTGTTCTTATGATACTGTACAGTTGATGGGATGAATTTTATGGTTTGGATCTTCATTCTGAAGCTTTATACCATTTATTGTATACATCATTCTGATATTTGGAGAAGTTACGAAGTGAATATTTTATGGCTTTAAAACACTCTACATCCAAAGAAATAATGACTGCAACATTTCCACGTATGAAAATGTCTGTACTTAACACTGGTTTCGGGATGGTCAATATTTAGACTGAAATATTATTTTAGATGTTTTGGTCCATATACAGAGTGAAATTGGGTTATTTGTTCTGAATATGACCAAAATGTTTTGAATAGAAGGCCTAGTGGAAGCCTCTTCCTTACTGCTGAGAAATGGTTGCACAAGCCAATGGTAGCAGTGGTTGATGGGATGGAGGGAAGAAAGGGAGAATGCTGTGAAGATGGGGAGACATCCAGGTCATGGGGAGGTGGAAGAGACACAGAGTGACACATTTCATCGTTCTGCTTGATCCAAATGATCATTCTGGGGTCCCTTCAGATTTTGTTTTGGTTGGTTTATTTGATCTAAATAATTGCCATTCGTTGTTCAGCATGACACAAGATGGTGCTATGCTAAGTATAACTAAATAAAAGCCTCAGTAAGTGAAACTGTGTACATGAAGCTTGCTGCCATTCAATTATATTAAACTGTGTGCTACTTTTTATCACTTTCATGCATGTCTTCCTTTTTAACCCTTAATATCTTTTTTAATCATATAATTTTCACACTTCCATAGAGTTAATCTGGAGTTATTTATTCAGGTACAGGTGCCTTAAAAAAATTGTCAATGAATATTAAAAATACAATAATTGTTTTAGCTTCCAGAAACTGAAAGGCTGAACATGACAGACAAGCTAATCAATGCAACTCCTGCAATTGGTATCAACGAACTGAAAAATAATGTCTTCTATAAGGTAAGCGAGCAGATGGCAGCTGTGATGATAACTTACAATTCTCCATCATTCTCTTCCTGGTTTTACTGTTTTTCTATTCAAAAGAGCAGTGTTGTCATTTCATATACCAGTTCTTTCTTTTTTTGTAAATTATGGGTAAAATATGGGTGATTGATTGACAGGTAGTCCTCAAGTTATAACAGCAAATGGGACTGGAATTTCCATGGCTAAGCAAGGATGTTGAAAAGCTCAACATCATTAGATGGTATTTCTTAGTGATAGCAATCCCTGCAGTCTTTGTTGCCGTCATTAATCAAATTCCACCAGTCATTAGCCAAGAACCCAGCCCATTTGCTTGGATTCTTTATGGGAATGTAACAATTCCAAAGTGATGACACATTTAACTCCACCCTCCAGCCTTCTCTTCTATATAAGTGGTCATAAGTCAAGGACTACCTGTTTCGATCTATATCCTAATAGTACAGTACACTACCAATATCTATGCAAATAAGTGGATGGATAATTTTCCAGGGTGAAAGTACAATGTCGGGCTATTGAAATGTAACTTACATTTAAGAAAGAGCTGCAGTTTGTCTGAAGAAGCATTTGCTGAAATTTGAACTTATAAGTACTACTTCAGATCTGCTTCACAGAGCTAATTAATATATTCAACAAGGCCATGTCACCTACTTCAGGAAGCACTCTTGATTGCTCTGAGTTCTAGAAATAATTTAGAAATAATTTTAATATCTGAAAATAACAGAAACCCTTCCTTGGTTATACTTAGGCTCCCATATATAGATTTACTGATAATGTACTCTTGTGATATGATCCTACCCTCCTAGACATTGTGTGTAATCTCCCAACCAGAGTCATGTAGCCATTTTCATTGGTCTCTATTTGTCTCAGGAGAGACTTGTCAGAAGTAATGGGTATTAAAACAATGCGGTCCATTTTGATACATTTGCATGTTAACCCACATTTAGTTTTAAATATATATCTTTTGTGAAATGAAAGTATCTGATCAGCAGTTTGCAATCATATCAATTTACATAGAAATTCATGCAGTTGTATAATGCGTACCTTGTGACATCTAGATGTTCTTAATTTAGTTTTCCCTAACCCAGGGCATATCAGTACTGGTGTGCCTAGAATTTCTAGCCAGCATGGCTGATAAATTTAGTTTCAACATATCCAGTGGAAACTAGACTGTGGTTTTACATCACATGGCTTGAAATCAAAATTTTCTTTCCTGGGTTTTTAAAATTGATTTGTTTTAAATCTCCAGATGTTTTGGACTGCAGGACCCATCACTCATACCCAAAAAAGTCAAATGACATACTGGCTGGCTGGTGCTAGGTGATTATCCAAAACTAGGCTGGATAAAGGCAATTTATTGTAGTTTTAAATAGCATTTTGTATAATTAATTGAAATAAAATTGTAGTCTATTCTTTTATAGATCATACTTTTTTTTTAACAGGTCCCTTTCAATGATGCGGCGGATTTAGTTCGTGTAAGAAAAGTTTACTTGCTTAGTGGATGTGCCTATGTTCCTCAACAGGATTTTGTTACCATTGTCCTCAACAATTACAGAACCAAACTATCAAAAGCTCTGGCAGTATGTATTTTTTTTATTCCTAATTTGCTGTGTTCTCTGACTTGTTTTTTGTTCACAGGTATCAGCTTTGTATCCAGTCAGGAAAAGACTGATTTTGGTTGGGTAGATTTAGCTTACAGCATTGAAGTATTTTAAGCTTAGAAATAATAGTCATGTGAAAAAGTTTTACTGTATTGTGGGATCCTTAATGCTCTCTGAACTGGTTTATTTTCTTGCAGGTGTTTTATTATCCAACTAGGTAACATCATCGGTGCTAGAAGCGGGTGGGATTTGCTCTCTTTTATTTATTTATTTTTTATTATTATTATTTTAAATTTGATTTATATGCCGCCCTTCTCCGGAGACTCAGGGCGACTTACAATGCGTTAAGCAATAGCCTTCATACTTTTGTATATTTATACAAAGTCAGTTTGTTGCCCCCACAATCTGGGTCCTCATTTTACCTACCTTAGAAAGGATGGAAGGCTGAGTCAACCTTGAGCCTGGTGAGATTAGAATTTGCAGTAATTGCAGGCAGCTGAATGTTAATCAGTGCCTTAGTCTACTGCGCCACTCAGGCCCCTATTTATATATTAATGGCTTTCTCTGTCCACATTGGAGGGAGTATTCTTGGTAGTTCTTTGATTAGGCTGTTGTTCACTGTTTGATTGTTTGTCTGTTGTTAATCCTGTAATAATCTCTGTTTATTTGGGTATCAATTGCTGGCAAGGAGCAGTTTTGGTCTTTGTTTTCTTTTTAGCTTTTTGATTGTCTCTTTTGAATGGTAGGCAGATGTTGCTTATCTCTGTGTACCTGTTGATGGCTGATTTGTCAGGCTTCTTTAGCATTTTTGGATTTAGCTGGGTCTAGGATGCTTACAGTTTCCCAGTTGAAATTAAGGTTAAATCTGTCTGTGTGTTATGCAATTAAGAAGTACAGTTAGTCCTCGATTTACAACAGTTCCTTTAGTGACAATTCGAGTTACAATGGCATTGAAAAAAGTGACTTATGACCATTTTTCACACTTACGACCATTTCAGCATCCCCATAGTCATGTGATCAAAATTCAGATACTTGGCAACTGACTCATATTTATGATGGTTACAGTGTCCTGGGGTCATGTGATCCCCTTTTGTGACCTTCTGACAAGCAAAGTCAATGAGGAAGTCAAATTCACTTAACAACTGAGCGACTAACTTAACAACTGCAGTGATTCACTTAACAACTGTGCTAAAACAGATTGTAAAATAGGGCAAAACTAACTTAACAATGTCTCGCTTAGCAGCAGAAATTTTTGGCTCAATTGTGGTCGTAAGTTGAGAACTATCTGTACTGATCATAACTTCTGACAACGAGTTGGTGTTTTTTCCTATTGGTTCTACTGTATGTATGAACCATTCTGTATATAGAGCAACTGGTTTAGGATGATGTGTGCCCAGTTGCTATTTTTAACACGGGTCCATGTTGTATGGTACAAAGTGGGTTGTGAGAGAGTTTTCATCCAGGTAGGAGTGAGGGTGTGGAAGAGAGGAACCCATTGGAGTGGAAATGGGATAGGAAGGTGCTGGGGAGATGGCGGTTAACGGGATAGACTGGATTGGGAGCTGCTGAGGGAAGAAAGATTAACAACACACTGGGTTTGCTTTACTCACTCTCCAGATCTTTATTTCATCCAAATCCTGGGGCATTCAAAGCATTTCAGGTCTCAGTTGTTGCAAACCGTGGAAGAGTCCCCCAGCAGCAAAACACTGATTTAGAAGAACTTCTGGAACAGAATGGTTTGTTCCAAGTTGAAGACAAAACATTTTTCTCATTTTTCTGCACACTTATAATAAACTCTTTATTCTTGTTATACCCCACTTCCATTTTA
Source organism: Ptyas mucosa (assembly GCA_012654045.1). Taxonomy (NCBI): domain Eukaryota; kingdom Metazoa; phylum Chordata; class Lepidosauria; order Squamata; family Colubridae; genus Ptyas; species Ptyas mucosa. Next base: position 6,201,105 of record WNWU01000017.1, on the reverse strand, counting down.
CTGTACACTCTATAATTATAATATAATTATAACAGCCCTTCTGTGAATAGTAGCCTTAATATTCATGGTCATTTTTTATGACAACTTTTAATGCCAACCGGTTCATTTTTGTTCCAGCTAACTTTGTAAAACTTTGAAATGAAAGTATAAAAACGATGGTGGTATCTTGAACCTGAAGTATTATTATGAAGCACCCTATTATTCTTGCTGATGGAATAAATCTTTGTCATTGGGAAATGATCTATCCTTCCTAAACTCTTAATTAACATCTTTATACTGTAATAAGCTTTAGGTGGCCAGAATTATGGAATGCGGGAGCAAGTTCGTTAAATTTGTATTATTAATGAGATGAAGAATGATGTGAATAGGGCACTCATCATGCACATTTCTACAGCCACCCTGTCAGTTAAATGGCAGGCAGTATCAGGTTGCATCTTTTCTCGGTCATGGGGTTTATGGCATATATTCAGGATATTCCCCCACTGTTTCATTTTCTGAACGGGACAAAGCTGTGTTCTTTTAAAACTAGAGGCAGAAGGAGGTATGGAGCAAGAGGTTTTTGTGCCGAGTAAAGAAAAAAAGGGGAGAATATCTTCAGCCTAATTGTTCTGGTAGGTGGCTGAGATTACTGTAAAGCCATGAAAGGTCCATGGCAAAAAAAGAAAAAGAAAAAAAAAAGAAAAAAGAACCCAGAAAACTTTGTTATAGTACTATATTGAAGTAACTTCTAAGGAAGAGATAACTGCTGTAGTTAAGAGATTGTGTTGCTTTAATATCTTTTGTCTTTATACTTTAGAAGCCTTATTCTCTCTTATTCTTTTTTCTCTGTACAAGTAGGGCATTATGTGTAATTTTAGATTGAGTTCAAGGTTTATTTTTCTGCTTTTTAATTTCTTGGGAGCTGATATTTAAGATGAAAGCCATCGTTCTCCCATGGTCATTAATTATAGTGGATGAACAGTGTCTTATGGTCTACAGGGAGCATTGTATTGATTTTTGTAAATTGGGCTTCCTATATTATATTTCTTCAGTTCCTTTTTTTAAAAAAATAAAGTTTGATTTTTACCTCTTGCCAGATTTATTTGTCTCCTACTGGGAGAGAAACCCCTGAAACCCCTAATCACATTCTAGGTTACAAGTCCAGGAGATTTTCTAGAAAATGGGTGGTATGGCAGAGAATTACCAAGATGCTTCACTAGGATATGAGATAGATCCAGGATGTGTACAGGACTTCTGGGAGAGGAAGTACCATTCCTTTGGTGAGAATTATTATTATTTTATCTTGTCTTTATTTGTTAGTTCCAGGCAGCATATCTAATGCTCCCTATTTTCCACACAACAGCAACCCTGGGAAGTGGCTTGGGTTGTGAGAGAGTAAGTGGTCCAAAGTCACACAAAAGCAGCTTTCTTGCCTAAAGGAGGACTAGTAGAATTCATTGGGTTCTGATTTCTAGACCAACACTTTAACCACTACACCAAATTGGCTCTGATTCAAAAGGGGTTATGATTTTAATTAACGGATCTTCTAAGCCGTTTATTGAAAAACGTAGAAAAGGCTGCATTTTAACCCTTGTCAGAGTAGGTAACTTTCTTGGATTCATCTCATATTCCTGAGAAAAAATATGCATTTTCCCCTTAACATCTGTATATTAAGTGTGTTACATGTCTCAATTTAATTTAGTGCTGATTAGTCTTCTATTAATCCGGTTGGGATATACTTTCTTTTTCTTTGCATATAGGAATTCTTTTTGGTGAGATTATTTCCTGATGCCATTTGATATTCTAAAATTAAAGTGTGTCATATGAATGCCAATACAATTCATGTTTCTGTGAAGCTTATTGCTTTATGTGATTCAAATGTGAATATAGTCAAGAACCACTTTAAAGACTAGATGTTTGCTAAGTGATAAGGATTTTATTAAACAGATGGAACCAGAAATGGCAGAAGGTTCCCCCCCCCCACCCACAAAGCAGAAATTCAGTTATGCCATCTCTGATAATGCCCAATTATAACATACATATAAATAGAAATAACTGTTAGCTAAAGTTAAATTTTTTAGGGAGGCTTTGTCTCTTAACTGATACAGATCTTTGGTGCCTGTAAGGTATGAATTTTACAAGCTGCATATTTTCTCACTAACGAGATTCTGGGAATAGGGAAAGAAATCAAATAAGACCCTGATTTTCACACTTAAATAAATTAAATATTGTGCCATTTATTCAGGAAACAAATGACATTTTGTATGGGATTCAAAAATTATTAATTAAAGTTTTTGTTTTTAATTTTATTCTAAGTTGCATAATACTAAAATAGATTAGACTTGATGTCATTGAATCACAGAAATAATCTAGAATTACAAGTACAAGAATTCGGACCTTATGCTATGTTCTAATTTCTTAGTTTATCTCGGTAAAAGAAGAAAAGATCATTTCAGGGGGACTGGCTGAGCTAGAAGGAGGAGTCGAGTGGGGAAATTAGTCTTGAATTGTTATATAGGCACGAGAGGACAAGGTTCAATTGCCCCTCCCCTTGAATACCATTGAACCTTATTTAGGCTGGCCCAGGTGCAAATTGCCAGTCTGGGAAGATTCCTGTGAAATAGGCATGAGCAAAAAATCTCTCCCCCCCCCCCCCCTTCAGCCCATTTAGTTGTCTTTCATATATTTGTTTTATAATTTTATCCTTATTCCTTCTGGCTATATGAACAAATCACTTCATTGTAATCCTTTCATATTGGCCACTTGCTTTTCTATTCAATCCACATTTATTTAGCACCTATTAATGCCTGACTCTTTCCTACCTTGTTTTAACACAAGTGCTGCTTAAGAAGCTCCTTTCTACTGCATTCAACTTATTACAAGTAGTCCTTGAATTACGACCATTTAACACTGCCCCCTGTTTATCATCACAGGGCTGTAAGAATAGGGGAGGTTGTGGCATACCCCAAATGGTATTTGTTCATAAATTACAAAAATTCACCTAAGGATATGGCTTAGAAAACATTTAAAAACAAACAAACAAGCATTAAAATAAATCTCCATAGGAAAGAATGGGAAATCCCTCACCCAAAAATATTTTGACATTATTTTAGATAATTTAGATCAAGGGTGTCAAACTCTTATCACGTCATGTGACGTATCGTTACGTATCATGACATATTTTGTCTTTGCGGAGCTGGGTGGGTGTGGCTTGCACGTAATGCATCTGGCCTGCGGACCGCAAGTTTGACAGGCCTGATTTAGATTATTAGCATCTGTAATGAAAAAACAAAACAAAACCCCAGCCCTGTCTACCATAATAGAAAAAACAGAGGTCTTTTCAGTTTCTTAATATAACCCTTCTGGGTCACTGCAGAATATTCTCTGGATAACAAAAGAGAATATTCAATGAATGTTCTTCTGAATTTTATTTTCAGTTAGTACGTCATCTCAGCGCAGCTTCCTGATTGTTCTGATTTTTTAAAAAATGCCCCTGGCTAGTTTCATATAGGCTCTGCTTTTTTTGTAAAGTTTGCCTGCCAAGCGTAAGAGCGTCTATATCGTTCTTGCTGATGTTTTTCCTTGCAAATTGGAATGGCTTTGTCTACAAGCAGAAATGGGGTGGGGGTGGGGGAGTGAAAAGGAAGCTACCGGTTCTTGATTGCATGAATAGCATTAACAGTAGAAGAAGAGCTGAGCTCAAGCTTAGGGGTGGACATGCCCAGTAAAATGAAACAAAGCAAAAGTTTTAGAAGAGGTATATTACTTTTGCAAAATTGCTCACATCTATGGGTTCACATTCATACATGGCCTTCACATTGCTTATCTGCAGAATGAAGAGCGGAACAAGCTGCTAGAAGTCACCTACTTTTAAAATTCTTAACTTTGACTTAACAGAGGCTTTGTTTTGTTTTAAACAAAACAGTAACTTACCTGATAGGCTAGCAGTTGTACAATTGTGAGCCATCTACTGCCCGTCTAAACTGCTTTCCTCTTATCATTCCCTACCCCCATTATGCATCCAGCCTAAATTAATAGCAGTAATGTCAGGACTAGGCTAGGCTTTCCTGCTAGGCTGGAAAAGGTCTAGAAAATTAAAGTCCATTTACTTGTTAAAAAATTATAGCCAAACTGCTGTGCTCAGAACATTTAGAGCACTTAAAACAGACCTCTCAAAACAGTGAAACTTTGTTTGATGTTTTAAATCACAACACTTTATTCCATGCTCAGAAAACTCAACATGTCTTCTATGAGGTTAGAATATTGAGGTTGAAACATTTTGCACATGTCTAGTATTTCCGTCCAGAAAGTCATGTTGTCCACATTGCTTTGCTTGACATACAGTTGCCCCCAAATGCGAACAGATTGTATACAAAATTGTCTTGTTCTGATGGAGAAGATACTTGTTGCTAGGAAACATAAGAACATTGAAATAGTTTCTTGGGTTCTTGCAAAACCTTTGGCAGTTTGATTCATCAACTTTGTACTTGAAAATTGTAGAAAACTTTCACACATTTTCACTTCAATTTTTTTTTTATATGGTGTCCAAATGCAAAAAGCATTTAGGTATGGTATATCTCTTGCAATCTGTAGTTGCTAAAGTATAAAATACAATTTTACATATTTTGAAAAATGGATCTGAAGTTGGATTTTATTAAAGGCAGCTAAATTCATAGACTTTTTTTTCAAGATTGGGGCCGGGGCAAAGTTTGTGTTCTGATTATCCAGTCTGCAATTGTATCATGTTAAAGATGATACATTAGAGCAGGAGTGTCAAACTGGTGGCCCGTGGGCCGAATGCGTCACACTCAGGCCATGCCTACCCCAACTCCTCGAAGGGGGAAAATGTCATGATAAGTCACGTAACAGCAATGTGATGCTGTGAATTTGACACCCATGCATTAGAGAAATAATAGAGAAAGAATAAATTGGGGCCGCAAATATATATGACAATGGTTAACCATTTTATTGGGAAGCTGTAGGATTGAGGATGAATATGTTTTTTACCTCTCAGATAGAAAGAAAAATTTTAAAGGTAAGAAGCTGTTTCTTTGCCTACCTTGCCAAAAGACATAGCAGGGCAAGAGAAATATTATCCCATTGCTTGACCTCATAATAATGTATTATCCAGAATTTTATAGGTGTTTTTGAACTAAAGCAATCATTAACCTTCTGCTCTACACCAGTAGGTTATAAAAAAGATAGCCCAGCCATTGGTAGGACACCATGTTGTCAAGTCCTCTTCGCCGTCGTCTTGACCTTTTGGAGGAAAGCCAAAAGAAATATGTATGTTGCTACTCCCTTCCAAAAAACCAGGGCAGACCCAAGGAAGAGCAGACATTGCACACATCAGAAAACATTATTTTAAATAAACCACACACACACAGAGCAAACAAATGTTACAGGGAAAAATCCTACAACATTAGATATAATACCTTAAAATCGGAGTGGGGTTGGTGTGCTAGTATTCCAACAAATCCTAAGATCCACGTGTACAAAATATACAGTTAGAATTAAGAGATTCTAAAGCTTGGGATTTGTTCTGACTGAACAGCTCTCAGAGTCTTCTCAGTCAGAAATTGACTGCTTATCAAAACCGATTTCTACATTTCAACAGTATCATTTGGGGCTGCTTAGCAGGAGGTCGGTCATTTTATTGCCGTTGTTATCAAATACTTGGAAATTGAATTAATCTATTGTAAATAATCCAGATATCTACTAGAAGAACTAGATCTGTTTCTAATGTCTTATTATTATTATCTGGTAGTATATATCTGTATCCATTATTATGTTTACTAATCCATACAGCAGTCAAGATCACTTTACTTTTTAATACTTCAATATATGCCAGACTCCAAGCAAGTTGCTAATGAATGGAATGCAAATATGCTATCATAATTTTGCTAAGCAGACATTGTTTGCTATCAGCAGCATCAAGATTTGTTATTCATAGATTTTATGTGCTGAAATATATATTTAATAGCAGCTTTGCATCAGCAGCATACCCTAATATTTCAGAAAATGATTTAGTAGCTCTTCTGATTGGTATCTTTATTATTGCAGTGAATCTCAGTAACTTTACCTTAAAGCAGGGGTGTCAAGTTTGATTTCATTGAGGGCCACATCAGGGTTGTGTTTGATCCTGGGGGGCCAGGGTGGGCGTGGCCAACTTGGCATCACTCGTGTCTGGGGCATCTGTGGTGGCCCAAGCGGTCTGCCAATGAAAATGAAGCTCAGGAGGGCCTCATGAGGCCCTCCCAAGCTCTGTTTTCGCTGGCAGAAGCCCCACGGGCCAGTCCTTCACTGTTTCCAGGGTGGCCCTGTAGGCCAGATCCAAGCGCCCCATGCACCAGATTCAGCCCAAGGGCCTTGAGTTTGACACCCCTGTCTTAAAGTTATTTTTCTTAAAGACAACTGAAAAAAGTTATCATTTTCTAGAAACTTTAAATCTGATCTTCCTTCTTTGCTTTCTTCCTCCATGTCAGGGAAAGTTCCAGGAACAAGAGGTTTTTCAAAATATAATTTTATTGAAAGTCTTAAAACCAAAGATAAAAGCTCATACAAACTTGAGTAAGATAGGAAGAAACGGAAAAGAAATCGAGGAGAAAGAGCAAGAAAGAAAAAGATAAAAAGATGTGGCTTCCAATCTTCTCTATAACAGTACAAAGTACAAATTTTAAGTATAAATATAAATTTACCTTTTTCTTTATAATCACGTTGTGACTCTTTTTCTTCTATAATCTATCCTATCTAAACTATTAAAATCATAAATCATAAGTTCATTTTTTTTGTTTTATGCAAAAAGTTTAGGGGTTTTCAGTCAGCAATAAGTTTAGTTTAGTTTTATTAAATTTATATTTAATAAATTTAAATTTAATAAACACAGATTTTCTTCTTTCTCTAATCAGACCCAAGTCAATTGGGTCATGTTAGCAAGTTCTATCATCTTTAAGCATTCCTCCATTGAAGGTATTGACAAATCTTTCCATCTTTGTGCACTCCATAATGTCACTGCAGTTTTATACAACAACTAGGTTCCATGTCTTTTTTCCAATTGTTTGTCCATAAGTCCCAAGCAGAAGAATTCTAGTGTCAATTGTATATTAATCTTTAAAACCTCTGAATCAGTATATGGATTTAAATCCAAAAGTTCCAGCTTTTTTGCACATCCACCAAGCATCATAAAAAGTAGACAATTTGTATCTTTTTTTGCACAATTCTAGATTTTTTGCATATCCACATCCACTTTTTTGAACATCCAGCAAGCATCATAACATCTACATGATGCTTGCTGGATGTTCAAAAAAGTTGTGGATCACAACTCTTCTTGTTCATAGTTCCAACAGAAATGTGAAGTGCCTTTATGCATTCTAAACAATTACTCTTGTGTCATATACCAACATTATAAAAGTTCTCTTTAAGATTATAACATAGTATAATTTTTAATTCTTTCAATCATATATTTTTCTTTGTACTAACTGTATTATAACCAATATGTTGATCTTTTACTTGTTTTTCTTCTGTTTCAAATTTCAATAAAAGTTTATATCGTTTGGCAATCACACGTTCATCATTTGTACACAATTCTGTTTCAAAATCTGTCGTCTATTTTACAAAAACCCTTTTGTCTACTTGAAAACTTTTTGATAACAGTAAATAAGAAATCCATTGGCAGCCATATCCTTCCATCACCAACAAAATACTCTTGATTGTATTTTGTATACCCGTTGACCAAATTCTAGCATCTCATTATATGTTAACTATTTGTATTTGCCCATTATCTCTCATTTATAGAATGCTTCTTGTGCTGAGAACCACAAGGTATTTTCAAACACAACTTGAAGATGATTTTTTTTGTGGTGATCTTAGAGAGGGGTGGGGAAGATAAATAGGGGTGGCTATTAGGAAATATACACATTCTATTTCATTTCAAAAATCTCAGACAAAACAGTTTCAGAGTCTCTGGTCTTAGAGCTTCAAAGTTGAAAGGCTTAATTTTTTTCCCCTCATGGAATAATATTTTCATGCTTTTTGTCAAGGATTTGCACTCTTCCCCCCCCCCCCCCCATTTAGCCCTGTAAACACCATCTATCATTGTAGCTTTTGCCAGTAAATTCTATTTGGAATTGAGAGTAGGGGTATGCAATTTTGTGCAGATGGTGTTCAATAATATTTGATCACCTGAAGTTTCAAACTGTGAAGAAGAAGGCTTTGTGTTTTGGCTTTAATATCTGAAAATTATGATTAATGAGGGTCTTGTCACTTGAGATTTGTTTCAGGTACTGAATTCTGAGTGTTAACCCAAAGTAATTCGCTGTAACATAAATGGATGATTTTTATAATATGCATATACAAGGTTATAAGGTAATAATTTTGACACTGCAGTATAAAACATGATTAAAATGACTTTGTCCTCTGGATGCTTCATGTTGAAGTGCAATAGAGAAGTGCTTTCATTTTAGTATAATTTCATTTAATGTCTTCCTATTATTGTGTGCCATTTATTATTATTATTTTTCTCTCCATTTCTGGTAGTAAACAGCAGTTAGAATTTGTTAGGCCATGGTGGAAGTTCAAGGTACTTGCAGTCTTTTTGAAAATTTCTAAACAATTTCAGTCACTGTACAATGAAGTACATCAATATTATTCCTTGCAAGGCCATTGTATGAGATACAGTGGACTAAGTGCCCATGCTGAAACAAAGTCAAACTAGATACAAGGGAGCCATTGAGCAGGCAATTGAAATGAACTATACATGAGGAATAGAGTACTGGTAATTTCTACTTCCTTAAAGACTTTCCTTTCAGTTTAGAGTCCTTTGCCAAGTATCAGCTAGGTTTCAGATTAAGATCTTGCTTTATGGGTATCTTCCTTCCTTCTCTTAGCTTTCTCCTATACATGCAGAATGGTTCAGGTAGGATATTTACAGTACATTTTGACAGAATTGGAACTGATCAGTGCCTCTGATGATTTGGAGTTCCGTGCTGATTCTGAATTAAGTGTAAAGTGTTATTATTCAAATTACTTCAGGTAGTCCCTAGTCAGTAGCAGCAGTCAGCCAGACCTCAGAAATTTAAAATAAAGAACTAAGCAGCACTGGACTTGAATAGTTGGATAGAAGACCACTAGGAAATTTAAGGCTTGTAGGTGGCATTCTGAAATCAATAAAGTAACCCAGGTGAAGGCAGTGGAAAACTTCTTAAATATGCTTAGTTAGCAAACTATTTTGTCTGGATGCTCAATAAGAATTTTGAGTGAGACAGTTTTAAATTTTAGGAACAGAAATTGTAGCAGCAGGTATAGTTGTATATGGTATTCCGAAATATAAATATTCTTTGTGAAAATACTAACTTATGATTATGTGTACAATGGTAAGGTAGCTATTTGAGAATTGAGTGTATTATCAATCTGATAAGGGTATATGAATCAGGGTGGATTTGATTTAAATCAAGTCGATTTAAACCACTAGTAAAAAGGCTTGATTTAAATCATAACTTTTAAGGAGCAACTGTTATCTCTGTCCTGCAGCGGCTCCTCCTCTGACCTGCTGTTGATTCACCAACAGTCCCAATATTGTAGAATATATAGTCTCATGTTACATAACTAAACTCCATTCCATGCTGAATAAACAAAATTATTAATGTATCTTAAATAGAAAACTATCTTTGGATAGATTTCTACTCTAAAAGCATTTTATTAAAATAAATAAGATAAAAAATCTGATTTAAATTAATAAAGTCCAATTTAAATTTTTAAAAAATCATTAATTTTTATCCACCCTAATATGAATTTGATTTAAGCTTTTCTCTTTGAGGGTAATCCATTATGGCAGAAACACTGTAACATTAGGATGGAAGCTACCATGTATGTTCTGAAGTGGAAGAGTATCTTTCTGATCAAGTGAAATACCTGTTTTGATCACTGGCATTAGGGAATTGCCAACACTGAACTATTTGAATTGCTTGATGGCAACTCAAGTTTGCTTACTTCAGGAGTTGCTAGTAAGTTCTCATGTTTAACAAATGCAAGCTGGATGGTAACAAGGTAGAATTAGCTTCCTGTTCGTCTATTTTTCCAGAATGCAAAGATGTTAAATGGATTCTGTAATTCTAAAAGTAGATTTTTTAATGTATCACATAAGATATACAGGGAATCCTCAACATACAACGGTTTGCTTAGTAACATTCAAAGTTATAATGGCACTGAAAAAAGTGACTTAGAACCATTTTTCACACTTATTACTGTTGCAGCATCCCCATGGTCACATGATCAAAATTAGTAACTGACATGTATTTATGACAATTGCAGTGTCCTGGGATCATGTGATCACCTTTTGCAACCTTCTGACAAGCAAATGAAGAAGCCATATTCACTTAACCTTGTTACTAACTTAACTGCAATGATTCACTTAACAATTGTGGCAAGAAAAGTCATAAAATGGGGCAAAACTCACTTAACAAATGTCTCGCTTAACAGCAGAAATTTTGGGCTCAGCGATAGTCATAAGTCAAGGACTACCTATATATTTGAGTTTCTCAAGCTTTGTCAAAGATTCTTATTACCTTTAGGTATTCCCCTCATTTATAGTTAAAGGAGAAATAAATACGATAGGGTGGTTTAGATATTTTGTTAGGCTGCAGATAACAGCGGCAACTTAAAAGAAGTTGTTAACAAATATGTTCCTTGGAACGGTTACATAAACAAGCCATCTGTCGCTTACAATCTATAGTAATTCTAATGGTTTCATTTCAGTCAACCATCTATTTTTAACTGGTGGAAATGTTCACAGATGGCAAGCTGTTAAAGAACAAAGTGCTTAGATTTACCACACAATTCTTTTTAGAAGGGCTATCATTGATTTAGCTATAACATTACATTGGTTCCATTTCAAAAACGGAGCTTAACATTAAGCTTCTAATGACTTTCTGAAGTAAAATCACTGAAAATGAGTCTAGCATGTTGTAGTCTGTAGGCTGGTTGATCATGATGCAACAGCAATTCTAATAAACTAGAGACTTCAAAACTTCTTTAACTCACATGGAACAACTGAAGGAATTATAGAGATTACTTGGCTCTTTCCCATACCAAGGCAAGTGAAAATAAAATAAATACTATTTTAGAATATTTCTGAAGAATCTTCATTTTGATATTATTTAAATACGATTTTGAAATTCTGTGAAACCAATTTAAGAAAGATAATCAAGCTAAAAATAGTACACAGAGTTAGAATGTGCTGGTGTGGTAATATGTTTATAAAGAGTTGAGAATCTTGTTTACAAAAAAACCCAAAACCCAACCCACATTTGTGTGTTTTTACCTGATAAACATGAAAAGAATAACTCATTGTTTAGATATTTTTACACCATGGTTTAGATTTTGTTTTGTAATTAAAAATACATAGTGCATACTAAGAAGTAATTGGGAACCACAAATCAACAAGATATATAGCCTTGCAAAAATAATTGATAAAATAAATAAACAAGACCTGTATGACAAGGTTAATATCAAATATTTTTGCTCAGCCCTTTCATATTGAACCAATAAATCGAACCAATAAATATTGTGACCTTGATTCTTTTAGTGTAAGATTGGAAGATATGGAGAGAACCAGTCCACAGAATCACCAAAAGTTGGACATCATGACTGAATGGATAACATTATCACCATCATCTTGATTCTTTGCTTTTTAGTAGTATTTCACTTAGAAATAATTATCTGAATTTGGAGATCTAAGGATTGCATCCAACGGTGTCACTTTCCTTCCACCCAGTTCAATTTTGGAAGTTGGAATACACTCCAGGGCAGGATCTGGAGATTTTGGCAGAGGCGATAGGAAATTGTATTGGCTAAGCAGAAGTCCACTTGTATGGTATCATATATAATTCTCTGTTTCCATTTTTCAATTGCTCTGAAGTCAGAGAAGCTTACTCCAAATCATTGTATAAATATTTTGCAAAAAAGAGCTTTATTGAAGAATTTCAGTTTCTTTGAACTTACAATAGCTGGCACCTAATAATTTTTTTTAGAGGTGATGATCATTGTAACAGTTTATTAGAATATTTCATCCCAGATTTATACAGTTGTTTCAATATCAATTGACATTAAAGATTGATACTGATGTGTTAGTGATGCTCCCTTTTCCCGTTTAATTTACAGTCTTTGTTTAATCTGTAGCATGTGCTGATTTAATTTCCATTTTCTCACTGTTATAATGATTACTAATTGAGTTTATGCAGCATGTGTGTTGATTAAAATATACAAAACAGGCCTCCCCTTACTATTTCCTTAATCTTTTGATTTATATTTCTTAGGTTCAGTTAGTAATGTGCTTCTGGCATACAGAATTTATTTAAATGGATGATCAACAACACTAAAAGTGCCTAAAGTACCTAATACCTAAAATCATCTAGCTGGCTATATTATGAAATACATTTTCTATTTCTCTGTGATCTTGACTATGTAAGCTCATTGATTGTATCCATGTATCAGTTAATGCCTCTTGGGATCTTTGAGCAACAGATACCCTTATGATCTCTCTCAAGCTTTATGACTTTTTGGTGAGACTCCTTTAAAGTGCTACTCCTGATTTTAGTGTATTGTGCTTTTATTTCGTTTAGCATTGGTTTTTATATGTGATTACCCGAAGCTTTAAAGCAGGGCTGTCAAACTCGCGACGACACATCGTCACGTGACATGTCGCAACTTTCTCCGCCCCTTCGCTAAACCAGGGGTGGACATGGCCACAGTGTGACACACCCGGCCCGCGGGCCGTGAGTTTGACACCCCTGCTATGTGGGAATTCTCGCATTCTCTTTTTCTTAATAGTTGATTTTAAATTTGTAATTCTGGTCTAACTCTTCCTCCCACCCCTTAAAAGGAAAGAGGCTGATTTATCTAGTTGTGTGCACATAAACTACAAGAGTTAGAAGTTGGTCCTGTAAATTTTAATTCCATTTTTACTCCCTCCTCACTTTTTTCTTGCCAGTAAAGCACACAAGTTGTGGGATTCCTGTCCCTCTCACATGCTGGGGTTAGCAGGGAGGGCACCGGATAAAGATATTCTCCTGGAACATAGATGATTATACTAAGTACCAAGTGACTATGCAGGCTATATAGTCCTCAATTTATGATCACAATAGAGTCCAAAATTTCTGTTGCTAAGGAGGACAGTTGTTAAGTGAGTTGTGCCCCATTTTTCAACCTTTCTTGTCACAGCTGTTAAGTGGATCACTGCAGTTAAATTAGTAGCACATCTGTTACCTGAATTTGACATTTCCATTGTCAGAAGATCACATGACCCCAGGACACTGCAACCGTCATCAATATGAGCCAGTTGCCAAGCGCCTGAATTTTGATCACATGACTATGGAGAGGATGCAATGGTTGTAAATGTGAAAAACGGTTATAAATCACTTTTTTCAGTGCCGCTGTAACTTCAAATGAATGAATGATTGTAAATCAAGGAATAAACGAATGATTGTAAATCAAGGACTACCTATACTAAGACAGGAAGGCAAAGCAGGAAATGTAAACCAAAAGGCTTCTGAGAGAGAAAGTCTTCACATGGTGGGCTTTATCCTGCCATGATGGTTACAGTTGAAGGCAAAGGTCTTTATCAACAAAAATAAATGTTTCACACTTAATGTTGGGATTTACTTACACATGGAATAGCTAGCATAATTTTAGTTAGATGAACTTGAACAAACCATCATTAAAATCTGGCTAACATTGCTCAGTAGGAAACTAGGTTCTTGGTTTGGAGTTCAGCTTGCTTTGCATAATTATAATTATTAGCTGATATTATTCCTAAATTGGATAGTATTCACCAGAGTCACCCATGCCTGGCTTATATTCCTGACTGCAAAATTGTGAGGGGTATCTTTTTAGGAGGGGCTGCAAACTTCAGCTAATAGAAGTGGTTTTTTGCTGATTGGTACAAATATTATAATGTATTACATGCACGTTAGAAAGTTGGAACTTTCTAACCCGGATGTCCCTTATTTTCCTGGCACAATTTAAGTTTCTGTTTTTGACCTTAAAAGCAAAAGCGGCTGATATTTAATTATGTTAGGCAGAGTGTATTTCAATACGAGCTTGTCTGGATATTAAATCCTCTTAAAAATGCACTCACTTTCCAAGTTCTATTTGTCCAGCACACAGGAGAGAGCCTTTTATGGAAAATATGGAATGAGTGACCTTTCTGTTTTTAGGAGAGGATTTAAAATCTGCTTTTAAACCAGACCTTTTCAGTTTCATTTAGTTGATGTGATTTTAACTGTTTTATCAATTTTTTTAAAATCAAAATTGTGTTTATAGCATTTAATTATTATTGCTAGTGGCTTCATTTGCATATAAAGTGATTTGTTTAATTTTGATTTAGCTTGATGTGTGAATTCAGCTATTATGGTTTCTAAATTATGCTCTATGGCAAATCTTCTCGGTTTATAGCACACGTAGTGTCTCAGTAATTTTTTTCGTAGGGCCCTTAGGCTAAAACTGTGAACCCCCTCAAGCAAATACTTTGTGCATAGTCCAACAGATGTTGGGTATTGCTGTGTTTCCTTCAAAACTGTAAAATATCCCACAGTGCCCCAATGAGCTTGCTGTAGCACCCTGGAGCACCACAGCACAGTTTGGAAACGTTGCTCTGTGACAGAACATCTTTTGCGAGTCAGGTTATTGAACCTATCATAAAAATAAATGAAACTTGTGGTTATTACCTTAAGATTTAATATCTCGAGGTATTAAAAACTCACTGGGCCAAATGGAGTGGATGAAGCAGCGCTCAAGGATATAAAATATATATTTAAACCCGCAGCTTTATGAACCTGTCTAGAACATGCCATTGTGTATAATGGTTTCTTTCTGAATAAATATGTGTAAGAATATGCTGGAGAACTTGAACGAACAGGAAATAATAGATTGTCACGGATTTTCAATAAAAACTTTATTTATGCAGCATTCCCCTTCATCTGCAATAACACCAGAACATAAAGACAGTAGGCTGGATCAGACCAAGGGCTTTATATATACATTATACAAACAAATTACTGGAAATTTCCCGAACACATACAAGCCAGTGATGGTTCCGCATGATTCGGTCAAGCCGGTAGCGGTGATGATATGACATCACTGAACCGGTTCTGCGCCCCCCCCCCCCCCCGCGTTATTCTTCTCCGGAGACTCAGGGCGGCTTACAATGCATTAAGCAATAGCCTTCATACTTTTGTATATTTTTATACAAAGTCAGTTTATTGCCCCCACAACCGGGTCCTCATTTTTCCCACCTTAGAAAGGATGGAAGGCTGAGTCGACCTTGAGCCTGGTGAGAATTGAACTCGCAGTAATTGCGAGTTCAATTTAAAATTTAAATTTAAAATACGGTAAGTTGCAAGAATTTCATTCTTGCATTCCAGGGGACCACTGGTGGATACTACTGGATGCAGTCTCCAAAGCCTATCTAGTCCATCCTGCACCCCCCCCTCGCCCAGTAACCCTCCTCTCCTGTATTCTGTGGCCCTGAGATGCACAGCATATCAATGAATGTTATGATGAATGACTTAATTTTTGCACCAACGGTATAAAAATTGTGAAACAAACAAAAATGTATTAATATTTGTCACACTATATTACTTTGATATCTATTTTAAATTATCACTCTTTTGAAGTTTAATTTAAAATATCTGTACTGAAGCAATGAAATTAAGAGGCAATTCCTATCTTGGCTGGACTACCACTCTTGCTTTTTTGACGAGAGAAATGGCCTTAATGTATCCTTGCACATGAGACAAATTGCTTGCTGGCTCATAATAATTATTTCTTGAACTATATCAAGTGAGTTACCACTTTAGCCAGCCTCATAAGTTGCAGAGAAAGACAGAATTACATCTCTGATTTCCAAGTACATGTCTCCTTAATTTGTAGCTATAGCATTATTTCACTGAAGTTCCTGAGTAAGGAATTCAACTAGCTTTTTGAAAATTTGAAGCAACGCTTTCATCTTTGTGCCGATTGCCAGCCTGAATGGTCCTTTTGGTTCCTCAGAACCAGAGTATTCCAGCAAAGAATTGGGTTTTTTTCCATAATCCTTATCCTTTATGCTTCTCAAGAAATTTTTATAATAATGTGCACAATAATGTGAATATGAAGATACTCACAAGTTTGGTGTCTTTCCTGGACCATAATCAGCTATGCAAATGATGATGGATCCCTGGGAAGTCTGAACTATCTAAAAACAGTAAGAGAAATGTGTCTGATACGTATCAATCACATCTCTAATGAAAATTTTCATAGCAATGTTTCCTAAACTGAGCAATTCCCATCCTTCTCAGCAAATGGCTGTGCTGGCTTTGGAATTCTGGGACTTCAAGTTAATAGATCTGGTATCTACCCAGGCTGGAAAATACTTGCATAGGGAACCTATCAGTTCTGGGAGGAGAGCATTAGATGTAATAGGGAAAAGATAGATATTGTGTATCTAATGTATTTTTCAATGCACTGTCTTGATTCTTCTGAATCATAATGAGCCCAAATTTAAAGTATATTGTTAAATATTACTTTATATTTAAAGTATGGTGCAAATAATGGCAAGGAATGTTGAAAAGCAAGATGGCAACTCAAGCGAGGTAAAGATGAAAAATACATTATTGTTTTTAGAAAATAATGAATCTGAGATTGACATCATAACTTGAAAAATCTAAACCCTCATTCCATATCCTTTGAGGGAAAAATGATTAAAAATATTCAAAAATTGAGAGGTTTTTTTGACCGTCACATCTACTGCAATAATAGTTTATTTACTAAAATAACACTACCATTGTATACTTTTAGAATGACAATGGATTTAGAATTATAGCGTGGTTAATGAAAAAGTATTCTGTAATAAGATTCAGTGCCTGTCTCTTTCATTTTGTGTTCTTTTTGGTTTATTAGTAATCTGGCCATTATATATTCCGGTCCTTGAATTCTTTAAGTATGTTGCTATTGCTGAGTTTTAAAAAATGGTGCTGATTAAATGAATTGTAAACCAGGCATGCAATTGGTATCTTTTATCTGATATTTAATGGAAAGAAAATGTTAATTCAGGGTAATGAAAAAGACCTCCAAGTATTGTGGGTGAATAGACCATTAGGTTAATTAAAATGAGGATACGTATCACTGCTGTAGTGGAACTATCATTTTGAGGGAGACAGTTTCATTTAGTGGCTGAATAGTGAAATTCAGGATGCCTCCCTCCTGAGCTGGATTCACGACATACAAGACCAAGATAAGTGGCAAGGGCAGTTCAAATTTCTATTCATTTACTTTTACCTGCCTACCATTACTTGTCAGTCTTGACTGCTTGTCACATAAAGGTGAAGATTTATTCAGCCTTATTTAAATCTATTAAATGCAAATTGTGTTACTTCACTGTCCATCACACAGGCAGTTTCAGAACAAAATGTGTTCATTGTGACAAACCGCATACAAGAAATTCCTGAACCTATTTTAATTATTATACTTGCCATTTCCATCTCTCTAGATGGAAGCTTAAAAAAAAAAGAAGACTACGGTCAAGACATTTGTGGAATAGAACATACTGAATACGGATCTAATGATTGCTTAGTTTTCTAAACCTACTTACATTTACTACCTATGAAGAGGAAAAATATGTATTCTGTCATGCTTAAAATAATCATTAGTTTTGGTACTTGGCTAGAAACAACCAGATACAATTGTTACATTTCAAAATAAGACAATATGCAGTAGTAACTATTTACTTTCTTGGAAATGACAACTTGTGATCTTGCTTAGCAAGTATCTTCCCATTCATCCTTGCTTTTTAAAATAAAATATGTTTTGCATCAATGTATTTTGGACACTCCAACATTTAAAACTTTTTTCTTGGCTTGAAAATTCTACTTGTCAAATATTTGAAGGTGTTTTTTTAAAAAAAACAAAACAAAAACAAAACAAATAAATGATATTGCCCTTGTAGAATTTTAGATATATATATTTCCGTCAACAGCACATAGCTGATCTCAAGAAAACAAAGCAGGTTCAGACTGGGTTGATATTTAAATAGAAACTATTTTGGCATATCAAACCCTGAGACAATGGTATTGTTGCCATGACAGTAACATGTGTGTATTCCCATAGCTTAACAGTAGGAATTTATTTCAGAGTTCTTCTCTAGGTGACCTCCCTATTTTATTTTTCTGCATGATACTCATAGCATTGGGTTTTTGGTTGGTTTGTTTTGCTATTTTTCACATTTTTGTGTGTTTTGTGTTTTTTGACTTTTAAAATATCTAAGATATATCTCAGACTTTTCTGCTGCTTATTGGATATTTTATGTGAATTTACTCTAGTCCATTTGGGTCTTCTATAATATTTTTTTGTTGTGTCTTGCTTCGGATATGCTTCTACTCTCTCCAGCTTCCATCCATTTTCACACACACACACATACACACACACACACACACACACACACACACACACACTCTTAGGCAGGTTGTCTTAAAAGGAAAGCTATACTTCTATATGCTTGAATGTGGACTGCCATTTTCATCCTCATTAGGAACCTTACATTGCTGGTAACTGCACTTGTTCAAGCTAATTCAAGTACAGCTCCCTTTAGTCAGCTCCTGAACTAAACATTGAGGGTGGGGGATAAAGGACTGATCATTGTAGAGAGCACCCTTTTCTCTCCACTTACGAGTTGTCCACGTGCTCATATAAACACCTGAATGAATCCAAAAGTGTGTGCTTAGTATGTAGTTAAGCGTGGGCTTGTGTTGTAGATTCAGAATACAAGTTGCCCCAACATTAATAAGATGAAGGGACAGCTACACAGAGAGTGTGGGGAAAACCATGAATCAAGTACAATCAGAGACAGTGCTACTAATAGAATTTCAAGGCTAAACCGTGTGAATTTATGGTTCATAAATATTTTTACAATATTTCTAAGAATTTTTCTTACAAAATCCTTTATCAGAAAAAAATAATCTGGAGCCTGAGTGAGTTACATACATTTACTTTATTTAATATCATTTTTAGAAAATTGCAATTAATCTTAAATGTATATAGCTAATCAATGAAACTTCCTTCCTCCCTCCCTCCCTCCCTCCCTCCGTGGCTTGTCACAAGCTAAATGAAATTTTAGCAACTGTAAGCTACAGCAAGTCTGCAGTTATGAAAACAGGGCAAGAATAATCATATACCAAGTTATAGAAGGAAAAAAAAAAGACTTTGCAATGATTTTTTTTTTTTAGAAATTAAAGCTCTAAGGAAATTTGTGTTTACAGCTACTTTAAAATAAAAAACCCAAAAGAATAATTTTATTAGGATTAAATAGAGTTATAAAACGGCAAGCTTTGTAAGTGTTTTTCAGGTTGGAAAGAAAAGCAATGGGTATAGTCCAGAATGTTAATTCATAAATTGTTCTGCAGCATGTTAAAGAGGGGCACGGAAATATAATAATGGAATGCAATTTTTGTTCATAATGAGATTTCTCCTGTAGGTTGTTCTGTGGATGGGTCTGGTATTGCAAGTTTATATTGGGTCTGTGAAGTAATAATTGTGTTCCAAATCTATTAATGCAGGACAAGGAGGAACTTTTTGCTGACTTACTTAGGCTCACATATCAAATCCACTAGGAATTAAGCCTTTATTTTGGAATACTCAGTCATCATTAAATTGTAAATGTAATAATCTTGTATAGAATATTATTAGTAATTCTGTCTCAGTACTTATGCTTCTGTTCTGATTTGCATTTGTAGAATGTTCGAATGCATTGATTTTCTTTTCTTTGTTAATAGAAGAGTCAGCTACACATCAGGAGATTAAGGGACTTGACAAACTGACACCATGCTCACAATGGGAGGCAGTTGGATTTGGGATCCAGACTGCTGAACATTCTCTCTGTATTAAAGAGAGATTTTGAGATTACACTCATGCACTCCAGACAGCTGATATTTTTTGTGAATTGACAGCAGAAACCAAAGCTTGAATACTTCTTAACTTTGTACTATAAAGCTGCTTATTCAACCATCCGATTTATCTTCATAATAAAAGGTTCTGGTTTTCCTTTAAGAAAACCCAAGCCAATTCTTTAAAGGGGAATACTATTACTTTGTTAGTATGTTGGAAGTTGAGCAACAGAATCTAGAAATGCACAGCCTTAAAATATAGGGTTTTTTTTATAGTGGTTAATTTTCAGTATTTCTCAAGAACAAAAAGGTATTAAAAGGTTGAAATCAAATTCAAAAAATGGATCAGCATTGAAATGTCAACTATCTAGTTGTAGCAGCACACCAGCATTCAAAACTGTGGTCTAATATTGATTTCCCTGGTTGCATAACATTTGCATTGTGACATTTGGCTTCAGCATTAACAAAGTAGTTGTTTCTTGATCAATCATTTTTTGGTATTACATGCCAAACAATCACTCAGTGTGACCTATTTCAAATTGCATATTAACTGTTGGGCAAAAGTACTGTATGGGTTTTTAAAATTTATTTTAAGCCTGGAGCATGAATTGTGAAGAAGATGTAATTTGTAAACACAGATAGAAAATTGTATATTTTTAAACCAAGCATTACATGCAGGCAAATTAGTTTCAACAGTGCAATCACATATATAAATTATGCATGTGTCTGCGCACACATGTGCTCTCTCTCACACACTCATACACAGACATAAACTTAATTAACACATTCCTATCACAAATCCTGCATTTCTTTCTAGGTTTTCTGTACAATTAAATTTATCTGTGTTTTTTTTTCTTTTTTTTTTAATGCTTTCTGATTGGGAGATACTACCATCCTTCCTAGATATTCAGACGGGCTTGCATTTTTTCAGCCCTAACATTTTATTGTAATAGCAAACTTTATAGAAAAAAGCAACTGGTCCAAAGTTACCCCAGAGGCTAAACTGTTCTTGACAAGCAGGAAAAGAAATCATAAAGGTTGTGAGAAGATAGATAAATAGTAAGACTGCAGGCATAGATGGTGAAACCAGTGAAATGTTAAATATATTT
>WNWU01000017.1:6156651-6179707 GCA_012654045.1 Ptyas mucosa | reverse complement strand
AATTTTACGCGGGAGAAAACCCGAATAACCAAAGACCTACATACAAACACCCGCGAAAACCTCAGAAAACATATAAATATATATATATATATATATATATATATTTGAAGACTATATACCGGTATATGCCTAATGATAGAAAAAATGTCATTATTCTTTTATACAAAAGAAAAGGTAGCAAGAGAATGCAAAAACTGCAAGAGGCTTAGTTAAATATCCCTGGGGAAATATTTGGCAGCATTTTGATTGAAAGGGCACGAGAAGTGAAAATAAGAAGAAAAAAAATGATTAGGTACAATGTGGGGTTTTGCCAGGCAGGGAATGTGCAAACCAGAATTTGTTCTCCAGCAGGTCATTGAAAAATATATGCATGTGAGAAAGAAAGTTTATCACATATTCTTGACTTAAGGAAACTATGTGATAAAGTCAACTATGGAATTTTTTGCAAGAGCTGAAAGCTGAAGAGTGGTGTATGCTGAAGTAACCCTTGGGTGCTGAACATTACAAACCAACATGGTTTGTAGGTGGGTGTGAGTTTGGCAAAGGCTTCTTTGCTCCAGTTTGAATAAAGCAGAAGAAAGTATGCGACATGAAACATCTAAAAGGATTTGTGGGTAAATTTCTGACACCATTCTCATCCTGTGTCTATGATGCCAGAAATAAAAATGACTTCAACAACAACAAGAACAACAGAATCTGGAAGAACAACTAGAAGAGGAAATGCTTTAAAATCCTCTTCCCCCACCCCAACCCTGTGCTTTATATTTTTAGGAATGGGGGAAATCCACAATTTCCTAGTGTACAAAATTAGCACCCTCCCCTCTCCTAAAAGAAGGAAATATTTTGGGAAATATTAAAAAGCCAGAATATTATATTTTCCTAAAGGAGAAACATGTTTTTAAAGACAGAAAGCAGCCCCCAAGTCTTTCTTAATAGCCCCAGCAGGACTGGGCCAGCCTATCTACATGACAAAAGACCTTCAGCTCCAGGGTGATGGGATCAAGACATGATCCTCCAGGACATAATAGGATTATCTAGCAGCAGAGCTCACTACATTGTACAATCTCCTAAGGACATTGCATCACCCAGAAAACTTCAACCAAACTTGACTCAGACAAACATGACCCCACATGACACCATGGGCGTCTGTAAACAGCCAATAGAATATATGTTCTTGCACAGGAACAGGAAGCTCAAGTGCAAAGCCCAAGAGACAGTATATATATCCCTCACTCTCAACTCAATGTGGTCAGCTGCCCAGGACCATCCATGTAGTTCTGCTTCATCATTTTTAGTCAGCTCCATGTTTCCAGTGTCTTTCTCTCGGCTTGGAACTGAACCAGATGGATATTTCTCCCAACACTAGTATCATGCATTTCTTATCTCCCAAGTGAAGGAAGATTTGAAATAACTGAATGCAAATAATTCAACTGCATTTTTATGTGGTTGTGGTTCCCGGCATCCCGATATAGTCAGCTGACTCCATCGCTGACTATTGGGAGCGAGTCTTTGGCCCCCGCGGAGAGGGCGCGCAATCTGGGAGTCCTCCTGGATACGCAGCTGTCCTTGGAAGAACATCTGACGGCTGTAGCCAGGGGGATCTTTTGTCAGGTTCACCTGATTCGTCAGTTGCGGCCCTTTCTTGATCGGGATTCCATGTGCACAGTCACTCATGCCCTCGTCACCTCTCGCCTGGACTACTGTAACGCTCTCTACATGGGGCTCCCCTTGAAGAGCACCCGGAGGCTCCAACTGGTCCAGAATGCGGCTGCGTGAGTAATTATGGGAGCTGCATAGCGCTCCCATGTAACACCGCTCCTGTGCGAGCTGCACTGGCTCCCAGTGGTCTTCCGGGTGCCCTTCAAGGTGTTGGTCACCACCTTTAAAGCGCTCCATGGCATAGGACCTAGTTATCTTCGAGACCGCCTGCTGCTACCGACAACCTCCCATCGACCTGGTTGCTCCCACAGAGAGGGCCTCTTCGGGGTGCCATCAGCCAAGCAATGTAGGCTGGTGACCCCCAGGGGGAGGGCCTTCTCTGTGTGGGCACCCACCCTCTGGAATCAGCTGCCCCCAGAGATAAGGAGAATCCAAGACCTCGGTGCCTTCCGCCATGCCCTTAAAACTTTCTTCTTTCAGCAAGCTGGACTGGCTTAACAAATTTTTAAATAATTTTAAATTGGTTTTCATTTTAAATTTGGGGCCAAACAGATATATATTCTTTTAACTGTTTTTAAATGTTTGTATTGTATATTTTTATTTGGCTGTACACTGCCCTGAGTCCCCAGGGAGAAGGGCGGTATATAAATTCGAAATAAAATAAAATAAAAAATAAAATGTATTATTTTTCTTCGCATTTAACAAAAAAAAAAGAAATTATCACATTGAAACATGATAGCTCATTATCATAATTGCTGCTTAACAGGATTTGGTGCTGATGTGGTAGTCTTTCTTGTGATTTGTGAATTTCTGACTTTTTAACAGACATGGTGTATATATTATATTGACATGATCAGTGTGAAATGCAGGAATATTGTTCCAGGACCCTGCATTTTTGTTCTTTTTTGGAACTAAATGCATAATAAAATATGGGGTTGTCAGTTATAAAAAAATGGTTAATGGTCAAGCTTGTCCTTTGCTTGTCTTGTTATTAATCAGATGATCCCGATTAGCACTGAAAAGCACAACATACTTGTACTGAAAATCAATCAACCAGATGCATCTCTTATATCTTTCTTTACTAATGTGACTGGTAAGGATTTGTACTAGTACGTACTCCAAAACCAATTTATTAAGCATCAGTCTGGTCCATCATAAATTACTGAGTACTAACAATGCATATTGTTGTTTGCATCAATGGTAAACAAAGATGCTTATATGGGATGTAATGGACAAATTATTTATTTCAGTCCCAGGCCGACTTTCAGGAGGGAGTTATGGTAACAATGACAGAAAAGCAATACTATCTGTTGTTTCTTGAGGACAAGATCAGCAGGAAAGAGAGTGAAGATAAAAGGCATAGTGAAAAGCTGATGCTCTGTATCAGGTTGATGAGTTAGGAAATAAGATCTCTGTCTCACGGATAACACTGTACACATCTGTTCTGTGTGTGTACGTGCACGCACACATTATTGCTCCTCTGTGACTTTTTGTGTTTGTTCATTTTTAGCTAACAGCACGATCCCTGCCTATGGTACAAACCGACGAGAGACTTCAACCGCTGCTCAATCACCTCAGGTAATGAAAACACAGTAGAATCTCAATTTAGTGGACCTTTTGGGGCGCATTGCTTCTGAAGGCCCACAGTCTAACTCATTTGTACAAATCAGGTCTGGTTTGAGTAGCTGAGGGAATTTTATTTTTATTCTTTTGGATTAAAAAAATGTGAATTCATTTTTGTAGGGTCTAGGCGTTGCGCCTAATGGATCAATCGGTCCTGTGTTTTGGCCCAAAGGCAGAATGGGATTGTTTTACTTCTTCCCATAACTGGGCCCATCCGCTCTGCCTGCAGAATAATCTCCTCACCTCTACACTTCACAGTCTGGGGACACGGTGTGTGAAGAGCTCATATACACTCTGCTGTTCTTTAGACTATACAAACCATGGAATTTACAGGGGAAGGCAATAAAAGTGTTTTAAATAAAAATAGAATAAATCAGATATTAATAAGCTTTTTATTTATGAATGGTTAACTTGGCAACGGATTCATTGCAACTTCATCTTCAAAGATACTATTTCAATACTTGTATCCGTAACGAGGAAGTAATTTGAGTGTTTTTACATAATGAACGTGCCATGGCGGATAATTAGCAATATTGTTGACATACAACATCTGTTTCCAGTCAACACTTCAGACTTCTCCCTTAGGTAATCGTTGGCTCACATTTGCAAAATTATATTTTGCCCTTGAAAAGGGGGCTTTATGTTCCCCTTTACTCAAAACCTTTTGAAAAACATAATAATGGAACTATAGCTGCATATTATTGTGTTTTAGTTCCTCACATTGCTAAGTAATGTAATCAATTTAAAAATTCAAGAAAAGATTATTATTTTATGGCTCCCTTAATTAGAAAGGGAGAAACCATCTGAGAGGTTATACCTGAATTTTACAAAAAAAGTATTCAACAATTGTTTTCATATGATTCATTAGAGTTCAAATAATCTGCTTCTACTTGAACTCTAATGGTCTTCTAACTGTAGAAATATTTCTAAATAAATTATTCAGAATTTAATCTGAATAATCAGAAATGTTTTATATAAAGAAAAAGTCTTTAAGTTCTCCAAGAGGAAATAATTATTGTAAAGTCATATTTATTTCTTGAACACTAGTTTTGAAATATTTTTAAAATGTATGTAAACAAAAATACTTGGCCTTTTGTTCTCATGGTAACAACAAAAATGCCCTTTTTAATTCAACAAATAACATTTATTTCTTTTCTTCTTTTTCCACATCATAGCCATGCATATGTTGGTCCAGATTATAATACTGAAAAAGCAATAGGCAAAATTTCATTGGAACAAATTGATGCTGTAAGTATATTGCCTCCAATTCACTATAGTTAAACTGAATAATTTTGCCTATCCATCGCAGTGTATTCATGGTATCTCAAACGTACTGATGAAAACATTCATATAGAGATTACAATGGTCTATATATAAAGAATTGAAGAATAAAACATAACTCATAGACCAATGTATGCTTAAATAAACGTAAGTAGGTTAAAATACATGAAACAAGAAGAGAATATGAGTAACACTCAGGAGCATAAGTAAAGCCCATGCCCATTTGTGAGGGGTTCAGGCATTGAACCCTAATTCCTGGCAACAGCTAATAAGAGGAAACCAGAATATCATCACTGGGGCACCTTTCCTCAGTTGATGCTGTATAGTAATAGACCAGCAAAGTTATCCACTTACCTCTTCAATCACCCAAGCATCCCTTCCACTCCCTTGTTCAATTTCCTGCAGTTCAAGTTCCTGCAATTTCCGCAGTAGTCAGAGGACCTGGCATGCCAACTTGGCTGCCTGAAAAAAAGTTATCTCTTGGACTCACTATATCTGGTTTCAAAACTACTACTTCATATTTCTTATCAGCCAGTATTTGTTATCGTCTTGTTTTGCTGGAAGGAGGAAGGAGTGTGAGTGTATATATTGTAGCATGCATTTCTATGGGACAAAATGGTTAGTATTTGCAGGTGATGGGGTGTTATTTTACAAGAAATCAATTTTAATTAGCGGTTGCTAGTTCAGTTAAGAAAAATGTATATTTTTGTGTTGGCCCTGCCCTCTTTTGGAATGGATATATGTACAAATATAAGTATGTTGCATGCACATATATGTGGAGTTGATATCAAAGTTGACAAAGTAGGAAAGCCAGACATAGAAATGCACAAATTTTTTTATCTGTGTCGATCTTTTTTTTTTCCTATGAGTCCTTCCTAGTATTAGTGGTAGGCAATCAAATTTAGCCTTGTCTTCCTTTTAAGTAAATATGGTAAACAGCTTTAAATGAACAGAAAAATAGTCCCAGATAACTGACATCTGTGACATTAATTTAGAATATATTAGAGGGAGGGATAGTAAAGATGCTATCAAAATAGAAAGAGACTCTAGATTAATTACTTATATTGATTTATGCTTTTTACTGTAATTAATACAATTTTAATATCTTTGAACATCTGTTTTCCATTTATTCTTGTGTTTGCCCCCAAAAATTAGAACTAAATGTTGACAGTATATTGAAATAGTGAAATAGAGTTTTTCCTTTGTCCCCATAGACTACTGTATGCAAATATTCTCTTCTCTAACTCTTCACCTTTCTGATTGGTGATCAAAATACAGCCTTTAAATTAATGTAGTCAGCAGATCATTAATCCAAGTTTTCTTGTTACAGC
This sequence comes from Ptyas mucosa, assembly GCA_012654045.1. NCBI lineage: Eukaryota > Metazoa > Chordata > Lepidosauria > Squamata > Colubridae > Ptyas > Ptyas mucosa. The sequence goes on along the minus strand of WNWU01000017.1, from coordinate 6,173,813 downwards.
TTTCAGTTAAATCATTTCCTCTCTGCATGCGCCAGCTGCACAAAGCTCTGCGTGATAACCATCATCTCCGTCATGGAGGCCGTATGCAATATGGCTTATTTCTCAAGGGCATTGGCTTAACACTAGAGCAAGCTCTGCAGTTCTGGAAATCTGAATTCATCAGAGGAAAAGTAGACGCAGACAAGGTAAATGGGTTGGTGAGAACAATGCTCAGTTCTCAACAGTTCTCTTCGGAACACTTCTAGAGTCCACAAGCAATGTCCATGCACACTAAAACATCTGTTTAGTTTACATAAACACTAAAGACAAAGCAGCAGTTGCTTTCACATCCTCTCTGCACAGTTGGATCTCATCAGGATTCTTTTCTCATTATAAGTTTGTATGGTTAGTTTACTTTATGTTTACAAAGATTACAAAAAGAAAATAGAAATTATTTTATCATGTTGAAAAGCAATGATGTAGTGATGCCAATATTTATTTTATTTATTTACTAATGCTTCTCTACTGCTTGATATCCAGAGACTCTAAGGGGCCTACAGAATGCTACAGTAAGTATTAAAATAAAAAAAAAATCTAAAACATGGACTTCCCACAAACCATAACAGGGCCAGTTGCATAGTGTTGGGCCAAATGTCCATATCCTCAAATGGCTTCATAAGCAGTTGAGTCTTTAGAATACAGAATAACAGAGTTGGAAGGGACCTTAGTCCAACCCTATGCACAAATAGGAGGTCCTATATCCGTGATGGTGAACCTATGGCATGCGTGGCCAAAGTGGCACACGAAGCCATGTTGCCTGGCACACACAGCCTTGCCTGTTTGTCTTCCGGGTTTCTGGTGTGTATGCGTGCGTGGCGATCAGCTATCCTTCACATGCGCAGCAGTGCCAAAAATTGCTGTGCGCATGCGCATCGGCCAGCTGATTGTAGGGGGCGCATGCGCGCCAGAACCCAGAAGTTTGGCTTTTCCAGAGCATGATCCCTTTGCATGCACGGCAGTGCCGAAAACTGGCCTGTGCATGCACACCTTCCAGCTGAGCGTCGGGCATGCATGCGCGCTAGGACCTGGAAGTTCGGCTTTTCCTGAGTGCGGCTGGAAATGCGTGCCACTCGGTGCCAAAAAGGTTCGCCATCACTGTCCTATACCATTCTGGACAAAGGGCTATCCAATATCTTCTTAAAAATCTCCAGTGATGAAGCATCCACAACTGTTGGAGGCAAGCTGTTCCACTGCTTAATTGTTCTTACTGTCAAGAAAATTCTCCTTTGTTCTAGGTTGGTTCTCTCCTTGATTAGTTTCCACCCATTGCTTCTTGTCCTGCCCTCAGGTGCTTTGAAAAATAGGTTGACCCCCTCTTTGTGGCAGGTCCTTTTCGGTCTCTTTAAAAGCCATAAGCCACAAATAAGGTGGAGGATAACTGGATATCAAGGAGTCATCTGTTTCAAAGACAATCATTGCCAAGAAGGTTCTTTTGCTGGCATCTGTGTAGGTCAGGGATGTCAAACTTGTGTTGTCACGGCATCATCACATGACATACTGCAACTTTTCCCCCTTCGCTAAATGGGACATGGGCATGGCCAGCATGTGACACATCTGGCCTGCTGGCCGTGAGTTTCATACCCCTGGTGTAGGTGATAGTCCCCCAGAGAAGGAATCTTCAACAAGCAATAGCAACAGCACTTAAACTTATATACTGCTTCATAGTGCTTTTACAGCCCTCTTTAAGCATTTTACAGAATCAGCATATTGCCCCCAACAATTTGGGTCCTCATTTTACCCATCTTGGAAGGATGGGAGATTGAGTCAACATTGAGCCGGTGATATTCGATCCACTGAAGTAGCCTGGAGTACTGCACTCTAACCACTGTGCCACCTCGGCTCTCTGACCTCCCTCCCTCCCTCTTATTTTTACTTTTTAAGAGGGAGGGATATAGCCAATGAATTGATTCTTACATACACATTCCCCAAGTCTGTAATTTGGGTTAAAATAAATATATCTTGAAGTAAAACTGAGATTATTCATTATAAAACAGCCATATACATCTGGACTCAAACATTCTGGTAACACAATTAGAAATAATTATTCTTCCTAAAAATTGGAAATGCTACAACAAAGAAAGAACATTTTATCCTATTTGACGGTTTTTCAAAACAGTTTTTAAGAAACCTTAGATTAGGGGTGTCAAAGTCGATTTCATTGAGGGCCGCATCAGGGTTGTGTTTGACCTTGGGGGGCTGGGGTGGAGGGGCCAGGGTGGGTGTGGCCAGCTCGACTTCACTCCTGTCGGGGGCGCTTATGGTGGCCCGAGCGTTCTGCCAGCAAAAATGGGCTCCCGAGCTCCATTTTCAGTGGCAGAGGGTTGCATTAGCTAGGGAGGCGTTTTCACTGGCAGAAGCACCGCGGGCCAGTCCTTTGCTGTTTCCAGGACGGCCCAGTGAGGCAGATCTAAGCACCCCACAGGCCTGATCTGGCCCTGGGGCCTTGAGTTTGACACCCCTGACTTAGATGGACTGCAGGCTGGATGGAGAATCTGTCCTGGTAAAGTTGTCCACTCTGTTGGCAGATAAATATGATTGGATTTGATTGTTATCATCACACACTGTCTTCGGTTCTCTACTTTACAGGAGATAAGAATTGTTTGCCAGTTCTGGAGAATACAATGTGTTTGAAGCTTAGCAATTTCAGGCTTCTCTAGTAATCTACGATTTCAAGTCGTTCAGTGGTTAAAAGATTTGAAATTTTAAAAAATCAAGTCTTTGAGGTAACATTTGACAAGTAAACTCAAATAATCTCCAGGCTTAGAAGTTCTAATGAGTATAAAATGCTGAAAGGAACATCTTACAATGAATAGCTAGACCTTTTTCAAAAGCAGTGCCCTGGCTGCTGGTTTACTACCCAAATAAGTTCAATTGTAATGACATACAGAGCTCTTTTTAACTTAAGTCATGGCTGTCTAGCAAAGTACTTGCTCCCTGATGTTTCTGATTGTCATTTAAAATCTAGTGGAAATGTCTTCCTTAGGGTGCCACATCTGCCAGGAATTTCATACATGGCAAACCAAGAGAGAACATTCTCAATTCAAGTATTCTTTTTGTTCCTCAGTTAGCATGAAGCATTTGCAAGCTTTCAGCTCCAGATTAACTTAAATTTTCTTGAAGTTATACCACACCTTTCTATTGGTATTTATTTATTTTATTTATTTATACATTTCTATACCGCCCTTCTCCCGAAGGACTCAGGGCGGTGTACAGCCATAATAAATAATACCAGCACAAAAATTAAAAACAATTTAAAATAATTTAAAGCATTTGGCCATATTTAAAACCCCTAGCTAAAACCCCTTTAAAACCATTAAAACCCACTTAAGTTAACTCATTCGGTCAAGCCGGCTTGCTGAAACAATAAAGTCTTCAGCGCACGACAGAAGATGCGGAGGTCGGGGATCCTCCCAATGTCCGGGGGCAGCTCATTCCATAGGGCAGAATCCCCCACAGAGAAGGCTCTCCCCCTCGGGGTCGCCAGCCGACATTGTTTGGCCGACGGCACCCTGAGGAGGCCCTCTCTGTGGGAGTGTATCGGACGGTGGGAGGCATGCGGTGTCAGAAGGCGGTCCTATAAGTATCCTGGTCCTAAGCCATGGAGTGCTTTGAAGATGGTGACTAGCACTTTGAAACGCACCCGGAAGACCACTGGGAGCCAGTGCATAATACAAATGTAGGATTTTCTTTTTTAAATAGAAAACATAAAACATACCTGTAAAGCCAATATCCATAAAATAATGAACAATTAAAATCAGAGTAGGCAATCAGATAATTCTAGGAAATGGGATAATCGCTTTATGTTGTGGACTACTCACATTGCCTTATTTTGCCCTTTAATCTGAAGCAATGTACAACCCTAATCAAAATGTTTTGTTTGTTCAGCTGTTAGTAGCCATCAGTTAAATATATACTTAATACTGCTCGATACATGGCCCAGCACCTATTTCAGGCATTACCATTATTCTGAAATAAGTATTTCACACAAGGCATATTGTCTTCCAGATACATTCTTCAAAAAAGAGTTCCTGAGTGCCTTAAGGTTCACATACTGTAATTCGTGAATCGTATTATCTTCCCTCTATTCAAAAGGATTCTTTATCCAGTGTAGGTTATAAACCTTAAGTGAACAATTGGAAATTGAGAATACTGTACAAAGTAATACAGGTAATCCTCAACTTACACCAAATTTAGCCCCAAATTTCTGTTGCTAAGCAAGACAATTGTTAAGTGAGTTTTGCCTCATTTTACGACCTTTCTTGCCACAGTCGTCAAGTGAACCACTGCAGTTGTTAAGTCAGTAACATGGTTGTAAAGCAAATCTGGTTTCCCCATTGACTTTGCTTGTCAGAAGGTTGCAGAAGGCGATCACATGATCCTAGGACTCTGCAACTATCATAAATACATCCCCGTTGCCAAGCCTCTTAATTTTGATCATATGATCATGGGGATGGTGCAATGGTCATAAGTGTGAAAAGTCATAAGTCACTTTTTTCAATGCCATTGTAACTTCAGACAGTCACTAAACAAATGGTTGTAAGTTGAGAACTACCTGTATTGATCCCAAATATACATTTGGAGAACGTTACGACTGATCAAGTGAGCAAAATAAAATGTTTCACATAAGGAATTTCAAATGATTCCAGGCTTGGTTCAGCCAGCTGTGAGGTTTTTCATTATCCAGCGGTCAGGATTCTGGAGGTATGGATAATATGGGAAAACTCTGTTTTTACCAGATGATAGAATGGGGGAATGCCACACATCTCCCCGCCCACAACAGATTCTTTAAACGAGATTTCTCTCTGTCTAGTTCAGGGGTCAGCAACCTGCGGCTGCGGAGCCGCATGCGGCTCTTTGGGCCTTTTGCTGCGGCTCCCTGTCAGGTGATCCCACCACTGGCTGGCCCCGCCCCTTGCCCTCCCCAGTCACTCCTCGTCTGGTCTGAGAAAGTAAGGGCGACGGTGGGGGATGGAGAAGCAGCCAGAGCAGAGGGACAGAGAGATACAGAGAGAGAGGAAGGGAGGGAGGGAAGGGAGAGAGAGATATGTCAAAAGGATTTTGTGGTTCCCAGTGTTTTTTAACAACTGGTTCTCTGCCCTAATGACCGGCTGGGTAGGCGTGGCTAGGGGGGGTGTCATGTGACTGGTGGAAGTGAGTGACATCGAGTTGGCCACACCCACCCAGGTTTTGTGGCTCCCTGTGTTTTCTTTTCTGTGGGAAATGTGTCCAAATGGCTCTTTGAGTATTTAAGGTTGCAGACCCCTTGTCTAGTTTCTGCAAATTTCTCTTCAAACTTCTGCTTCCAGTAACACAGTAATTAACAGGAAGGGCTCTCATGTGCTGTTGAAAGAACTACATTTCATCTGTTAACTGAACTATGAGCCAAACTGCTATTTGAAAAACATTATTTTGAATATTCTTCTAGTCCTCTTGCCAGAGATTAATGCATGTCATTTTTTTCCCGCATTAGTGCTGTTAATCTATGATTGATAGATTTTTAAAAGGTTACTTTTGAGGATCTTTGGTAAATTTTAATGAGTGTTTAGGTCTTCAGGACAATTCATATAAAATCCTGCCATTTTAATTTCTGTATACACATACACACAAACATGCATACTGTATGCATAAATGCATGTATACACGTTCTTGAAGAAAGCTGACCCTGTGGACCTTAAAAGACTTATGGTTTAGCTAAAGAGTAAAATACATTAATAAGAATGTCTTTTGGGCTATGCTTTCTTGGGGTTTGCCTTTCAGTTAATCTTGACTTCTGAAGACTGCCTGAATGAGTCCCTGCAGTTTTCTTGGCAAGGTTTTTTCAGAAGTGTTTTGTCCTTGCCTCTTTCCTAGGGCTACGAGAGAGTGATTGGCCCAAGGTTATCCAACTGGCTTTGTCCTCAAGGTAGGACTAGAACTCACGGTCTCCCAATCTCTAGTCTGGTACCTTAATCACTATACCCTATATCAGTGATGGCTAACCTTTTTGCCGTCACGTGCCAAAAGTGGGGGTTGCGTGGGGGGTCACGGGTGCGTGTGCCCACATCCATAATTCAATGTGCCCCGCCCTCCCGCATATGCACATGTGACCCCCACACACTTCCCCCTGCTTTTGGCACGCGATGGCACGGTGGGCCCGGTAGGCCTTCCCAGGCTCCAGAGGCTTTCTAGGAGCCTGGGGAGGGCAAAAACAGCCTTCCCCATCCCCCCAGAGGCCTTCCAGAGAACAGAAACAGTCAGTTTCCCGACTTCCGGTGGGACCGGAAGACCTGAAAATCAGTTGGCCAGGGCACGCATGTGCGCTGGAGTTGAGTTAGGGCAACACTCGCGTGCCCACCAATATGGCTCCACGTGCCACCTGTGGCACCCGTGCCATAGGTTCGCCATCACGGCCCTATATACTAGCTCGGTGGTGCATTTAGATAGGGTTATTATAGAAAATCTATTATAGATTTACATTATATTATATTATAGAAAATACAATATAATATATTGTGTTATCCAGGTTTCCAGCCTGATGCCTTAACTACTACACCAACCTGGCTGTCAAAGGACTATAATTATGTGGATTTAAAAGAGTGATGTATTTTTAATTAAGCCCAGTAGCTAATGTAGATGCATGTTAAATTACACCAGGTTCCCCCCCAAACATCTTTTTTTTTTTGCAAGTAATCGACATGGTTACTTAACCTCATGGTTAAATAAACTACAAGGAAACTGCCAGATGATATTTAATACAGTTCTATTAAAATATCTAGTCAGTTTTCATTGTAAAGAAAGCTACCTGTTATAGAAATAATGTTTAACTCTTGACATTCTGAAAGGTGCTGAAAAAGAGCACTTCTTTTTCAGAGGGCATTCGGTTATTGATCCAGTGATGGTTAGGTGTCCATTAGAGTTGTTTTGTTGTTATTTAAATAGGAGGTCAGACTTATACTTTAGGACTGCTTTTATTTTATGTTGCTAGAGTCTATATCAGGGGTCCTCAAACTTTTTGAACAGGGGGCCACTTCACAGTCCCTCAGACTGTTGGGGGGCCAGAGTGGCTGGGTGGGTATGACTATGTGGTCATGTGACTGGGTAGGCGTGGCTAGGTGGGTGTGGCCAATTTAGCAGTTTGTTTTGCCAATTTAGCAGTCCATTAAATAATACACACAAATTAAACTTTAATTTGTCTTGCTCCTGGGGGTGTTTTATTTGCTTTTGTTTGACTTTTCTTTTTACTAAATCATTTTTTAAGTTGTTTATGAGTCTAGTGGTCCACTTTAGAAAACTCAGTTTTGCAGCAATTCTTCTCAGCCCCAAGGACATTACAAACAACATCTCTCTGTGTCTTTCTCTCTCTCCTCCCTCCCTCTTTCTCTCTCTCTCTCTCCATCTCTCCCCTCCCCTTCCTCTTTCTCCTTTCTCCTCTCTCCCTTCCTCTCCCTCCCTCTCCTCCCCCTCCCTCCCCCTCTCTCTCATCTCTCTCTCTCTCTCTCTTTTCCTCCCTCTCCCTCTGTCCCAGGGGGAAGGAGAAGAACCCCTGAACTCCTCACTCCTGGGCGATCTCATGTGAAAAACAGGGCAGCTGCTAGCAAAGAGGGGAGAGTGCGAGGTTGATGCTTCTGGGATGAGGGGAGCTGGAAAGCGTCTGGGTCTCACCTGGCCTCTCTTCCTCTTTCAGCCATGTGTGCTGCCACTGCCATTCCAGCGGGCTTTCCTCGGGAGCAAAGCTGCCTCCACAAAGCATTGCGTGGTGTAATTATGCAGCAGGTGCAGCCTCTCCCATTGGGACCCTTCGGTCCCCCCCCCCCCCCCGGAGCAACGGTGGACTGAAGTCCCTGGCAAATCTTTGAGTTCTTTCCTTGGCTGGCAAAAAGCGCAGCCCGTTTTTGGCCCCCTCCGTCCCCCCCAGAAGCACTCTGATGGCCAAAAACAGGGTGCATTGATGCTTTCTGGGGCTTCCGCCCGCCCCTTTTTTGGCCTCCCCCAGCCTTCAGAAGCACTCTGCCGGCCCGCTGAAGCACTCTGCCAGCCCTTGCAAACATAAGTCCTGCACTTGGCTGAAGGGTGGGGGCCGGGGGTGGCAATGTGGGCGGGGCAGCCCCATGGTCCGCACGGCCCCATGGTCCGCACGGGCCAGATTAATGGCTTTGGCGGGCCGGATCCGTCCCGTGGGCCGTAATTTGAGGATGCCTGGTTTATAGGAATAGATATTTTAAAATGTAAATTAATAACATAGGTAGTAATAAATGCAAATTTGGGGTGCATGTTGTGTTGATTTCTGCTGTGATTTTGTTACAAAGCCACGTACTAAGCTATTGTCTGTCGGGATAAGTACTGTTATACAGAGAGCAGAAATGACATAAATGTAGTAAGCCAATCAAAGTAAAAGTATGAGAGGAGAAAAAGAAAACATTAAAAGTTTTACACTAACATAGCTAAAAGAGTTTAGACGAATACCATTTACAATACCTCTCTATACTCTTTCTACCCTTAAAAACAATTTAGTTTAACTAGGCCGATATACCCCTTCGTGCAGGTTTATTTTTTTTTTTATTTTTTTCATGCCATTTTTAGGATAACATTAACTCTGTCCCCATTAACAATTTAACATTTTGTTTTTGCAGTGAATCTGTGTCCTCTTTGATCTTCATTTCCAAGATATTCATAGAATATTTTTGTTGTTATTTTTAGTATCTATCGGAAACTTCATTGTCTTCTGAGTTTTAACCTTTCTGATATGATTCCTATAATTTCCTGAGACGGCCTTTGTGTTAGGGTTCTATTTTCTATTCAGATCTTTCTTTCTTTTTTTTTGTCCGACATCTTTGAGAGCTCCAAGTATATTCACTTTGGTTGCATTAGAGTCCTGTTTCCTTCTCATAAAAGTTGTTTATAATTATGCTCTTACTATATCACTTTGTAGGATTTTCCAGTCTTCCTAGACATGTTTCTCCTTTAAGAACTTCAAGCCATTGAATCTGGCCTATCTTCCCTTGAAGTTTATCAACATTTGCTCTTTTGAAATGCAATATGCAGATCTGACTTTTCTCAGTTTCTCCTCCATTGATACTATAAATCCAAGGGTAACACAATCACCTTCCTCTACCATGCCAGTCGGTTTTTGGTTTTTTTTGCAATGCTCCCTGTTGGTGAGGATTAGGCACAGATAGCAGACTTGTTCTTTCTTCCAACTTCTGACAACTGAAATTGACAGCAAGAGTGGACAAGAATTTGTTGGAGTTAACAAAGTTAACTTGGCAGAATTGGATTCCCTTCAGATGTCAGAATAATTGAAATAATTATCGGGATTGCGTGCCTCTTTGAAAGACTGGTTGTCTGACACAGAAAAGCCTCATCTGTGTCTTCTGCCTGCCCAGGTAGTCCATAATAAACTCCCGCGATGATATCACTTTTGTTTCTTTCCTTTTATTCTTATCCATACAATTTCAAGGGCATTTCCCTACTTTGGTCCTAGATTTCTAAGCAAGTATGTATTTTTCTTTTTATATCATGCAACATTTTCAGTCCTCCATTGCTGTAATGCAGGGGTGTCAAATGCAAGGCCAGCGGGCTGGATCTGGCCCACGGGGTGCTTAAATCTAGCCCATGGGGCTGGCCTGGAAATAGCAAAGGACCGGCTCATGATGCCTCTGGCAGCCAAAATGGGGTATGGGGGGGCCATGCACAGCCCCCACGCACCCTGTTTTAGGTCTGGATGGCCTCCTGCAACACTTTGCCGGCCAAAATGGGGCACTGCCCAATTATTTTTTTTTTTCGTTTTTTTTAAAAAATTATTTATATGCCGCCCTTCTCTGGAGACTCAGGACAGCTTACAATGCGTTAAACAATAGCCTTCATACTTTTGTATATTTTATACAAAGTCAGCTTATTGCCCCCACAAACCAGGTCCTCATTTTACCCACCTTAGAAAAGATGGAAGGCTGTGTCAACCTTGAGCCTGGTGAGATTCGAACTTACAGTAATTGCAGACAGCTGGATGTTAAATGCTGCCTTAGTAGGAGGCATTAGCCTGCTACACCACTCAGGCTCCTTTTTGGCCAGCAAAGTGTTGCAGGAGGCTGTCCAGGCCCCGTGGCCGGTTTTGGCCGGCAAAGTACTGCAGGAGGTGTCCATCCCATCTCTCCCCCACCCACCCAAGCCAGCCTGTGGAGAAGTACAATGCTGATCCGGCCCTCTAAGAAATCCAGTTTAACACCCTTGCTGTAATGGTATGTGGGGATGACCTTGGGAGACAGGAGGAAGAATTCTAGCCTAGATAACAGTCATGCAAAAGGCAGAGGGAAAAGGGATATGGGAAGCATCTTGGAAAGGAACTTCTCTAATTTTTCTGGAAAATAAAAATAGAGGAGAGGAGAGGTGCTTCCAGACTTGGAAGGCTGATGTCAGCCCTTCAAGATAGTCTACACAAGAAACACAAACCATGAGTAATAACCCTACCATTATTGTAAGGTTAGAGTAACAAAAACTTGCATGTAGGAATCTACAGGACTTCCAAAGTCAATTTGCTGAGAAACTCTTGATTTCCAGGTTCTCTCCTTATGTTTGAATTACCTGAACTTAATCCTTGGTTGCATGCTCTCCTCTGAGTTTTTGCTACCTTAGCCCTTTTGTTCTCTTGTGAGGCTCTTCTGATGAGACTGGGTACCACCTGCCCGACACTTCCTTGTCATCATAAGATGTAGCCCGTCTCTTCCCAGGAGTCCTTTATGAAGTGTAAGTCATTGTCATTTGATCCAAATCCTCCTTAGTGACACCATCTATGTAGTCTGTTTCTGCTGACTATATTTAACTCTCTGCCATCTTTTTTAAGACTCTTCCTTAACACCAGGTTATTGCTTAACTATTTACACTGAGAAGTATTTAAACATTTGACAAGTTTTAATACCCTTCCTGAATTAGAATAAGTCAAGTTTCCACCAACTGCTTCTTTTGAAAAAATTCAACCAGAAAACTCAGTAGCAAAGAAATGGTATCCAATGACAAGAAAACAATTTCCCTATTCTTTGTATACCGTATGTGTTGAAAGATATTCATAATTTCCTGAAGTGAAATATTTGTGCATTCTAAATTAATAGTGCCAAATTTCATTGCTATCCAGTGACTAAAGTCATATTTTCTTTGAAATTTTATTAATGTATGTTTTTCAAGCTTATAATGGTGCAAATTTATTCTAATTGTGTTAAAGAAAAAGTCTGGTATGAAAATTTAAAACCCATCAGTTTTCCTTAACTTGAATAATGAAACTAAGTAATGTCTGTTGCTAATAAATGCTATATCAAAATGCATCTTCTAATGCACCATATGGAAACTGTTATTTAAAAAAGAAAGCCTTTCTATCAGAATCAATTACATGTGCATGTAGAATTCTTCCAGCTTGTGAAAGTCAGAGGCACATATCTTCTGAATAATTATTAGGAAATGTGATGGGAGTTATATTTTAGATGTTGAATTGATTAGTGCTTAACAGAAACAAAAATCCAATTCTACAAAACATTTAAATCATAGCACGATTTTCAATCTTAAAAAAATATAATTTACACCCTAGCTTTTCTTCTACTACTTCTATAGGACTCTTAAATTATAAGCTGCCAAACAAATGTCCAACTTCTCTGAAAGTTAAAATCGGGTGGCAATGAGTTTACAATTTTGTTTGCAGAGATATTGATAATAGCTTATCATTTGGCTACTTGAACATCATTAGATCTCCTAACTCTAGTAGTAGAAATAGTTGTTCCTAGAAGAAATCTCCATTTCTAGTTAACTCCAGAGATGTATAACATTTGGATTTAAATCTATAATTTGGAGAGAGATTACAGGAAACACTCTTCTGATAAGTGACAATCTTTATAATGCAACCTTTTGGAGTATTTTTAGTTTATTGTAGCAGGCAAAATAGAGTTATTTTCAAAATATAATATCTATGCACCTGAAATCTCCTCAGTTATTGTTTGCTACTTTTCAATCACTTCTAGTTTGCTAACTCAACAGCTACTGACGCCTGTTCTTTTCTCATACCTAGTGATTTTGGTAATTGTAATAAAAACTGGTTGATTCAAGTTTTATTAGTAGCACTAGGCTCCTTCATTCAATAGTTCCAATTGTACTGTATTAAATAGTACCAACATTCTCTTTCTCTTGTTTTATAAGAGGTGGTAGCAAAATAATCACTGAGACTTTATCTTTCCTTCTGATCCTTTACTCTCATTCTTTTATTCATCTCTTTTCACTTTTTCCTACCCCTTTCTTACAGGGATGGTAGACAACTGCCTTTCTCCTTTGATTCTCCTCACCTCTTAGAAACATGCTTATTTATGTCCTTTGTGGAAAATGCCTTCACTTGATTCTTCTGTTTGTACTAACTTCTGTCCAGCTCTGAGCAGATCTGAATGACTACCTGCTTAGTAGTTAAAATATTCTTTGGAGCAGCCCTGCAGATGATCCTGTGCTTGTCTCTCCCTAGCAAATCATCCTAAATAGGGCTGCTGAACAACAGTTGGGGAATAAGATAAGAGCAGAGAAGTAACTACATTTTGCTGTCCCTTATCACCACATGCCACTTTGAATATGAGAAGTTGTTTAATAAATTCTTGCCTATTAATTCGAATGTACAGGTGTTAATCCTATTATATGCCATAGGCCTTTTCATTTAGGAACTCCTTTTTATAATGTGATAGTATAATTAATTGTACTGTTTGGAGCATTAGTCATTTAATCCTGTACTTGTACGCACTTAGAGCCAGTTTGATGTCATGGTTGAGTTGCTGGATGGGAAAGCAGGACACCCTTAAGGGCATTTCAGTTCTATTAGCATTCCTAATTCAGTTCTGTTAACTTCCTAACAATGAGGACAATTAACCAGTGGAACAGCTTGCTGTCAGAAGTTGTGAGTGCTTCATCACTGGAGATTTTTAAGAAAAGACTGGACAGTCACCTATCCAAAATGGTATACAGTCTCTTGCTTGAGCGGGGTGGGGGTGGGGGGTGGTTGGACTAGAAGAACTCCAGTTCCCATCCGGGTCTATTCTTCTTTTTTTTAAAATTTGATTTATATGCCGCCCTTCTCCGGAGACTCAGGGCGGCTTACAATGCGCTAAGCAATAGCCTTCATACTTTTGTATATTTATACAAAGTCAGCTTATTGCCCCCACAAACTGGGTCCTCAATTTACCTACCTTAGAAAGGATGGAAGGCTGAGTCAACCTTGAGCCTGGTGAGATTCGAACCTGCAATAATATTCTGATTGATTGACCTTATTGGCTTCTCTCTAGAACCCACTTGCTTTGTATCCACCCACTGTTTCAGTCTCTGCTAATGCAGAAGCGCTATTCAGACTTTCTGCCCTTACTCCGCTGGATAATCAACAGTAGTGGGTTTTTTTGCCCTCACAGCGCAGCACAGAACCCCTCAGAGCTCACAGCTTCTTTGGTTGCTCTCCTCTCTGTCTCTCATAGAACTCCTCTGACAAACTCCGTTAACCTGTTTTGTTTTGGGGGGAAGACTGTTCTTTAAAATCTGGTGAAAGTCTCTGAATTATTTAACATTGGCTCATAAGATGTGGGATGATCTTCACCAGTGTGGCCATTGCTACACCACTAGGTTCCTCACTCTCTATGAAGAAAGAATCAGATCAGAGTACTTACTATATACTATGCTGAATTGTATTCAAAAGTAGAGTTAAAAGCATACTTATTGGAAATAAGTTGTGTGTTTGTATGTGTGTGTTTCTGAGTAAACGTTCTCAGAATTGTGCTACAAGAGACATGGAACCTCTGAAGCAGGGGTGAAATCTACTTACCTTCCTTACAGGTTTGGAAGTGCTCACGCCGCGCGCTCGCTTTGCTCGTGCGTGTGTCACATGCACACACAGACCCTCTGCACATGCACAAAACCTTCTGCACATGTGCAGAGGGTAAAAAACACATTACTTCCTGGTTAAAACCAGGAAGTAACGACACACGGGTGGGTGGGTAGAGCCTCGTGCCACCATCGCTACCGATTCTCCGAACCACCTGCCACAATCGCTACCGGATCACTTGATCCGGTCCGAACCAGGAGCATTTCACCCCTGCTCTGAAGACCATCATGCTTTCCAGAATTGGAGGTAGAAGTTAACTGCTTTCAGCCTGAAGTAGCCTGGTTGTCTGAATTTTCTTGCCCATATATGGAGAATTTTTACCTTTCAGAGTTGTTTGGAGTTCCCAAAATAATTGGGGGGAAAATTGGAAGATACCTTCAAGATGCTAATACTTTTTTCTTGCCACACCTCATTGATTTTCTTTTTAGTCTCTGTGTATTGACACATAGAGGTCTGTCTACGTGCAAAGAATCATTTGGAAATAGTCCATTGCTGAGCCTTGGGTTGGAGTTCCCTTCCTCCTCAGTGTGTCTGCAACTGAATAGCGCTCTTATCTTCCATTTAAGCTCTTTTCTAGTTATTGCATTAGCAGCTGTCTTCACTTTCTTTTCAGCCAATAGTGACAAAATGGTGGAAATGATTTTAACTTGATTAAAAGATAGATGTGGGGAGAAATGGCAGGCAGAAACAGACTTGTTGTACAGTTTTGGTTTTAAATGTATTTATTTAAATGTGTGTGCCTTTTGCATCAGGTGCTTGTTGGGAAAACATAAATCAGAATAGACTGTAAGACTGAAATCTTCATAGTGTTGCTTTAAACCAGGTGTTTCCAGCCTTTTGGCTTGCCTGGGCCGCCTTGAGTGAAGAGGAATTGTCTTGGGCCACATAGAAAAGATATAATATAGTTAATGTATATAAATTACATAACAATGTTAAAAGTTTACAGTTTTATGGGCCACATTACTGTCTGTCCAGGGCCACATGTAGTCCACAGACCACAGTTGGACACATCTGGTTTAAATCCTAATGGAAAACTAGCAGTGGTGGGTTGCTCCCGGTTCAGCCCAGTTCGGCCGAGCCGTTAGCGGTGACGATGTGACGTCACCGAACCGCTTCTCTGTGACTGGGAGCTGGGCGCTCCCACCTGCCCCAGCTTTATTCCTACTTTTATTTCTTGTTTTTTTAGCCCAGCTGATAGTCGCTGTAGAGTAGATTGCCACTCCTCAGCTGGCCAAAAACCTAACGCGCTTGCGCAGAGCACAAGTTTGGCGCATGTGCGAGCAAAGAGAACCGGTAGTAACACCGGTTGGAACCCACCACTGAACGCGAGTCTTTAAAAGTCATAGGCTCTTAAATTTTATACACACACACATACACACATACACACACATATACATAAATATATTATAAATATATAATATATTAATCCCATGAATATAATGCCTACTCTCCGGGGCTTCCAGAAGTTTCTTACTAGATGACTCTCTTCCTAGGCATGAGAATAGTGTGTTTGCAAAACCTCTGTTGTGTTTTTTATTGCTTTAGTTGCTTTTTAATCTGTGTTTTGTTGGCATGTAATTTTTTAGTTGCATATTTTGTTGTTGTAAACCACTCAGAATTTTTTGGAATGGGAAGCCTTAAACATAATTATAACAATAAATATCTACTAGAAAATACTTCGAAATAAATACAAGCTTTTTATATTATGTAGGAACTTATCTTAATCACCACAGTTACAAAATGAGCTAATTGAAAAAAATATGCCATTTGTTACTCATAACAAGAGCTTCTTTTTAGAGTTTGAAAGACTGTTTTCAACTAAACTGGTTTCCTTCTGCTTCCTTTGATTCTTTTTAATAGCTCCATTTAAAGACAGTATTGAGGGGGAAAAATACCCTGTAATTCTATTTTTTTGTAAGCAAAGTCCTACAGAAATTATCAGTTGAAACTCCCTTTCTGCGAAGTGCTCAATAACATAGATTCAAATTTGTTGTACTTTCCAATTCTTCTACTTGTAAAACTTTTAACAGTTATGACGACTCAAAGCATCAATATTTCATCCTTCACGGTAACTAAAATCGCATACACTGTACACCTTCTCTCAGTTGTAAACCATCTGCTATTTTTATTGTTTGTTTTCACTCTTCAGTTTGATAAAGGATATGCTTACAGCATCCGGCATAACTATGGAAAAGAAGGCAAGAGAACGGATTATACTCCGTATAGCTGTATGAAAATTATCCTGTCCAATCTCCCAGGCCAAGGGGATTATCACGGTGAGTGCTTCTTCCTGACAGGCAGTTTTAGAAGCCAATGGATTGGTTGGCTGTATTAGTGGCAGAAGTTGGATTTGTGGCTTAAGGCAGCCTTCACTGTCAAGTCGAGTGTGCGGCTCCTCTTCTGACAATTTGTCTTATTATTGAACCAGGTCAGACAAAAGAGGTTTGTTCGGTCTGCTGAGCCTTGCTGCATTTCTTCTTTTGCTTGTTTTCATCCCCACAATGTTCAAAGCAACAAGTGCCTTTTCTTTGCCAGAAAACTGTCAAAGAGCTATATAAATAATTGGATTTGAGAGGGTCCAGAAACCAGACACACTCCGGAATCTTTGAGTTGTTGTAAATCTAATGATTTATTGTCTCTAGAATGAAATGGGGAGTACGGAGTAACATTTCCACAAATTACATACAATCAGGTTTTCTTCTAAATGTTTAGTTTTTCCTTTAAGAGACTCGTTTTCCTCTGATCACTGGTATGTCACTTGCCAATTATAGTGAATTGTTTACTTTGTCGTTTATTTCCTCCCAATCATTTAAATCCAATACCCTAGAGTAGGGTGTCAAACCCGCTGGCCGGATACATCACGTGCTGGCCCCACCCAGTTTAGCAAAGGGGGAAAAAGTCCCAATACATCACGTGATGTTGCCGTGACGACTTGAGTTTGATACCCCTGCCCTAAAGTATAGACCTGGGTGCTCAGAAAATTGTATTAAGAAGAAGATATATTAATAAATGTGTTTTTTTCTTTTATAAAATGGGTAAATAATAATCTAGTTTATTCCTCATTTTTTCTATGTTTCTATAGAAGTCATTCAGGCTTGATTGTAGAATTAGAATGCTACCAATACTGTTTAGGATATATATTTATAGGACTAAAGAGACAGAGAGCCAGTTTGTGCTTAAGGTACCAAGTTAGAAACTAGGAAACCATGAGTTCTATAATAATAATAATAATAATAATAATAATAATAATAATAATAATAAT
>WNWU01000017.1:6132621-6156641 GCA_012654045.1 Ptyas mucosa | reverse complement strand
ATAATAATAATAATAATAATAATAATAATAATAATAATAATAATAATAATAATAATTTTATTTCTATACCGCCCTTCTCCCGAAGGACTCAGGGCGGTATACAGCCTATTAAAAGCACAAAACAAACATCAATTAAAATAATTAAAATTATTAAATAATTCGGCTCAATTTAATACCCCCAAAATTAAAACACCTGATTTAAAATTATTACATTGATAACCCAGCCTGGCGGAACAACAGGGTCTTAAGGGCACAGTGAAATACCCGGAGGTCAGAGATCTTACACATTTCCGGGGGCAGTTCATTCCATAGGGCTGGGGCTCCCACAGAGAAGGCCCTCCCCCTGGGTGTCGCCAGCCGGCATAGCTTGGCCAATGGCACCCTGAGGAGATCCTCTCTGTGAGAGCGAACTGGCCGGTGGGAGGCTATTGGTGGCAGAAGTTGGTCTCGAAGGTACCCGGGTCCTATGCCATGGAGCGCTTTAAAGGTGGTGACCAACACCTTGAATTGCACTCGGAAGACCACTGGGAGCCAGTGCAGCTCGTGCAGGAGGGGTGTCATGTGGGCACATCGGGTTGCGCCCATAACCACCCGCGCGGCCGCATTCTGGACCAGTTGGTGCCTCCGAGTCCTCTTCAAGGGGAGCCTCATGTAGAGAGCATTACAGTAGACCAACCGGGAGGTGACAAGGGCATGAGTGACCGTGCGCAAGGCGTCCCGATCCAGAAAGGACTGCAACTGGTGAATCAGGCGGACCTGATAGAAGGCCCCCCTGGCCATGGCTGTCATATGCTCTTCTAAAGACAGCCGTGCGTCCAGGAGGACACCCAGATTGCGAGCCCTCTCTGTGGGGGACAAAGATTCACCCCCAATAGTCAGCGATGGCACCAGCTGACTATATCGGGACGCCAGCCACTCAGTCTTGGAAGGGTTGAGTCTGAGCCTGTTTCTCCCCATCCAGACCCGCACGGTCTCCAGGCAGCGAGACATCACATCAAGGGCATCGTTGGGGTGGTCTGGGGTGGAAATGTACAGCTGGGTGTCATCAGCGTACAGATGACATTTCACCCCAAAACCACGGATGATCTCACCCAGCGGCTTCACATAAATGTTGAACAGAAGGGGCAAGAGGACCGACCCTTGCAGCACTCCCCATACGAGACGCCTCGAGGTTGACCTCTGCCCCCCTGACAACACAAACTGCGAGCAGTCAGAGAGGAAGGAGGAGAACCAGCGTAAAACAGTACCCCCTGTTCCTAACCCCCTCAACCGCTGCAGCATGATACCATGGTCGATGGTATCAAAAGCCGCTGAGAGATCTAATAGGACTAGGACAGAGGAGCAACCCCTGTCCCGAGCCCTCCAGAGATCATCCACCAACGTGACCAATGCCGTTTCAGTGCTGTACCCCTGTCTGAAGCCCGACTGGTACGGGTCCAAATAGATAGCTTCATCCAGGTGTCGGGGAAGCTGTCGTGCCACCATGCTCTCGACAACCTTCGCCACAAAACGAAGGTTGAAGACCGGACGGTAGTTAGCTAATTCAGCCGGGTCCAGGGAAGGCTTCTTGAGGAGGGGCCTCACCACTGCCTCTTTCAAGGCGGCAGGAAAGGCACCCTCACTCAAAGAAGCGCTTGTAATTCCCTGGAGCCAGCCTCGTGTAACCTCCCGGGAGGCCAGTACCAACCAGGAGGGACACGGGTCCAATAAACACGTGGCAGCACTAATCTTACCCAGAACCCTGTCCACATCCTCGGGAGCCACAGGATCAAACTCCTCCCAGATAATATTCTCAAGACCTCCCCTCGTCTCCTCCCGTGAACTCATCCAGTCGGATTCCAAGCCATCCTGAATCCGAGTGACTTTATCATGCAGGAATTGCACAAAATCCTCAGCACAACCCTGCAAGGGGTCTTCTCGTGCTCCCCCCCGAAGAAGGGAGTGGGTCACCCTAAACAGAGCGGCTGGGCGGTTCTCTACAGATGCGATAAGAGCGGAAAAATGGTTAGATTTTGCCGCTTTTATCGCCACTAGGTAGGTTTTGATATAAGACCTCACCTGTGTCCGGTCGGAAACGGATTGACTAGTCCTCCAAATGCTCTCTAGGCGTCTTTTCCGACGCTTCATCTCTCTCAGCTCCTCAGAGAACCAAGGAGCCAATTGAGATCGGCATCAGGTCAGAGGCCGCAAAGGCACGACGCGGTCCAAAGCTCCGGAGGCCGCACTCTCCCAGGCGGCCACCAGCTCTTCAGTCGAGTCGTGTGCCAGAGTCTCAGGAAACGGCCCAAGCTCCGTCAGGAACCTTTCGGGGTCCATCAGGCGCCTGGGACGGAACCATCTGGTCGGTTCCATCTCCCTGCGGCGGGGGAAAGCGGTAGGAAAGTCCAGGTGAAGGAGCGAATGATTTGTCCATGACAAGGATTTAATATCTAGGTCCCCTCTACCAAGATCATTCAACCACTGACCAGAGATGAAAATCAAGTCCAGAGTGTGTCCCCCCCATGTGAGTGGGGCCTTGAACTAACTGGGTCAGGTCCATAGCCGTCATGGAAGCCATGAACTCCTGAACCACCTCTGACGCCTCACCCACAGATGGGAGGTTGAAATCCCCCATGACAATAAGTCTGGGGGTATCAACCGCCACCCCGGCAATGACGTCGAGTAGTTCGGGCAGGGTCGCTGTCACGTGGCAGGGAGCCAGGTACGTAGTCAGCAAACCCATCTGCACCCCACGGCCCCACTTCACATAAAGGGACTCACATCTGGCTATCTGAGGAACAGTGGTCTCCCTCGGACAAAGACTTTCCCGAATAATCATCGCCACTCCCCCACCCCTCCCCTGGGCCCTTGGCTGATGAAATGCACGGAAACCTGGTGGGCACATTTCAGCGAGGGGGACCCCCCCCTCTTGGCCCAACCAGGTCTCCATAATACCAGCCAGGTCTGCACCCCCCTCTAAAAGAAGGTCACAAATGAGGGGGGCTTTATTAACAACCGACCTGGCATTACACAACATCAGCTGCGGACCCTGGGCCTGAGACTCTGTGCAACCCAGGACACGAGTCGCGCATTGGGGGCTGGAGTGCGCAATTGCTCGTAAACAGCGTGTGTGCACCCCCAATACATGATATGGCCCCCTGCGCCCGTCATATCTGCCTCTCCCACTCATTATTTCAATTTCGTTGCCCTTCCTGTCACCCCCCTGCTCCCCAGTTAAATTTCTTTTCACAACCCCTCTGCTCCAGCCAATCGCCCCATCACATTTGATATGGAACCAGCGGGATGATTTTGCACCAGTCATTCTCTGTCAGCCCTAGGAAGCAAGCAATGGTAAACCACTTCTGAAAAATCTTGCCAAGAAAACTGCAGGGACTTTCCAGGCAATCACCAGGAATCAATAATATTAAAGTATTAAAGGAGAGCTACTTTGGTCTAGCAATTAAAGCACCAGACTAGATACTGGGAGACTGTGGATTCAAATCCCGCCTTAGCCATGAAAGCCAGCTGGGTAATCTTGGGCCAGTCACTTTCTCCCAGCCCAATCCATCTCACATGGTGGTGGTTGTGGGGAAAGTAAAAGAAGGAATATGAAGGTGGTAATCATCAACCTTGGATATGTTTACCATCTTCAGTTTGGCCAGAACTACTTTCAAATATCAGTGCCAGCATATTGGTTGAGAATTGTGTCAGGTTATAAACCAAGATTACTAAAGAACCACAATACTCAGGCTGAACAGATCTTGTTGAAAAGTTTGCACACCGGGGTGGGGTGGGTGGGTGAGGGGGTGTAGTTATTTTTCTGTATTTTATAATCTGGTAGATAATAAATAAGCACTGTTTTCTGGATTCTCAGGTGCTTTGCTATGCCAATTTATGAATAATTTTTACTCCCCCTTTTCTTTTCGTTAGGATGCCCATTTCGCCATAGTGACCCAGAGCTGCTGAAGCAGAAGCTTCAGTCGTATAAAATACCTCCTTCTGGAATCGGTCAGGTACAGAATCTATTCTTCTGATACTTTGGTAATGAGGCATGAGAAATATCTTTTTAGTTTTATTTCATAATTATGGACAATGAATGCAACTGTCTCTTAAATCATAGCATACAACTTGTTTTGATGTTCTCACCTACTGGTGCAGGCTGCACGCGCAGTGTGCCTGGGAAGATCACGGAAGGCTGCATGCAGTCGGGGTCGCTGTAGGTGGGAGAAAAAGTGAGAGTAATTTGCTCTAACCAATTGCAACCTTCCCTGCTGGCTTCCCCATTGACTCGAGGAAGTCAGCAGGGAAGGTTGCCAATGACAGTCATGTGACTGTGGCTCCCTACAACTTATAATATCGAGCTGAATACCGATGTATGTGGATCGTGATCACATGACTGCAGGGTTGCTGTGATGTATGGAACTTTGAGGACGGGTTGTATGTCCTTTTTTTTTAACTACCATAACTTTGAATGGTCACTGAACAAAAGGCTATAAGTTGAGAACCACCTGGATGGTGTTAAATAATTCCATTTACAAAGTTAATTTCTATTGTCTTATTTTGAACACATCAGTTGCAGTGTTATATGGTAAAGAAGATTGAGAGAATGTACTTATTTATTAATAGTTGAACAAATGTTACTTCTTCTCTATAGTATAGAATAATATAGTTTTTTATAATAATGGGCAAGAGAAGTTCTAACCTTTTGTGGCATTTCCTTTAATTACCTTGAGAAAGTGAAGGCAGAAATGCATTGTTTTTGTTTGGTTTCTTTCCAACTGAAAAATTAGGATTTTTAAAAATAAAGTGAAATCCCTCGATGATATAAATAGAGATATTCCTATAATTTTCAGTGTTGGATGTTAAAAATAAAATGCCTAGAGAAAGCAGATGGCAGATTTGGCTAGGCAAAGAAATGAATGTCTTTGTAAAACCCTTAAAGAACAAGCTGAGTTACACTGGGGTAGTGAGAAACTGACCTGGAACTACAAAGATGTCTCTAAATATGTTACAGTTGCTGCACTTCAATCACATTTTAAGTCACCTTTCAAATAAAAATGAAGGTTAGAAGTAGATAAAATGCAGCAAGCCTTTATTGAAAGATTGAGACTTTAGGAATAAAAGTAACTATTTTATTTGAAAAATGCTCCATGCTGACCTTGAGTAAATGAAGAGATCAATGATTGTAAAGCTAAAGGAAGCTAACCGTGCTAAGTTTATACGTAGCAGAATAGCCCATCATCTGATTTCATTGATATGATCCAGAGAAGAGTGGGCAATAAACTGTAATAAGCGTTCTTGCCTCATACACCATCAGTAATAAGCGTTTCTGCCTCATACACCCATTGCCTGGCTAAAGCAGTCCTTCAGGTCAGAGTGTTTTCAGTAACAGGTAGTAGTGGGCTTCTGAAAGTGGAAGTGTGTGTAATATCTTATGGAATGCCACCTGAATGTATCCACACATGCACACATATTGTCCTATACCTGACTAATTTTTTTTTTAATTTTTTAAAAATGTTCTCCTCTAGATTGGAGAGAAAGGGATTACAAGAGAGTAAGCAGGCACACAATGGAGAAAACACCAGCAGTTTGCACTTCCTACTCAGAGCTGCTAGCTCCAGCATGTTACTTTTAATTCCCCTTTGTATGCTTGCTTACTCCCTTGTAATCCTTTCCTCGCCAATGAATGCAAATGCAAACATTATTTCTCTTGTTAATTATCCTAGTGCCAGGGTAAGTATTCCAAAATACAGGGGAGTTGGGGGAAGAAAGGAAAACTGAAGTAAAATCATAAGCACCGTTGCCTCGTCTGATTTTCCACCTAGCAATTACTTTGCTTAACAATTGAGTTGCTGGTTCTAATTGTGGCCACTAGATTATGTGTGTTTTTTCTCACCTTTCATTTGACAAAACCTGTTTTATATTGCTGTTAAAGATATCTAGAGTTCTTGGCTTCCCTTGCTGATTATATTTCTTCCAGAAGCCAAGGCAATATGGAGATTAAAGTAAAATTAGTCTGCAAAGTTTTTAATTTAGCTATCAGGTAGGAACTATGTTCGCTCTCAGAGATGCAACAGCTTTATATGAAAGTGGCTGCACACAGTGATTGAATAAAAGCGTGATCCAGAAAGTGCTTCTTGGAATGTTGTTTTCACAGATCATTTGCCAAATCTTTCCATTGATTGCAGGATTAGTTCATTTAACGCAACAGCATAAATACCTGCACACTTTATAGGATTCCCAGGTTCATCACTGCAGTTTCAACAAAATGGGACCTTTTAAAGCAGAAGTACCCATATTTTTCTATATGGACTTTAGTAAGATTTTAGAGATCACGTGAAACCATGTTTGTGTGAAAAAATAAATAAGCATCGGGGCATTGGAATGAATCCCAGTCTACACCATAAGCACCATACCAGATTTATGATAACTCTAAATCCTGCTAAGATTCACATAGAAAAATATGAATATTTGTGCTCGAAAGGATGCTCATTTCTAGAACACAAAGTACCATCAGAATTGGCACATTCTAGAAGAAAATGAGACAACAGGCACAGTTCCAGGAGAAAAATCAAGTGTTCTAGTAAACATCAGAACATTCTGTTACTAGACTGTGAAATTCTATATGCCCCGGGTCCTGTGATTCAGATTTAACTGCCTGCAGGCTACCCAGAAAGTTGCCAGAATACTGTCCATTTTTTCCTGTTAAGCCAAGGAAGTTTTCTATATATGTTAGATCTATGATACAATATTATAATATCTTCTGGGTTGTGTGTCATGGCAAATTAATTTGAGGCTCTATTTGCAATATGCATAACTATAGATTTTTTTTCTTCAAAACTGCTACCTGCTTCAGTTCAAAATCAAAGAGACCGTGCCAAGCTTGAGATTCTTTTGGCTGGTTGACTTGTTTTTCACATTGTACTTAACAGGCGGTGACAGCAAAGGCAGATATTTAATCAGTTTTGCTTGTAACAGCAAAACAGACCCAGTAAGCACTTCTTTGGCAGCAGTGTGGTTTGATATATTCAGCAAATATTATTTGTACATCTGTCAATAACTATAAGGCAGTCTCCATAATGAGGACAGCAGGGATTTGTGCTGGAGTTTATTGCCACTCTTGACTTTAAAAGGTCAGCCTCTCAGAAAAAGGGTTAGAAATTTGCATTCCTCAAAAATGTTCCTTCTACTGAAGCTATCTCTCAGTTACAGCAGTTTTCTATGGCTGATAAGCAGCACATATAAAAAGAATAATTATAGATCAGCAGTGGGGATAAAATGACATGCAACTTAAATTTTAAAACGCCATTGCATTCTGCTGATAAGAATGAGTGCTTTTGCTGGACAGAAGCGATTACAAGGTAGAATTGGGAAGCAAATTGTATTTACAAGAGATAGAAAAATGTTTCTAGTAGGAGTTCAAAACTGACAATTTCTTTTCTTGTTCGGGGAACTGCTGCTTAGAAACAACTTACTTTGCGGGCTGATGTCTTCAAGGGGCGAAACACATGGCTTTCCACTACTTCTTTTGTAAATTACTACAGTTTCTTAGTTGGTATCACAGTCCTATTTTGCTACCCATGCATGAAAAAGCTGTGTGTAAGGAGTGACCACACATGTTGAGTAATTTGTGTTTCAGTTTCTCAAATGCAAACATTTATTTGCAGCCATAGAAATATTTTTTGAAATAGATATCCTGGAAATAATTATTCCAAATATAATAGCCACAATTTTTCTACATTTTGATTTGAGTTTGAGTTTGAAACTTTTGATAGTAGCACTGGAGCACATATGTCAATTCTGTCGTGCTTTCTAAAGATGTGTTCTCTTTATGGACTGGAATTGGGGTAAGTGTGTGTGTGTGTGTTTTAATCAGTTCACTTTCTTTTTTAGATTTTGGACTTGGTGAAAGGTATGCATTATCAGCTGGCCTGCCAAAAATACTTCGAACTGACTCATGATGTAAGTACTTATTTCATTGTTGTGTTTGGGAACCACACTAAAACCTCTAGAACAGTGTTTCTCAACCTTGGTCACCTGAAGATGCGTGGACTTCAACTTCCAGAATTCCCCAGCCAGCTCTGCTGGCTGAGGGATTCTGGGAGTTGAAGTCCACGCATCTTCAGGTGACCAAGGTTGAGAAACACTGCTCTAGAAAAACCAAGAAACTATTCTGTTCACAGTCATTGCCAGTGCCACTCATTATTAGTTATGCTGAGCTAATGATTAAATAGCAGATATCTTTGATTCCATGTAACAGTTAACACTTGTTAATTATAAACTATTACCGCTTCTCTGCTTTTCTCCTCCTGGAGAAAGGTGTATGGATCCTGTGGATGTGTGGATCCTAGTGTTTTTGAAGCTCAGAGACTGGAATCTGAACGAGATCTAATCTCTGCAGTTTCTACGGGTTCCTCCACTCCAATTTCTGATTGTGCTCTACAGTCTCTTAGACCAGTGTGTCTTAACTTCAGCAATTTTAGGAAGTGTGGATTTCAACTTCTAGAATTTCCTAGTCATTTGAGAATTTTATATCATCTGTTATATTTTACAAGGAAGGGAACCCTAGATTTATGTTCTAGACTACTGCTAGAACATAAGGTGAAGACTGAATGCCTGATGACTGTGTTCCAGTTGAGACAAACAATTGTTTTCCTCACGTATGATATGGATATGTTTCCACTTCTTTCTTATCTCAATTATTTGTTTGCCTTAACTGATAAACTTGTGCATTTACACCCACACTAATGGATTCTTGTGCTTGAATGCCTCTTAAATACTTTGCTATCATGAATGATTTGGCTGAGCCAATATTCTTAGTAAACATAATGTGTATCGAAATATGTTAGTAAGCTGTCAGAGCCATTAGGTTATAAACAGTAATAATTAGAGCAGTTGCCATTAAACTTGGCAACGCACATATCCATGATTATAAGGAAACTGCCAGTTTTAATGTAGCTTTCACAAGCATAATGCATTTGATATTGTGCTAACTGTTGCCTTTCTAATGATTTATCAAGAAGGATGATTTGCTTTCTAGTTTTTCTGGTGGTCAAACCTCAGCTTCTCGGTGGATCAAATAATATGCTTGAGAAAGTGTATAAATAAGAAATCATTCCATATGGCCTTTGTGTAATAACAGCTTGCCTCATTATCACCTGCCATTCTGCAGCGTCTTGATTAAAGCCGTAAGATCACACAGGTTCAACATCATGGGTTCAGCTTTTTTTGAAAGCCCCGTGGTATAACACCAAAAGAATGCCAAGTTTTACATGAAGGGTACAGTTCAGATTGAACAGAATCTGTAAAAATGTTTAGCTTTAGAAGATGAAAAGGTGTGCGAGATAAAGGAAGCTGCTTTTAATCTAATGTCCTTTTATTGCTGTGTCAGTCTGTATTAGAAGGTTTGGGGGAGAGAGGTTACTTTGCTTTTTCTGTTTTTTAGGGGTAGACAATAAATGAGTTTGGTTTTAGTTTCCTTGTGCAGCAGAACTTTGTGGTCGAAGTAAAAGATTAATTTCTGTTTAAGTGAATCTTTAGGCATTTCTTTGGCACAAATTACCATTTCAACCAAAAAGAAGAATTACAGTTAGATTTTTTACAACCCCCCCCCCCCCCCCGACATATGTACTATAAATGTAGATTTTTAGAATACAATTTTTAAAAACTCATATGCATATGTCTATCCCATAAATCAGGGGTTTCAAACCCCTGGTCTGTGGACTGGCACTGATCCACAGCATGCCAGAAACTGGGCCGCATAAACAAACAAAGCCCCATCCGCAAGATGTAGGCAGCACACGAAACCATGGCCCCTCCAGTCCGCGGAAAATCCTCTCTCCACGGTGCCACAAAAAAGGCAGAGTCTATGCTAGGGATTATTAGAAAAGGTTTAGGAAACCAAGTGCAATGCCAGTATACAAAGCTTTTGTACATCTACACCTTGGTAATTTTGGTTGCCAGGTTTGAAAAAAGAATTGGAAAAAATGCAGAAAAGGGTTATCTAAATGATCAGAAGACCTGAACCCCTTTTCATAAAAGAAAGGCTAGAACTTTGGGGCTCTTCGCTTAAACAATGAGAGATTGGCAGGAGACATGATCAAGATATATAAAATCATGTTTGAGTGAGTGATTATGTGCCATCAAGTTTTTTTTCAACTTGAAGAGGTTGCAGAAAAGAATGCTTTTAGACGCCTCTGATGATCAGGCAACACAGCTGGGATCGCCAGAGGCTTTTAAAGGCTTTTTTTTCTTCTTCAACCTCTTTGGCCGAAGAGGTTGCAGAAAAAAATGCTTTTAGAAGCCTTTGACAATCCCAGCTGAGCCACGTGATCATCAGAGGCTTTTTTTTTTTAACTTTTAAAAGCATTTTTCGGCCGAAGAGGTTGTAGAAAAAATGCTTTTAAAAATAAAAAAAAACAGCCTCTGATGATCTCGTGGCTCAGCTGGGCATTGGGAGAGAGGAGCGTGCAGAGATTTTTGCTACTGGTTCTCTGAACCACCCGCCACCATCGCTACCGGATCAAGCGATCCTGTCTGAACCGGGAGCATTTCACCCCTGCTCTAAACTAAGACCTGTCTTGTTACTTGTTTCTCTCTGGAAGTAAAAGATTGGCAGTTGGACATTAAGGCAGCAGAGAGGGCATGTTGGATTTAATTGTGCATCCATGTGGTGTGTTGCCTGTTAGGTTGGATTCAGAATCAGCTGGAAATTATAAATCCAAAGGATTTGGTTTGTCCCAAAGTGGGGAAAAAGTCGATGCACAACAATTTACAAAGTTGCCAAGAGCAATACCAGGAAAAGAACTGACAAAATCTTCAATTTGTTTAGTAGTCAAGGGATTTGCTCCTTTCAAATCCTTTTTACCAGCTATAGGAACCTTGTTTTTCATCTGCTTCTTCTAGGGAGAAAGGAGGCATTTCTCTCCCCCACCCAAAAAAAATAAATAAATCATACAGGACTGTAAATTAAGAACCAGCAAACAAGTCTCTTAACAAGAGTCACAAGAAACTGAATATACAACCAGGGAATGTGGTTTAGCTTTGTTGCTGCTGCTGCTTGCATACCTGATCAAATAATCTGTAAAAACAGAAAAGCAAGAAATGAATTGCCTTTGCAGTGCAGCCCATGTGTTTGTCTGCCATTTTAATCTTTAGTTTTGCTCTGATTTGCAGTAAAACACAGGTAATCATGTCTCAAAATATGCTTTGACTCTTAAGTAGCCTCTCTCAAATAGTGACTCTTTGAGAAATAACTATTTCAAGGAGGCCAGAAAAACAATAGTTTATGAATGCAGTAAGATTTACTCTTTCTGTCTTTTTGCCTGATATGTATCCCGGTACTGCTTTGGAAAATCCTAAAACCTCAAATTGGTCTACTACTACATCCATACCACTGATAGAAAGACATGGTTAAATCCAATTATAGTATTTAGCCAAATTATCCTTTGAAATGGAATTGTTGCAACATTTCAACAATGTTGTAAAGTCAGTGTGCATTCTAAAGAAAACTTACATGCAATATGGTTTTCACAAACAGATGTTTGGCAAATATTACCATTAAAAATAACAGAAGAAATAATTTCACCTAGATTTTCATAGCACCTGTATATTAGTGAGTTTTTAGATTCTAGCTATCTTTTTTTAAAAAAAGAATATTTGTGGGGAGGACAGGAATATTTGTGGGGAAAAGAAGATGCTGAAAATTGCATTCTTTCATTCAAGCTAATTTAATTTTACCCTAAAACTTTACAGAATATAATAACTGAACATGCTCCCCCCCCCTTTTTTTTTTGTCTGTACAGGTCAAAGAAATTGGTTTTTCTCTGAGCCATCCCAATCAGTACTTTATAGAAAGTCAGCAGCTACTTGGCAGCACCAAAGAAATAAAAAAAGATGAAAGGCAGCTTGAAAGCTCCCAGCTGAAACCCAGCAGCCGGACAAGGGCAGATATACCTACGACTTCCTCTTTAAGTACAACAGAAGAAATGGAACTGGAGGGGCTTGAGGATTACTTTGCTGAAGATTAAACAATTCCATCACTTTTCCGTTTACTTCCTGTTATCTTCCTATATTGCAAAGCGGTGCTGTGTGAATGATGTATAAAGACATTGTAAATTTGTGGAGTTGTGTTCTACATAGAAAGTGTGGAACAGTACTGTGATATAAAAATTTTTTGAAAAACAGACATTTTCTTGTAAGCACAAAAATCAGTTGGAAGATTGAGCAATAAAATGGTTTGAGTCGCATTTCTGTTTCCATGGGCAAATGCTAGAGTTGTAGGATTTCCACCATACAGTGTTGCCCGATTTCCATGATGGCGAACCTATGGCACACGTGCCAGAAGTGGCATGCAGAGCCATCTCTCCTGGCACGCAGGCCATTGCCCCTTCCTCTTCCGGGTTCCAGTGTACTGGCTAGCTGGTGTTCATGCACGCGGGAGTGCTGGAAACCAGAAGAGCAGCCGCCCAATGCTCGTGCGTGCTGGGAAGATGATCTTCTGGTTTCCAGCACGCACATGTGCCCCACCAGGTGGTCTGTGCGCATGCACATGCACGCCAGAAACCAAAAGACCAGATGGCTGGTACACATGCGTGCGCTGGAGACCGGAAGATCATCTTCCCGGTGCACACATGCATACAGGGCGGCTGCTCTTCCGGTTTCCAGCACGCACATGTGCACCGGCCAGCTGGTCTTCGCGTGCACATGAGCGCCAGAAACCAGAAGACAAGGTGGCCAGTGTGCATGTGCGCACCGGAAACCAGAAAATCATCTTTCCAGTGCATGAATGTGTACCAGGCGGCTGCTGTTCCAGTTTCTGGCATGCGTGCGCATGTGTACACGCTCCCATTTTGGCACTCGATGCCAAAAAGGTTCGCCAACACTGCCCTATTTCATTCTCTTTTCACTCCAAGTCTTATTTCTTGATAGAACTGATTTTGAAATACAGAGAAATGCGGATATTTATAATGTAGTTTAGGTCATTCCTGCAAGATCTATTGTATCATAAACAATTCATGATTACTTTATGAATTCCTCCTAAAATGTAAAAATCTTCTTGCTGTGATTTCAAGCGGCAAAGCATGTTTCAAAAGGAAACAAGATTTTAAAGACATGTTGTTAAACTTACGTAATAAAGCTTGTATAATTAAAAAGGAGTAGCTTTATGATCCCTCTTTGTAAGAAAGTTTATGTGAAACATGAAGACAAAAAACAGAAACAGCAATGAATTGGGTACATTAGAAGTAGAGCTATGCACTAATATAGATAAGGGTGTTTGGGAAACCTGGTATAATTATGAAAATCAGACATTTTTAAAATGTATTTTGCATCTCTGAAAAAGACTACATATTTACGATGCAAGTTCCCATTTCAAGATTGATCAGTTTTGGCACTTTACATTAGAGTACCAAATCAAATAAATGGAATTAGTTTTACATATCAAGAGTGAATGAATGAATGAATGAAATCTCATTAAAATTACCTTGAAGGAAAGTAGTAAATGCCGCCTAAGGTTCAATCTTGTAACCGCTTACATTGGAGGAAACACCATTAACTTGATGGAATTAATTTTTTTATTAGCTACATCTGTGATAGATGTAAGCTCTCAGGTATACAACTTTCTTAGGTGGTGGGCTTTGTGTGTGTGTGTGTGTGCAGGAACTTAAAAATCTTTGCTACTGATATATATATATGCAGTAGACGTGTAGCCATTAATGAGATGCTCTAGCATTTACAGTAATTATATTATCTCAATTGCTGTATAAATTGTAATCCTATTACTTTTCAGGTAATGCTTCAATGAATTGCCATTAGTGCAGGCTCCTATATGCTGAAATGGTTATGCCCTTGTTACGTATTCAGAAGCTGTAGAAAGCAATATATTTGCTATTCTTCACAATTCATGGCATTTTAAGAATTTGAAAGCGGTGAATTCTCAATTGAATATGAAACTATAAAGTTTTGTCTTCCAAATCACTGGCTGCTACACAGGTATGTCTTTCATAATTGTGGGCTTCTATCATTTTTAGCTTCTCTAAAGAACTGACCTTTTTTTTTTGGTTTATGGAGTTTAATGGTTCCAATTATTTAACCGAGCATCAACACTCAACAGGAGTATAAAAGAAAATGATACCACCATCACTACAAATATTCTTTAGGTTTCTAAGCAGCCATCTGTGGACCAGGCAGACCAAAACAGTCTGTAAAGCCAGTGGGTTTTACCAACCCCATCAATAGATTTCTCTGGACGTGGTGTGACCCTCCATGACGAATGCATGCTGTCTCTTTTGGGCCGGGTTTTCTGTGTATCCCATCCCTACAAGGTTTTGTTTAGAGATCTAAGCCTAACCTAGGGAATCTTGCTTGGTGATGTGTTGAGCTGCTTACAGCTTCTCAGAACGTAATATTATTTAAAAAGGAAAATTTAGATTAAGTTAAACTGGATTTTATACTTTCTGGTATTATTTTTATTTATTTATTTGTATCCCGCCTTTATTATTTTTACAGACAATGGTGAAAGCGGTGAACATGTCCAACATTCCTTCTACCTGGCATACCTGGCACCCAGAGGCTTTCATGCCTAAACCGGGTCCAGAACTCAATATCTCTCATTTTCTAGCCTGGTGTCTTAATCATTACAATAACACTCCCTCCCTCCCTCTCTTTTTTTTCTCTCTCTCTCTCTCTCTCCCTCCCTCCCTCTCATTAATATCATTCATAAAATTTAAAATGACTACACTCTGAAACTTACTTCATAATTGAGCAGCTATATCCAGAATAAATTGGGAGAGATTTAAACCAATATATAGTAATATAAAATGTTCCTTTGCAGCACTGAAACCTTCATTGTATGGAACCTTTTCCAAGCAGGGGCCATAAACCTTTTCTTTGGAAACTCGAGTGGCTTCCAAAATTCAGATAATAGAGCAGCACTTTTGAAAAATTGCAGCGAAAACCACAGCACTGAGTTTTCTAGGACTAATAAAAGCGTGGAGTGTCCATTATAATGCTTTGTATTATGTGTTGTGCTTTTGTAGTTGCATACGGAAAGAGCAAGGGAGTTGTGTTAAAGTAGGTGGCTGTTGTCATCTGCTCTTGCTTCACTGCAAATTTCTGTCTTATCAACATTTTCATCTTAAATACACCTGATAGGAAGTAATTTTTCAGGGGGAGGAGATACTGGGGTAGTTCACCCAAAAGGCAACTGCCATGGTGCTCAATGAGGTCCCCCTTTCTGTTCAGTTGCATTTCTGATTCTTTCAACCGCTCAATAGAATTATGTAAGAGGAAAAAGCGTTTTGGATGAAGTTGCTTCTGAGTGGCCTCATCTATTGTTAATTCACAATTTCTCCATGGCTTCATAATTTCAGGAGATTAAATGATAGAAGAAACAACCAGAGCAATTCTGGCAAATAAAAGGAGCAAATACAGCCTTGATTCATAGCCTACCACTGTGTCTTATCTGCCCTTATTGTGTTGATGGAATTATCATTTATTTATTTATTTATTTGTTCAACTTGTATGCCGCCTTTCTCCGAAGACTCAAGGCGGCTTACAAAGCATTTAAAAACCATATATAAAAACATTAAAAATTAGAATATTAAAAACAATTAAAACCCATTCACACCATTCATGACCGGATCTCACAAAGACCGCAATAGCGAGATCAACGGCCCCAGGCCTGCTGGAAAAGCCAGGTCTTCACCGCTTTTCGGAAGGCCAATAGGGTGGGAATGGTCCAGATCTCAGGAGGTAACTGGTCCCAGAGAGCTGGGGCGGCCACAGAGAAGGCCCTCCCCCGCGGGCCTGCCAGCCGGCACTGTTTAACTGATGGGACCCGGAGGAGACCAACTCTGGGATCTTACCGGTCCCTGGGAGCTATGCGGTAAAAGGCGGTCTCGAAGATAAGATCATCTAGCAGTACGCCTCTTGTGGAATAATGGTTTGAGCTACCTTTGGGCCATTTGAACCTTTTGTGCTTAGGCATCCATGGACAAAATTGTTCTTGCCTCCTTCCAACTAGATGCCATCTGGGCAGATAAAAAAACTAAAGGAGATGTAAAATCACATGGGACTTGTGTGAAATGTGGACTCCAAGGAAGAAGACAGAGTGGAAGTCGTGGTAGGCTTCACCACACATGGCAGGATTCTTGCTTCTCCTGGTTGATTTGTGCTTCCTGGAAGGGGATAAGATGCAGGGCTCATGAAGTATTAATGCTTTTTTGAATGATGGGATAATGTGCCTTAAGACTTCCTCAGTTTAGCCATTAAAAAAAAAATTCTACCCCATTTCCAACCCTTTTCTGGGAGGTGTGCTGTAGAGATGGTGTAGGATAGCAACCTTTATGTACCATAAATTAAGCAGATTATTCAGATCCCTTTTGGTTTGCATTCAGGCCTGGGCATGAAACAGAATTCTCTTGTGGATGTCTTGTGATGCATGAGAGGGATGCTGGTCCTTCTAGGACTGCTGAATCAACAGCATTCATTTTCTTTGACTAAGGTAATCTGGACTACCTATAAAGATTAGAGTCCTGGCCCCGTTTTGCATTATATGTCCAGATTTTCCTGAGTTGTCAATTCCAGTTGCTTGTCTAAGAGAAGAGGTTGAGCCCTTGCAGGAGAACAGCGAATCCTGGAATCTATCATAAGGCTTGCATTCTTCTCCTTATTCCTAGGAAGGGCTAGGAGGAGTCATCAGTTGGTTTGGAATATGTTAGTATTCAGATACTGCACATTTGTAAATCTCCTCAGATTAAGCAGCAGAAGTCTTGACGCAGTGCCTAAAGGGTATGAGGAACTGAATTCCTTGGAGCCTCTAGGCACAGACTCCCAGAAAGTGCTTGTTCTGAGGGCAACTGGTGCCAGATTGATTGTCTGGGTTTGAATGCTGTTAAATCTGTACAATTTAGTTCCACCAGTGCTTCATCACTTTTGAGTTATTTATACAAATAATAAAGGCGGAATATAAATAAATAAAATTCTAAATTGTGTGTCTTGACCAGGAAACTCTGGACAACTGCAGTCTTTATTGGAGCAATGGGCTCTAGCATCAGTAACTCCTGACTTTCACCTCTCATATTTAGTCTAGGAAAATTTAATTATACATAGGGATGTCCTTGAAGATTATTGGGTGGTTACAGATGGAACCAAATGCAGCTGTACTTGGCAGTTGAACCATTAAATTAAACCTTACAGATTTAATGTAGAAAAACAACAGTGCTGTAAAAGAACATGATTTTTAGTATCCAATTCCTTGTGTGTCCAATCACAATTGGTCAATAAAGTCCTGTTCTATTCTATTCTGTTCTGTTCTGTTCTGTTCTGTTCTATTCTATTCTATTCTATTCTAGTCTAGTCTAGTCTAGTCTATTCTATTCTATTCTATTCTATTCTATTCTATTCTATTCTATTCTATTCTATTCTATTCTATTCTATTCTTGCATGAACTCTGATTGTATTATATGCACAGCAACACCTGATGTCTGCATTAATTTTGTTTCATTTGTCTAGATTATAGCATAATTCTACCATTTCAGTTTTTCACAGAAACCCTTTTCTTGCAGCACAAAATTCATGTTGCATTTGTTCCTGCTAAACCTCAGTGCCCCATTAAAGTCCAATTCTCCAAAACATCACTTATTATTTCTGGTTCTCTCCACCTATTTCTTCCCGAGTGAAACAAAAAGCCTTCCTTTTAAAGAAGGTTTTTTTTTTTAAGGTTCCTGATGGCTGACCATTTCTTAGAAAGGCTTGTTGCTTGAATTACTGAACGTGAAATGGAAAGAGGTGGAATGATAAAAGCCGTCATATTTTCAGCTTTGCTGTTGGCAAATTGCCTCGGTTTAGAAAAACCTTTTGGCATTGGCTGTGCCTCTCATAAGCATCTCAATAGGAAAGCTGCTGCAAATGGAATCGGTGTAACCTTTTATTGGGGCTCTTAATATTTCATGCCTGTGCACTGTTACCTGAAGGTGACGTCCTAGAACAGGACAGCCCAGGATCTATTGCTCTCAAGAGCAGACAAGTTTGACACATCTTTCTTACAACAAATATGGAGAGGTTTGGTGAGTAATGCTAGGCTGCTTCGGGACAAATTTGGAACAAAGAAATAATGCTTGTGTGCCCCACTCCGTCCCAAGGTAAAATACTGTCTGGAATAAATTCCTAGCTGCTGTGACACCAGATAAAATAATAATAAAAAAAAGACAGTCAGGACATTAATAGTCGTGTTTGCTATTTTCATTGATTCAACATTTTGAAAATGCCAATCATTTCAAAACAAGAATCGATCGATCCATTACAGAAATGTCGTTCCTGCCCTTTAAGCAAGTGCCTGTCCAACTACCTTTCACGTAAAAACAAATTTTTTGGGGGGCGGGAAGTTAAATCTCACAGACAACGTAGAAAAACAACCATGCTGTAAAAGAACAACCGGAAATGTAAAGGGATAAAGCAATTAGATCGAACCGTTAAATTGGGGAAAAAATATTCTTTTTGCAATGGGACCTGAAGTAGCTTTCCTTGCACGTGTTCCACTAATTTTGGTGTTATCACTCATGTAGCTATTCCTTCTATCTGATAAGGGGAACACTGTTGGGATTTATAGCAGAGATATTTTAGAAACTGAAAATAACAGTATTAAAAAGCACAGGTAGTCTGACTTACGACGATTCTTTTAGGGATCATAATGACTTTAGACCATTTTTTTTCATACTTCACGACTTATCCCCATGGTCACATGATCAAAATTCGGAAATTTAGCAACTGGCATGTATTTATGACAGTTGAACTGTCCCCGGGGTCATGTGATCATCATTTGTAACTTTCCCAACCGGCTTCCAACAAGCAAAGTCAATGGGGGAAGCCAGATTCAGTGACTGAATGATTCACTTAATCCATGGATTCAGTGGATCCATTTAAGAGCTGTGGCAAGAAAAATTGTAAAATGGGGCAAAACTCACTTAGTAACCGTCTTGCTTATTAATGGAAATTTTGGGCTCAATTGTGATAAGTCGAGAACTATCTATACTAAAATTTCATTTTAATTCTCACTCAAACAGGCACAGTGAAGTCACTATCATACAGTGGTGAAATTCATTTTTTTTTGTTACCGGTTCTGTGGGTGTGGCTTGGTGGGCGTGGCTTGGTGGGTGTGGTGTGGTGGGCGTGGCATGGGAAGGATATTGCAAAATCTCCATTCCCACCCCACTCCAGAGGAAGGATATTGCAAAATCTCCATTCCCACCAACTCTGGGGCCAGCCAGAGGTGGTATTTGCCGGTTCTCTGAACTACTCAAAATTTCCGCTATTGGTTCTCCAGAACCTGCTGGATTTCACCCCTGCTATCATATATAATCTCTTAACATAGGGCTGAGTTCAACTCCTGGTGGCTTCACAGGTATGTTCATGAATTTATCCTGGCAACTGTATATAAGTATTATATCTGTATCTTCTTCTAGAGCAGGGGTGTCAAAGTTAAGGCCTGCAGACTTCTGGTTCCGGTCCCAGAGGCGACGGACACTGATCGGGCTAGCTCTGGCCCCAGTGTCCGATCCCCCCCATCTGGAGGCCCTATGGGCCAAACGCCCTAATATTGGGGCGTTTGCCGTTTGAGGGCGGCTCGCCAGGGGTCCCCTGCCTCACATCCAGGGGCCGGGAGGCCGATGCTGGCGCGCCCGAGGCTCCAGCGGGGGAGGGAGGTGATCGGCGGCCTTTTCTGGGACCGCTGAGGCGCCACAGCGCCTAAGGGGACCGGCGCTTACCTGCAAGACACAGCGGACTGGGAGCTGATCGACCGGAGAGTTGAGGTGGCATGATGGAGTTTTAACTGCAAGGAGCAGAGAGCTGACAAGGCATCCTGGAGGTGAAGGGGGGGGTTGGAGTTCCCCCCCCCCCCGTAGCTGGAAAGGTGCCCTGGCTGAGAAGTAGGGGGAAAGAAATTGAAAAATACCCCTTCCTTTGCTGACTTTTTCTTGAGGATGACTGAATCAGAATTTGTTAAAGAGGTCTGGTGGCCTCTCTTCCCGGTGGAGAGCTATGGCGGCGGTCCGACTTCCTGCTTCTTTATTTACGACTGAAGACATTACCCACCTCGAGCTTCCTGTTTGACCTACTCTGCACTCCGGACTCGTTGCTCCTGTGAGCGCCCACTGGTGGATACTGGAAAGAAGGGAACTGAGAGATGAGATATTGAGAAAACAAAGACTGGGGGCGCTGGTGTACAGGGGCAAGGAGGTCACCATCCTAAAGCAGATTCCCAGACAGGTACGAGAATTAAGGAGAAAATATTATTTTTTATCAAACAAGCTGTACCTTAAGGGAGTAGGCTTTAGGTGGTTGATTCCGGAGGGTTTGATGATTTTCTGGAAGGACAGTAGGAAGAAAATTAATAACGTAGCGGAGGCTAAGGCCTTTTTTGAGCAGCATAAGTCCTTCCTAGAGGGAGAAGATACAGGAGCTGAAGAGGGGGAAGTATTAGATGAACAAGGAGCGGGGGTGGGTGGGGCTGTGGCGGCCCGGGAGGAGCGGGGAGGCCAGGCCATGGTTTTAAGAGCTAAAACTAGGAAATGAAGAAAGGAGGGGAATCTATTATCTAATGGTGTTTTTTTTTTTATATCTCTTTGTACTCCTTCTTTTCACTGCACTTTGTATAATATTTTGGCTTTCTTTGCTTTCTTGCTTACATAACTTTTATATATTCCGGTTGTTTGTTTTGATTTAACATAATAACGTCTGTTGTGTGAGAATTTAAAAAAGAGAAAATAATAATTTAAATATCTTTTCTATAAAGATATTGAAAATTCAACATATTGTAAATTATAATATTGTATATTTTTAACCAATAAAAACTTTTCTTATAAAAAAAACCAAAAAACTTAAGGCCTGCAGGTGAAATCCAGCCCGCGGAGTGCTTAAATCAGGGCCAGCCTGGAAATATCAAAGGACCAGCCCGCAGTACCTCTGGCGGCTAAAACGGGCTGCGTGCAGCCCCCCACATCTTGTTTTCACCCTCCATGGCCTCCTAAAACACTCTGTCAGCCTAAAACACCCACACCCACACACCCCCAGCCCATGGAAGAGAACTACAATGTTGATCCGGCCCTTGAAATCCAGTTTGACACCGCTGCTCTAGAGTATCTTTTCAATTTCCAAGACTAGTCTTCAACCCTGGCTGTCCCCATCTAAGTTATAATCAATTCTGATCCCACTTCACTTTTCAAGATCACCCAAGGTCAACCTGGTGATGCTACGTAGCCGGTTAGTTCCTGCATTAGTAATACTTTTGGTGAGTCATAAAATATCATACTATTTTTTAATAATGCATTTTTATTCAGGTAAGTATTGCCGTATTTCTAGGACTTATATACTTTTGTTCCCTGTACACCTAAGATCCAATTTAGAATTAGAGAATTTTGAAGCCAGGAGTTTTGTTTCTAATCCCCAAACTAATTAATGGTTCTCATACCGTTTTCATTTCAGGACTGTAATTTGGAGACAGAATCATATTACAGTTGCTGTTTTTAGACAATTTACTAGTAGATCTCAGTAGACATTCTGCCTGCTGCTGTTATAGCTGTAAACAAAGCACTGTAATATCTACATTTATACATTAGACTGCAATTCTTATACTACATTATTAAGTTTTATTATGCAATGAGCACAGGAACTTTTTCCACTGCCTTTCCTTAGCAGGCATTTACAGCTTAGCTACCTATCAGGAGTCTGCAAATCACAGAAAATTTGAATCAATTTTACCAGCTAAGCCTGCTGAGAATTATAATTTAACAGGATACAGGGAGGCATAGATTACCTTCCCTTCTCCTAGAATTTTAATATAGAAATGTAACTCTATCTAGAGTCCTAGAAAATTACTGTGTCGAAGGGGAAAAAAAACCCACTAGAAAAGCAGGGTTTTATTTTTAATTTAATTTTTAAAATTAAATTTATTTTTTAATTTTTTAAAAAACACTAGCTAATTTAAAAATAATCCATGTTATTCGTTATTTGTTTATTTATTTATAATGTGTTTTGGGACAAATGTTGCCTTTAAAACCGGGGTTTTTTTTAAAAAAGGCATCAGGTTTATAGATTGATACACAAGGTAAGACACATCAGAGGAAGGGAATTGAAGATAAAAAGGACAATGAAGAAATAAACTGCCTTAAAAAGAGCAGCAGCGGCAGCAAAAATTTAGACTGATTTTTCCTTGCTACTCCTTGCTACTTTTTTTTTTTAATTTGATTTATAT
Organism: Ptyas mucosa; assembly: GCA_012654045.1. Classification (NCBI taxonomy): domain Eukaryota; kingdom Metazoa; phylum Chordata; class Lepidosauria; order Squamata; family Colubridae; genus Ptyas; species Ptyas mucosa. Next base: position 6,134,410 of record WNWU01000017.1, on the reverse strand, counting down.
GCTGCCCTTCTCCGGAGACTCAGGGCGGCTTACAATGCGCTAAGCACTAGCCTTCAAAGTCAGAGACTTTCATCTCAGGACTGTTGAATGAAGCCAGAATCTCCCAGGACAATTTTCAAGCCTGATGTTCTATTTGGTAAGGAGCAACGATGAGGTTTTAATGTTTTAATGAGCTAATTCAACTGCTGTACCCAGAATGGGTTCTAACCTCACCAAAGCCAATACAGGCCACCAATATAGAGGAATGGCTTTTCCAGCTTCTTTTATTGGAGTACTCCAACAATTAGTCTCAGCAGTTAAAGAAGCCAAGATGCACAAGCACAAATTGTATACAGTTATGATTAAGGAAGCTAATACCCTAACAATCACACATTGGGTTCTTTGACACATGTTTCTTTTGACTGGATTTTTCTACTTTACCCTCCTTCATACACCGCATGTTTGTGTTAATAAGCTTTCTTATCAAAAGAGGTGTATCTTTTACTATTATAATAAGCTAGAGGTTACCAAAGTTTATATATCTACATGCCTTAGTTGCATCCTTCTAGCACAGGGATGTCAAACTCCATGGGCCAGATATGTCATGTGCTGGCCGCGCCCATGCCCCGTTTAGCAAAGGGGAAAAAAAGTCCCGATACGTCACATGACACCACCATGACGATGCGAGTTTGACACCCCTGTTCTAGCATGTCCTTCTGACTTGTAACTTTCTTGTTGCTAGGCAGTAGTGTCCCACCATTTGTTAATTGATCGCAGCTGCAACTTTCTGGGTCAGCAATTCCTTTAACAAAGTTTCCTAACTCCAATCCGAGTCCTTCACCACCTTCCCCAAGTAATACTCTTCAGAAGTTCTAGAGTAGGATGTTTATTTTCCATCGGCTGAAAGAGCAACTGGAATTTGGGTGAAATATGGAGGAGTTTAAAGTAGGTAAGTAAAAGTTATCATTTTGCATCTAAAAATCCTCCTATGGCTTCTATTTTTATCCCTACTTACTCAGGATTCTGAAGGCCACAGAAAACATGCTGTTGGGCTGTATGTAGTCTGCAGGCCTCATTTTTAGCATTTCTGTATTACATGTGGAGTGGCAAAGGTAACTTAGGAAATTCACACAATCCCCGTGCAGGATCCAAGATATACAGTATATTCAAAGTTAAGCTTGCAGTGATTCAACCCTCTACATGTGTGCCTTCAAATCAGTCTTGACTCAAGTCCAAGAGGCTGCCTTGCCATGTCCCAGCTGTTTTCTTGCAAGGATTTTAGAAGTGATTTGCCCTTGTCTCCATCCTAGGGCTGCAAGAGAATAATTGGCCCAAGATGGGACTAGAATTCACGGCCTCCCTGTTTCTAGCCTGGTGCTTAACCTACTAGGCCAAACTGGCTCTCTTCAGCCCTCAACAACTTGGTTTAGTTCATTGTCATTAGTGGACTGTAAAACGTTAATATAAGTTGACTTATTGGCAAAGTGTGATTGGACACACAAGGAATTTGTCTTTGGTGCATATGCTCTCAGTGTACATAAAAAGACAATATACATTCGTCAAGAATCACAAGGCACAATACCCAATGACAGTCATACAGTACAACAAGCAATCAAATCATACTAGGAAACAATATCAATATAAATTGCAAGGATATAAGCAACAAAGTTACAGTCATGAAGTCACAAGTGGGAGGAGATGGGCGACAGGAAAGATGAGAAGACAAATTCCTTGTGTGTCCAATCACACTTGGCCAATAAAGAATTCTATTCTATTCTATTCTATTCTATTCTATTCTATTCTATTCTAT
>WNWU01000017.1:6051050-6132611 GCA_012654045.1 Ptyas mucosa | reverse complement strand
ATTCTATTCTATTCTATTCTATTCTATTCTATTCTATTCTATTCTATTCTATTCTATTCTATTCTATTCTATTCTATTCTATTATTTGACTGGTTTTTTTAATCTATAATGTGTCAAAAATACAGATAGTTTGTGCACAACATATTTAATATCCCTAAAAATCAAAATTGCCAACATGATCACCAATGTCCGATGACAGATATGGCACAAGAAGAAGAACAAGAAAAATTTAAAAAAATAAAATTGAAAATGAAAACAATATGTGACAGTAGGTGGGATATAACCAGGGGTGAAATGCTCCCGGTTCGGACCGGATCACCCGATCCGGTAACAATGGCGGCGGGTGGTCGGAGAACTGGTAGCAAAAATCCCTGTGCACCCCCCCCCCCCATGCCCAGGGCTTTTTGCCTCTTCCGACGAAACCTCTTCCGACGAAAAAATGCTTTTAAAAGTAAAAAAAAAAAGGCTCTGATGATAATGCGGCTCAGCTGGGATCATCAGAGGCTTTTCAAAGCATTTTTTTCTGCAACCTCTTGGCCGAAGAGATGGTTTAAAAAATGCTTTGAAAAGTCTCTGATGATCCCAGCTGAGTTGCCTGATCGGCAGAGGCTTTTCAAAGCAGTAGAAAAAATGCTTTGAAAAGTTAAAAAAAAAAAGTTGGCCACGCCCACCCAGTCACATTACCCCACCACCACCACCAAGCCACACTCACAGAACCAGTAGTAACAAATTTTACATTTCACCCCTGGATATAACTCCCAAGAAATGTGCTGGTGCATTGGTGCTGTGCATGTTGATGGATGCCAGAGGAAACTTTGAGAGTTCAACATGAGGCTGACTGGGAGCATTGTCAAGCCTTCCTCCAGGAAAGAATTTAAATCAGATCGGTACTTAAGCGGCTCATTTAGATTGGTGCCTGCATTGGGCTAAATTGTGATTTAATTGTTTGATAGATCTCTCTGAACTCTTTAAACCAAAACCAAATAAGCTGCATCCTGGCCTGATGAAAAGTTTGAACTAGTGTCAGTCTAGAACAGGGGTGTCAAACTCACGGCATCACGGCGGCGTCACAAGACGTATTGGAACTTTTTCCACCTTCACTAAACCGGGCGTGGGTGTGGCTGTGGCCAGCACGTGACACATCTCGCTTGCCAGCCCTGGCCTAGAAGGTTGCTTGAGAAAAAGCCTGCAACTGAAGAGGCTCTTACTGAAAGAAAAGCTTACTTTAAGCTTTTAAATAAACTTAGTGACAAAACATGCAGCCCACCTGTTCAGAGGCAGTTATATCAGTGGTGGATTTCTACCGGTTCATCCCGGTTCACACGAACCAGCGGTGCCGGTGGGAGGCTCTGCCCACCCGCCCGGATGTCATCATGGGTAGTCTATGCATGCACAGAAGGTTCTGCACATGTGCAGAAGCGGTGCACGCGCGCACGGTCAAAATTGTGAACCGGTAGCGAAGGTAAGTGGAACCCACCACTGAGTTATATGTACAATTGATCTAAATAACCAAGCTTAAAACTTCCATGAAATCAATTATGTTTCAGAAACTTACACAAACCCAACTTTTCTTAAAAGTTTTCCCCACCCCACTCATAATAAATGCTCAATTTTTGAAAGATAGGAAAGTCTCTTAAATTGTTTGCTGAGCGCTTTGTTAATTTAGCCTAAAAAATAATAGGATGCTTTTATGTTGTCGTTGTTTTCCAGTGAGCTCAGTCTACATCCCTTTGCTGGAAAGAGTTTGCACAGTGTGTAATTTGCACTGCATTTATCATCATCCATCCTCCTTTTAAAATGAAAGCCACAGGCACTTTGATGAATGGAAGAGAGAGGTAGCCAATTTTGCTTTAGTTTTGGAATGAATGGCGTTGTTTGTTGTCCTCTGTTAAGGTACTGTTTTGTAGCTTAAAACAGCAATTGCTTTCAGTCTTGACCTGAAATTGTTTACTATATTGCTCCAAGCTCCTACTGTGATACTGGAGAGAATCTTGCTTGGTGACTAAATGGGGAAGATAGGTGCAGGAACATAGCATGAGAAGGAGGAGGGGGGGCCTAAGTCTTTCTACAGATGCCATGTTGTGTTTGGTCTCCCAATGGCCTCCTGGTCTTGTTACAGAAAACATCCTTGCTGACCAGTGGTGAAATCCAATTTTTTTTACTACCGGTTCTGTGGGTGTGGCTTGGTGGGCATGGCAAGGGAAGGATACTGCAAAATCCCCATTCCCTCCCCACTCCTGGGGGAAAGGATATTGTAAAATCTCCATTCCCACCCCACTTTGGGGCCAGCCAGAGGTGGTATTTGCTGGTTCTCCGAACTGCTCAAAATTTCTGCTACCGGTTCTCCAGAACCTATCAGAACCTGCTGGATTTCACCCCTGTTGCTGACTCTAGACTGAGCATAAAACTGTGTTAATATCTCTGTCTCTGTCTGTGTATAAGAGAATATTGGAAAAACTCTTCCCAGCTCTTTGCCTCTTCCAAGTCATTCCCCAGGCAATTTCCTCCCTGAGAAATCAAAGATATCATTGTGTCAGGGTGAGTTGCCCTGATGGACACGGGGCACTGTGTGCATTAAAGAAAAGGTAGAGGAAGAATCCAGAAAGGAAGATCCAGTCGGAGGTGAGCAGAAGCAAGGGAGATCTGCAGGGTAGACTGGCTGGTGCAAAGCCTGCAGCACTGAAGGGAAGGCAGCAAGGATCGCCTGATAAAAGGGCTGGAATCCATGAAGTCCAACCCAAGAGTTATTTTTCTCACTTCTCATCTCTCTTCCCAGGCTACAAGTGGCTTTTGTCAGTGAAAGTTCTGAAAATCAATGCATGGAGGGAAACAGTGAAAAAATACATATCTATCTCTATCTGAAGGTTCCACTGGAACAAATACCATAATTTAAAGGAGAAAAGTGTGTGTGTGTGTGTGTATGTATGTAAAGGTCCTGTCTCTTTTTCACCCTCTGATCTCTCTCCCTCTCCCTCTCCTATCTATCTATCTATCTATCTATCTATCTATCTATCTATCTATCCATCCATCCATCCATCCATCACACACACACACACACCTTTTATCCACTAGGAATAAGATTACCTTTAGGAAGCTGCTAGAATGGGTCGGATGTATCCGATGTCAGGCAGTGATTCGGACTGTGCCAGTTACTATTGGCCAGTAGATCACCTGAAATCCTTCTGAATTCCCTTCAGGTGTGTTGGAGGACAGCTTCCAGATTGAGGAAGACTGGGATCAAGTGACCACTATAGTTGGGAATATCAGCATACACAGATTGGTTTCATTTTGGGAATGAGTATTTGACAAAGAGGGACTTTCAATTTTGCATGACAAAGGAGCAAGAAACTTTCTATTCACACATTCTACTAAGTACCAAAATTAACAAAACAATAAACACTTTCAAGCCTTTTTTGGCTGTTAATAAGTATGGGGGGAGGAGACTACAATAGAGAATTGCGCCTGGAATTTTACAATGTAAACATATGGGGTTTTTTTCCCACTGGGATTTTATAATTGAGAAACAATGCAATTTAGGATTATTTTTTTTTAAAGAATGTAATTTCAGTATGGACTTATGCAGGGGTGGGTTCTAAATTTTTTTACTACCGGTTCTGTGGGCGTGACTTATTTTGTGGGCATGGCTTGATGGTCATGTGACAATTCTTTAGAATTTACCATTGGTACTGGTCTACCAGGCTTTTAACTGCTTGCAGAGCTTTACCAGTCTACCCATTTTCTTTTTGCAGGCACTGGTCTACCCATTTATTATTGCCGGCATCGGTCTACACATGTATTTTTGCAGGCATTGGTCTACCCATTTATTTTTGCAGCACCGGTCTACCACCAAACTGCCTTTTACCACTGATCAGCTGTAGGGCGGCCCTTTGAAGCCCCATGGCAAGAGTTTAAACAGTTTTTCCTTATAGCCCATCAGCTGGAACTCAGGAGGCAGCAATAGATTGGGGGTGGGGCCAAATAAAAGGTAAGAATAACGCGGGAGTGTGTGTGGTGGGGGGGCAGAACCGGTTCGGTGACATCATATCGTCACCACTACCGGCTCGGCAGAACCGGGCCGAACCGGGAGGAACCCACCACTGGACTTATGGAAAGTTTTTGACTCCGTTTTTGACTCATTGAAAAGATATGCACGTGAAAATGGTTAGAGGGGGACTCTTTGTGCACAACTTCTTGGGAGTTTTGTTTGGGTCTAATGCTGCTTTGCTTTGCCTGTTGTTTTCTTTGCATTATCTTGTCAGGAATCTGCATCTTCAATAATAGAGAATATCTGTCACTCAGAATTGAACTGTGGGGTCCTTGGTGCTCTCTGAGCTTGGTTGTTTGCTTCATGACCTAACCAGATAGCTTCATCAACACTAGTTAGGTCGTGAAACATCTCCAAGCAAACCACGAAGCTCAGAGAGAACGCCACAGACTTGAATCCCTCATGTTAGCTTTTTATCTTAAAGAACTTGCTCAAAAGGGGTCCCTGCCCAAGTTTTATTAACCCTTCTGATTTTGCCTTGGCAATTACAAGTTATTTCACACAGTTTAGACATTTGTAAACCTCACTCTTGCTGGAGTTCTCCAGGAGAAGAAGGTGAGGATGGTGATGGGGTTTGCATAAAAGAAGTGTCTCTCAGCAAACTAATTCCTGTCGTAGTTTCACCCCATCATTAGGCCTCAAGCAACTTTATTTTTTTTTAAAAAAAGTTTTTTATTTTAAACACATTAAAAACAAAACACAGACATACAGCATTTATAGAAGAAAAATAACAAAAAAAAAGAGAAAAATCACTTTTCTTTTCAGCTATAAGCAGTGATCCTTTCTTTCTATATATCAATAGTTACAGATATTTTAGTAGGCCTCAAGCAACTTTAAAGGGGCAAATATTTTGTTTCCAAGCATCATGCTTTGGAATGGTATAGTGTCCTACTTTACAACGATTTATTTAAAGGACTGTCTATTTGAAATTCAGTTTTAAAGGGCAGCAAGTGGTATGAAATCGCCTATCAACAGTTGATAATACCTGACTGAGTAGGCAGACAAAGTAATCTGTCACCATCTTCTCTGGTATAGTGAAATATATTGACATTTCTATACAGATTCATAATTATTTCAAATCTATACCAATATACATAAATTATGTGCATATTTTATGCAGATCTATATCCATTTTTTTTCTAATTTGTGATAATGTACTAATGCATTAATTGTCCCTCCTATGCACATCCATTTACACACAGTAATGTTTTTTTTTAATCTATGTAAAATATTTTTTTCAGACTCGCCTAACTAATAATAAGAATAACATTATTCCAGAGTAATAATTTGAAAATTTCCAGTTTCTGAAAACTGGAGAAAACAAAGAATTATTTATGATAGCATAGTGTTAGCAATAGGTATTCTTTTACATGACATGATAATGGAATACACTCTCCAAAAACCCCTGTAGAAATCTTTGGATTTAAAATACATTGGTTTATATTAGAAAAAACCTTCTAAGATCATTTAATAAGATAGGTTAATAAGCCACTCCGGATTGCATGACAGCGAGTTGGGGTGGCAACTCAATCAATCAATGAATCAATTTACTTTAAGAAAATCTTCCCGAAGTCTCATAAGAGTCTACAATTCAGAAAATTGGCTGTTCTGTATTCCTACCTGTTGGCTAGATAAATATGACATCTACCCAAGTGATTTAGTTTTGGGAAAAATTTAATTCCTGGAACCCATTGTGAAAATATGTTCTAAATGTCCCGCAGTATGGCATTGATGCATATTAGAAGAAAAATGGATCAGACCAGTGGTGAAATCTAAAATTCGTTACTACCGGCTCTGTGGGCGTGGCTTGATGGTGGTGGGGGTAATGTGACTGGGTGGGTGTGGCCAATTTTTTTTCAACTTTTAAAACCATTTTTTCTACCACCTCTTCGCCGAAATGCTTTCAAAAGGCTCTGACGATCCCAGCTGAGTTGCCTGATCGGCAGAAGCTTTTTAAAAGAGCCTCTGCCGATCAGGCAACTCAGCTTGGATCATCAGAGGCATTTAAAAGAAAAAAAGGGTTTTTTTCTTTTAAGGGCTTTGATGATCCCAGCTGAGCCGCGTGATCATCAGAGGCTTTTCTTTTTTTTACTTTTAAAAGCATTTTTTGGCTGAAGAGGTTGTAGAAAAAATGCTTTTAAAAGTAAAAACCCTCTGATGATTGTGCGGCTCAGCTGGGCATGCGGGGGGGGGGGGGGCAGGGATTTTTGCTACCGGTTCTCTGAACCACCCGTTTCCATCGCTACCGGATTGAGTGATCCGGTCTGAACCGGGAGCATTTCACCCCTGGATCAGACTAAGTATCAGGTGTTACCTTCTTGTCCTAAAAAACAGTTCTTAATTCTTCCCCAACTAATTATTGGGGAAAAACATTGCAGCTTAGTCACAATAATGTAGTATGGACAGATTCAATAATTCCAATATTTGGGCTTGTGTGCATATATGTATTATATGTAAATATATAGGCAGTTTTTAACTTACAATCATTCATTTAGTGGTGGTTCAAAGTTACAACAGCACTGGAAAAAGTGACTTATAACCAATTTTCACACAACGTTGCAACATCCCCATGGTCACATGATCAAAATTCGGGTGCTTGGTAACTGGCATGTATTTATGACAGTTACACTGTTCTGGGGTCATGTGATCACCATCTATAACCTTCCCAGCTGGCTTCCCACAAGCAAAGTCAATGGGGGGAAACCAGATTTGCTTAACTGCATGATTCACTTAACAACTGGCAAAATCTTATAAAATGCAACTCTCTTAACAACTGCTTCACTTCACAATGTAAATTTTGGGCTCAGTTGTGATTGTAAGTTGAGGACGACCTGTACATATTTTTTAAAGACAGGAAGGAAGAATATAGCATATCAACTGTTGGGAAGTGCTTGACTTCTGATGGTTTGAAATGAAGTTCTTTAATGTTTTCCAAATGATTCCAGTTTAACATCTGCTTTTGAAAGTGGAAGATAAGATAGATCAGCTCCACGTTAAATGCTTTTTCTAGGTCAATGTGTAATTTAAGGGGCTGTGGGAAGCTAATAGCTTTACAGAATGGCCTACTTTTGAAATAGGCAAGCAATTCTATTCCTTATGTTAAAATTACAGTATTTTATAAGACAAAATAAAACGGAATTTCTCCACTACGGTGTTTATTTATTGAAGCTCTGAAAGCTTCAAACCAAGTGAAATGTGAGATCTAATATTTGCAAATTGCTTCAAAATGAAAATGAGGCAATCGACCTCTGATCCCTGGAACATTTCTGTATTACTATTATTATGTCCAACTGGGTGCTGTTTGGAAAAATGGGTAGTTAGAGGTGGGCATTCAAGATTTTTATATGCAGGGAAGGTAATAGAATTTCCTTTTCTCTTTTTGTTTTTCTGCTCACTAATACTTCCTGATATCTAAAAGAAAGGTATAACAGTACTATAAAAATACTTAGGAGGGAAGTTCGGTGAGGACGGATTTCCTTATTGAATAGAATAGGATATTCTTTATTGGCCAAGTGTGATTGGACACACAAGGAATTTGTCTCTGGTGCATAAGCTCTCAGTGTACATACAAGCAACCAAGTGATAAATCCTCACCTTTATGTAAATGCTAGGACTGTGCAGCATTTCAGATTAAATCGAAAACAGATGCTTTGGTACATGCTTCAGAATAAAAGTCACATTTGTCTGTTACTCATTAAGAATAAATGTTGCACATTTGTTTGTTACTCATCTGCTTCCAGAATCACTGCACAATCATAGAAAGTGATATAACTGTTTTAATGAGTCAAAAGTAGCTTTATTCCCATTCTTGCATTTTTTTGAAATTTGCAAATGCCAATTTTCCCCCCCTGCTTAGTCAGATGATATAAATATACCCAAAATTCTACTCTAGCTAGATTCATCCATAGTTTTGGTGCATAATAATTATCCACCATTTGATCTGGTCTCCCAGCCTCCTTTGTTGTCACTGACTAGAGGGCAATTTACTTTTCAGGATGTATAATGCATAATGAAGAAAGAGTTAAGTTTTATTATGTTCAGAAAGACCAATTTTTCAAACTTTCCTAATAAGAATACCAGCTGCAGTATTTTTCAATATCCAGCTTTCCAGGCTTCTCTTGTCAGCAAGGGTTTCTTGCTGCAGAAGTGCTCTCGCAATTCTGAATGTTTCCATCACAGGTATGGAAGTGTACACAGCTCTTCTTGTTTGGTTTTGGGTTTCTTGATTAAAAATACTTCCAAGAACTACTTCAATAGTGCCCAGCATTTCTGCATTATTGCAATGTTAGTTCTAGTTTTGGGGAGGGGAGGGTAAGTTTTCTTTATTATATTTTTATTTTCTTCTTTCCTCCCTTCAAAAAAGCAGCAGAAGGCAATAAATATGCATGTAATATTTCTAGGAAATAAGTTGGGCTGAGAGAATTTCACTGGTACTAGGAAATCTAGGGAGCTTCCTAGTTAAAATGAGGATTTATCAGTCTTATGTCAGCCCTCTAATCTGTATGTCACGTGGCTTCAATAAGCTCCTTTGCACAGACATCAATTTTTCAGGCAAGTGACAGAAGTTTCCCATTTTATTTAGGATAGTGTACTTTGCACATAGTAGAATCCAGCCCCAGAATTCTCAGCATCACTATTATTATTGTGCATGTGAGTGTGTGTTTTAAATTAATTCCTTCTCTTTCAAAATATTAATATGGGGTGGTTTTGCTGCACATATTTCCTACACAATCCATAACCAACTGACAATATCTAAGATTTTAAGAGGTGAAATGAAGCGTTGACAAGGTTAAGGAGTACTTCAATATATTGCACATTAGGAAAATAAATGCTAACCGTCTTAGGCACCCATTTGTAATAGACTCTATATTGTTGATGAGGCTTAAATGCTTAATTCAGGTATTGACCAAGCATTATACAAATTACTGTGAGTTCTCAAGATAGATTTGTTTCCTTAACGTTTCCAGAAATGAATATATAATGTATACTCGCAGTTTATGTAACATATTGTTGCTATTGAGAGAATGAGTTACACTTTGAAATTCAGATCCAAACTAGATTAGTTATATGTACATGTGTATAGTTTGTGCATATATAAGGAGAAACAGTGCCCACGTTAGGGCAAATAATTATCTGATCCCTGTAGAATAGCCCTATCAGAAGTACAGTTTTTGTTGTTAGCATTATAGCTGATAGGAAGGAGTTATATATAGATAGTCCTTGATTTACAATCACAATTGAGCCCAAAGTTTCTGTTGTTAAACCATACAGTTGTTAAGTGAGTTTTGCTCCCATGTTATGACCATGGTGTTTTTTTTTAAATTAGATTTATATGCCGCCCTATCTCCATAGGACTCAGGGCGGCTCACAACAATTAAGATATACAATCTCAATCCAAGTAAGAAACATGTTAAAATACATATTAAACGCATATTAAAATACATTAAAATCAAAACCCCATCAGTCCAGGCTGAATGTTTGTTAAGTGAATCACTGCAATTGTTAAGTTAGTAACCTGGTTGTTAAGTGAATCTGGCTTCCCCATTGACTTTTCTCATCAGAAGGCTGCAAAAGGTGATCACATGACCTCAGGACACTGCAACCGTCATAAATACAGGCCAGTTGCCAAGCGGCTAAATTTTGATCATGTGACCATAAGGATCCTTCAGCAGTTGTAAGTGTGAAAAACAGTCATGAGTCACATTTTTTTCAGTGCCATTGTCAAATAGTAGTACTAAACGAATAGTAGTAAGTCAAGGATTGCCTGTAAGTCATACATGATAACTAGTTTTCAGAATATGAGAATATTCTGATATTCAGTTTTCAGCTGGATATCAGAAATATCCAGCTGATATCTTCAAAGGTTACGGGGTTTAATAGACCATGTTGTTTAAGCCAAACATAGTAAATACTGTAAGTAAGCACTTGTTTTGGTAACATTATGTTTCTGCAGATTCCCATGGTGATGTTTCCATTTCATCCCCAGCCCATGAATGAGACAGACTTAAGTTGTCCTGTGTTTGTTTGGTGTTAAGATAGCCTATTTCTCCTTACTACAACATTATCTAAAAGCAGGCTCAAGAGGTATAAAATATGCTACTCATGGTTGCTTGGAAAAAAGCGGGTGACCGACAGTGGCAGGGAGCAGGGGCAGTAAAGGCTCAATGGGGATTGCAATGGGGACAGCACATTTCCTGCCAATATTGTTTCTGCTAAGTCCAAGATGAGTGGAGAACATTTTACCTCAGGAGTGGAAAAGGTCCGAAGTCAAGACAGACGGCTTCTGATGAACAAGGCCAAATCAGAAAGGACCTGCCCTAGTGCCTAATGAGCCATGTTATGTGAAAGTTTGTAGAAGAAGGACAATAGAAAGAAGTTATGCCTGCAAAACCAGAAAGAGCTTACATGGTAGACCATGTTCTATTTATCTCAGGGGTGGTATTCACTTACCTTTGCTACCAGTTCGCAAATGTGAGTGCGCATGCATGTGTGCTTGCTACATTCATGCACGCCTCCACACATGAGCAGAGTCTTCTGCGCATGCACAGAGGGTCAAAAATGGGACATGATAATGTCCAGGCAGGTGGGTGGAGCCTCCCACCGCCGGCACTACTGGATCGCGCGATCCGGATAAAGCTGGCTGAATTTCACCACTGATCTATCTCAATCAAGAGTTTTAGCTCACAGAAGCATGTTACTCTGCTTTCATCTGATGAAGCATCTCCTTGAAGCAGCATTCTGTCTTGAGGCAGCCCAACACATGTGACTTCCTCCATCGTTGCAAGGTAAGGCAGATCAGCCTCACACCGTTTGCTGTAGATTTGACAGAAATGGCTTCTGTGGATATGCAGCCCCTTAACCGCTATGTACAACTATTTAAATTGGGGTTTCGAAGCAACTGCACAGGCCTTGTAGGTGGTCCTAATTATAAGTTGGTACTGTATTGCTTTCTCCTCTGGAAAAGCGGCCTTGTCTAGGGCTTCACGGTTGTTTTGAGATTCTGTGAGGATGGAAAAATGAAGGATCTCTCATGTCTTCATTGTGGGCGTCAGGATGATGGCAAGACTGGCTGGGACTGAACAGGGACTGAACAGGGACTAACCTGAGCTCTCTTTTATCAGATGCTCCTGGTTGATGCTGAAAAGTCCATGGGCCAGAGGCTGTGACTTCCTTCCCTGAAGCAACTTGTGTGAAATATCCATATTCAAGAAAGGGGAAAATATTCCCTTGTTAGTATTCAGGCACACAGGCTACATTCTGATAGACTGCTTTCCAGGTGAATTATTTTAATATCAGTGCCCTATATTTTCCTGGAAAATGTAATTTTGCCTCAGCAGGGTAGCACGTCTTGTACTCCGGCAAAGTTTTGTGGGAACATCAATACTGTACTTTGACAGAGTGTTCTTCAGTCTGAAAATCAACTCCCAGCTGGAAGAGACAGCAATAAAAGAACAAGTTCTTTATTCACTTATACTAAAAAGTTTTATTTTTAAAAGTCCTTGCACAGAGCAGTGTTTTCCTCTCTACATAAAATTGTAAGACTTTTCAATCCTCACCAAAATTTAAAGTATAAATATACATATATTAAAATATATACATTTAAATATATATCTAGGTTGCTTGCTTCAGGCAAACTATAATGAACTGAATTTAGAAAGACTTCCATGGTTATGTTTTCTCCTATGCTATGCACAAGGCTGGTTTTTTTTTTCCTGCTGAATTTGTTAACCTCCATACGTAGACATCATCACAGCCTGCAGACAGGCAGACTTCGTTACTGGATTATGGCAGCCAGAATATTTGTCTGGCTGTTTCTCTGGTTATTTTTAGTCTTCTTTCTGTACAAGAAGGTGGTGCTCTCTTTTATCTCACGCTACCAAGATTTTGCATTCATTGGCAAAATAACTTAAACCTTCAGATTGTCAGGAAGTACAGACCAACCTATACATGCAGAAATCCACCCATTATACTACATACTTAGGACCAGTGGTGGGATTCAAGTAATTTAACAATCGGTTCTCTACCCTAATGATTTCTTCCAACAACCAGTTTGCCAAACTGCTCAGAAAGTTAACAACTGGTTCTCCTGAAGTGGTGCGAACTGGCTGAATCCCACCACTGCTCAGGACCATATTTGTTTTAATGCTTTTCTTTTTTTAAAAAAAACCATGAAGTGTTTTTTTTAAAAAAAATATCCACTGAAATTCATTAAAGCCAAAGCACCATTTTCTTTGTTGACATTTTGAAGCAGAAAACGTATAAAAACTGCAGGGTAAGAAATCAGCTTAACATCATTTTCAAAAGAAATGTTTCGCCAACTCCAAAAAAGGTATTCCAAATCCTGACCCCATTATCCTATCAATTTTGTGCTATCTGCCATTGCACCAGGAGTGGGTTCCACTTACTTTTACTACCGGTTCGTAATGGGAGCGTGCGCGCATAGTGTGGGGCAGGTGGGCTCACCCGCAGGTCACAACTACTATTTCGCCCAAACCAGTACAAACCAGTACAAACTGGCTGAATCCCACCCCCAGCTTGGAACCCTGACAATCTATGACATTCTGGGAACTCAAGTTTATTCATTTGCACAAAATTGGAAACACAGATTTGCTCCATCAAATACGATGATCATAAAAAAGGTGCTAGAATGTGCAGAAGCAGATAAATTAAAAATGGAACTAAAAGACAGAGAGGAAACGATTTATTACGAGACATGGAATAGATGGTATAACTGGTTGAAGAAAGAATCCAAAATTAATGTATAAACGTATAACATAAGAGAAGATATTAAAGAGGAGTGAAATACTTATTGTGTAATAGATAGGTATAAATTGTAGTGAATATAAAAATTAGTAAGTAATACCGTGTTTCCCCGAAAATAAGACCCTATCTTATATTTTTTTGAACTCTGAAATAAGTGCTTGGCCTTATTGCTATGCGCTCAAAAGCCCAATTGGGCTCATTATCAGGGGATGTCTTATTTTGAGGGAAACGGTATATAAAATGTATGTGTATATAGTTGGTTAAAAGATAAAATAGACAGTATCAAAGATGCTGGTATCGGAAAGCTGTAAAAATGTAACAAGGATGTTAAAGATGTAAATGTTGAATAAAAATTATTTTTTTAAAAAGTCTATAATCTGAAGTTTGTAGGAAAGTTGTTTAATATATATTTATTAATTTTAAAAAATAGCATTCTACTAGAATTTTTGCATAAAAATACATGTGTCCTTATAATTCTCTCCTTGCAATGCTAGATAGGGTTGTTTGATTTTTTTTAATGTTTGAAAAATTATTATAATTTTGCTTATTTGAGCCATCTCTCTGATAATAACCTTAGTTCAGTGCTTCTCAATTATTTTCTGTCATGCCCCCCGCGCGACTGTAAATAGTATCATTATTAGAAAAAGGTCTGTTCTCCTTGAAAGGGAGGAGCATGCACAGTCACATGTACTGGCTTAATGCTCACTATCGATGCAAATGTCAGCAGCGGTAGCCCGATTTCTTTAGCAAGTTGATTAATTGGGGCAGCGTTATGTTTCACAGGAGAAGGTCATTGTCAGTCATTTGAGCATCAATTGGGCGCACATCCGTCGGGCAACAAAGTAAGTGTGGACGGACGTCCCACACTAAAGATGGCTCCGACAGGCTCGTGTCACAAGGGTTTTGGACAGCCAATCAGATGCCGAGGTCAAACGCGCCCCCTTTTACGGAGCCTCGCGCCCCCCCCTGGGGGGCACGCCCCACTATTTGAGAAGCACTGCCTTAGTTTGACTTAACCACCATGATAACAAATGCACATTTGCATACAGTTGTATTTATTTTAATGTTTAGAGGAACAGCTATGATGAAGTTGCTTTCCATAATTGCAATTAATCTTTCTTCAGTTTTAATGGATCCATTTCTTACTATAGTTGCTTTATAGTTTAAGTCTGAAAAAGTGGTAGCATGACATTAAATAAACAGTTTGCAAAAAAAGAAGAAGCTGTGACTAATGAGTTTAAATAAATTTAGCCGTGATTTTAAATCAGGTTACATTCTAGCTTAAAAGATCAAATTTCCTGGTGTTTTAATTTTCCGATTTGTGGACTCTGGTTCCCATCGTCTAATCCATATTGATGTGTGAGCTGGTAAAACTATGTAGCACTTTGAATTCACAGACTAAGAAGTCTTTTTCTCAGGTACAGGTGCATTCTGGATTACCTGAGGCATAGCCTTTTTCCTAAAGTGTTTACCTGTCCAATTTGATTGAGCAGATTGGGCCTACTTCAGATCCAAAGAATCTTGGCTAGCGGGAACAAGAAGATGGATCTTTTCTGTGCTGGGCCCTGCTCTGTAAAATATCCTCCCCTTGGATTTTAGAATGTCTCCAAGCTTGTTGGGCTTTCATAAGGCTTTAAATACCTGGCTTTGTTCCCAAGCCTAAGGTGCTGAATGTGTTTAGGCCCCACGTCCTGGTTTTACTGTTAACTAGCCAAGTATCTTGGCTGCAGTATATGTTTATTTTGGGTGTTTTTATTGTTTTTAAAATGTTTTTATTGTATATTTTTTGAACTGTAAGCCACCCAAAATAATTGATGGAGATGGGTGGCTATAGAAATCGAACAAATAAATAAATATGTATACTGCACTTCTCCTCAACTCTGTAACACAAAACATAATTCCCCCCCCCCCCCCCCCCCCATTGAATTGCAGTTGGGAGAAGCCAACAGCATGATTCCAAAAAAAGGCACAGCTGCTTGATTCTCCATAGACTGCTGGGTAATACTTGGTCGTACCAAGTAGCCTACTCATGTTCTCATACAATAGCAGCTTTGTATATGAAAAAATACTGTATCAAAGAAAGGGATAAATCTTGAAAAGTTACAGCCAGCTGCAGATTTACTAGCTAATCTAGAACAAGCTGAATATCCAAATGTCTAATTTCCACTTTCAGACATAGGAAGTTCTAAGTACTGTAAAGATTAGGCTGGGAAAGTGCCAGTGGATTTCCAAGTAAGAGGAAGTCTGGCTCATATGTTGCAATATCTGTGTTTTCACTGGCTCCTGTGAATGTTCACATATATAGAATATTATGCATGTGGGTTTGTGTGAAATGGTGGGCTGCTCTGGTGCTCACATACCCGTTTCTATATTTTTGGTTTGTGCTGATGTAGTTAAGCACAGCATGGAAACTTTCTTCCTGGATATATGAAGTTTGCAACAATGAGAGTTTAGAAGACACTGAGTGAAAACCAGAGCTTGACCTCCACCTACATGTCTTCTTTCTATTGGATAAACAGTTTGCTATACTGCTTTACTATTGGTGGCTGGGTGCTTAGAAGAAAATTCACCAGCTGTGAAAGTGTAATTATGATATGATTAGACAACATGGCCAGCTATCAGCACACTTGTTTTTAGTTCTTAGTGCACAACTTGGGCGTGTCTGCTCAGAAGAAGTAAACTGTGCCATGTTAAGTGAGCCTATGTTCACAATCTTAATGCTTTCATTTGTCCCACTATACACTTGTACTGGGATGTGTTTTTTTCTGATTTTACACATATTCCTCTTCTTGGAGTTTGGGAAATCTTTGAATTCAGCTGGTTCTCCTCCCAAAGGCATCTCTGTGGAAAACCTGTATGTTTTCTCTCTCTCTGTCTCTCTCCGTCTCTTCAAGGTGGCCTTACCATTTACATGATACATGAGTGGTGGTGGTACAATGGTGAGTTGCCCCCAATTTGCACCAGTTCTATAGAACCAGTAGTAAAACCAGCGGGAGGCTCCGCCCACTGACCTGATGTCATGAAAACACTTCTGCGCATGTGCAGAAGCTTCTAGACATGGTTCCTAGACATCCCCATAACCATTCCTGACTTGCTTATGTGAAAAAACCCTAAATTCTGGAAATCCCCACCCTACTGAAAAAAGGACACAGATTTGGATAGTTGTAGTTGAGGACTTCTGTTGCAGCTTACTACTATCTTACATAGAGATCACTGTATGTTAAGAGAAGATTTTCCCTATCAAATTTTTGTAGTTGTCAGTGGGTGACCAGACTGATAGAACAAGCTAAACTCTATTGTGATAGAGGCTAGTTTTAGTTTTGAAGACTCCATGCCTAAGAGGGAATTGAATTGATATCTTTCTCCTAACAACAAAAGCCTTTTTAAACAGGATATTGGGATATAAGCTAACATTCTCCTGAGTTGAAAGATTTGTTTGTATGATGATTGAATTATCTCTTTAATTATGTTTGGTTAGCATTGTGGGTGCTTTGAGGCACTCATTGGTAGAAAAGAAGGTAAAGATTAATTAAACATTAATTGTATCATTCAGACAGATTTCCTTGTGGCATGTGGATATGCAGGTCTTATACTGCTCAGTCAAGAGCTAATTCAGTTCTATAAATGTCTGAGGCTTTTGTGGTGAAAGAAATGTAGTGGCACAAGGATTGGATGGCGTTTCTCTTTGGATATTTATCCAGACAAATGAATTAATACATTTAAACAAATGCCCAATTTGTTTGTTTGTTTATTTATTCTCTCTCTCCCTCCCTCCCTCTCTCATTTTCCCCCTCCCTCCCTATTATGATAGTTCTTTTGCAGTTTGAAGACAGTCAAAGACCCTTTTGTCCTCTGAAGAAAAAAGGTTTTGAAATCTTGTCTAGGATCCCGAGAGATTTTCAAATATTCTAACCTCTGCAATTTAGAACTGAACCAGGGTGCTTTACAGAAGAGTAAAAACTGGTTTATAGTAAATTAGTGTGCTGAGGGCACCTAATTGCCATAATTAATCAAGGTTTTTCCCTCACATTCCTTTCAGATCTTCTGTGACCTCTCTATTTAATTTGAGTAGTGGATTGAAATACATCTCCCAGAATCTAGTTCTTTGATGTTACAAAATGCCATTTCCCTTTCCTCTGACAGTCTTCCCTATTTTATTGCTTAGTTGAATATTGATTTGTATTGAGTGCAATCTAGCGTTTCTTCATCTTCTTCCTAAGTGTTGTCTGCATGCTGCATACAGTTGGAAGAAGGGAGAGCTCTGTAACATTTGCAGCCACTTCTTTTGTTGGAAAAGAATTCTCTTCAAGGTGAAATTCAGGCGATAACCTACAATGTCTTTCTATTATTATTACTACTACTTTCTACTATTATTACTATGCATTCTGATGCTAAGCTTTGCTTTATCAGTTTATACTTATAACTGGCTGAGGGAATGTCCATTTGGGCAAGAGATTTTATTTGTGTGGCTGCCATGTGACCAAAAGCAAAGCTGCCAGGGCTAGCGAAGGGCAACGCGTAGATTGCAAACACAGACTTCAAAGAGATAGTCCATCCTTTCTAACAGAGAGAGAAGTGCCTCCTCTAAGAAGACAATTGGACTGCAACACAATTTAGTGTTCTAGAGCAGGAATCTCCAAACTTAGCAACTTTAAGACTTGTGGACTTCAACTCCCAGAATTCCTCAACCAGCTAGGCTGAGATTTCTGTTCCATTTGGCCACTATTCTATTCCCCCCTGCTCAATAGTCACTCATCTTTCTGTGGACCAGTTCAGACCATTGGCTAAAGTGTGGGGAGGGGTTCCATAATGTTGTTTTTCTAACCTTTTCTTTGAAAAAGGGTCGGAGACCTGAAAATATGCATTTTCTGGCTGTAGATGTTACACCTTTTGCTACATAAATACCTGCACTAATCTTGTGTTTTAATTAAATTATCCTTTGTGTATGGGCCTAATTTCCATATAGCTTTTTCTTTCAATTGTGACTGTTTTTCTAGTCTTAAATGATTCATCTTTCAAACCCCACCTTTATCTCTGAAATATATAGTCAAGGTTGTCCTCGACGTATGACCACAATTGAGCCCCAAATTTCCATGGCTAAGCTTGACATTTGTTAAGTGAGTTTTGCCCCATTTTACAACCTTACTTGCCTCAGTTGTTAAGTGAATCACTGCATTTGTTAAGTTAGTGACATGGTTGTAAAGTGAATCTGTTCTCCATTGACTTTGCTGAAGGTCATAAAAGATGATCCCATGATCCTGGGACACTGCCAAGTATCAGAAATACATGCCAGTTGCCAAGTGTCCAAATTTTGATCATGTGACCATGCAGATGCTGCAATGGTTATGTGAAAACTGGGCAAAGTCACTTTTTTCCAGGTCATTGTAACTTCGAACGTTTTACTAAACAAATGTTCATAAGTCAAGGACTACCTGTATAAGGCAAGGATTGATATTTTGCCTTACATTATCTTGTTCCTGGAATCTGCAGAACAATAACTCCAATAAGTATAAGTGATAAAATGTCAATCAGTTCCTAAATATAATTCTATTTAAATATGTAATATTTATTCTCCACATTCTCGAATCTTTACCTGAAAGTTTTCTTTGATCAAGTCATTGTTGACTCTTTGCAATCACATAGACCAGGGGTGAAATGTAAAATCTGTTACTACCGGTTCTGTGGGCGAGGCTTGTTGGCGGGGTAATGTGACTGGGTGGGCATGGCCAACTTTTTTTTAAAAAAAACTTTTCAAAGCATTTTTTCTAATGCTTTGAAAAGCGTCTCTGTCGATCAGGGAACTCAGCTGGGATCGTCAGAGACTTTTCAAAGCATTTTTTTACCACCTCTTCGGCCAAGAGGTTGCAGAAAAAAATGCTTTGAAAAGCCTCTGATGATCCCAGCTGAGCCGCGCGATCGTCAGAGGCTTTTTTTTTTACTTTTAAAAGCATTTTTTTCATCGGAAGTGGTTGTAGAAAAAATGCTTTTAAAAGTAAAAAAAAAAGCCTCTGACGATCCTGTGGCTCAGCTGGGCATGGTAGTGGTTGGGGGGGGGGGGGGGGGGCAGGGATTTTTGCTACCGGTTCTCTGAACCACCCATTTCCATCGCTACCAGATTGGGCGATCCGGTCCGAACCGGGAGCATTTCACCCCTGACATAGACCCAGTATACTCCACCTTGGTGATTTTAAGAGGTGTGGACTTCAACTCCCAAAATTCCCTAGCCAGCCATGCTAGGGACTCATGCTGGCTGGGCAATTCTGAGAAGTGGAAATCCTTACATCTGAAAGTTGTCAAGGTTGAGAAAGACTGACATAGAGGGTCTTCTTATATTTATAGTTAAGGAAGAAAAGAGTTGGGCCATTCTGGGAATGCTACCCAATTTACAGAACACCTTTTCAAAGATTGCTGAATGAAACACTTAAAAAAAAATCCTGGGCATTTTAAGAATCATTCTGATATTTCAGAATATTAGTGCACTTCCTTGATTGTGTCTTTGTTACCTCAGGTGTATTCTTCTCTTTGTAGCTTTTTATGTTACTCTGATGCTGATCTAATATTATTTTATATAGTTTAGTATAATTGTATTTTTACAATATATTTCAGCTAGTTATATACTGCCCAGAGAAAATGTTATCCCTTTAGTACATATTTGCAAGTTAAGCAAGTTAAGTTGGTTTTATGAATGGGAAAGCCAGCCAAGAAAGTTTATTTGAAAGATAAATAAAGAAGACTCATTTGAGTGGCTGCTGTAAAATGCTATAAAAACAAACACATAATGAATGCATTGCTATATAACTGAATCTTACAGCTTAAAACTGTTCCCTTTATACCAATGAGTTTTTATTAATATTTAATACTGTTCCCTTTGGTTGATATGAAATCCTGTTTCATTTTAGGCCATAGGTTTGATGTGGAGGTGTATAACTAGGTGAATAGGAATCTCCCTTATATTTTTCCTGTCAACATGTCTTGAAGATTTCTAACCTAACATTTTGGTTTAAATAATGGCATCCCACCTATCTCCTAAGTAAGCCAAACCTGGCTCACTTACAGGGCCAAAATCATTTTGAAGATATCACATCGTCAGTAGTGGGTTGCTACCGGTTCGCCTCGGATCAGGTGAGCTGGTAGCAGTGGTGGCGGGAGGCTCCGCCCACCCGCCCGGACACTTCTGCGCATGCACATGCATGTAGCGACAGGTTTTGAAATTCACTACCAGTATGTGTATAATACAGTCTTTTCTGGGCTGCTATCAAAACATTAGCAGCTGCTGAGCAGCATGAGCCAAAGCAAAACTACAGCTTATGTATCTTTGGCCTATGAGTAGGCCTCACTTAAAACACTTAATAATGCCCCAAATGCATCTCAGAATTTTTGTTGCTAAGTGAAGTGATCACTAGGGAAAACATACCGTGACCATGCTGCTTAACAACAGCAATTAGAGCAGTCCAGCTTGTGGTCATTAGATAAGGGCCATACTGTTGTTAGAAAAGGACTTTGTGTTTCTCCTGACCTGCATGAATGACCAGTTCTATCCTGCTCCCCAGCTGGGCCTGGCAAGTTCCCTTCATCAGACAAGGCTCTGATGCTCTGTCAGACTTACCTCTGCTTCAATTCCCTCTACCCACCTATTTCCCCCATCTCTGCCCTTTCAGCCATCCTGCACTCCACCACTGCTGCCTCCCTCTGCTGCACCCACCACTCCTGGTTGACCTTCATTGCCTCTTTCCTCCTGCTGCTATTGGACTATAGCCAGGTGCTGGGCAAGGTGCATGGCCCTGGCATGCATGTGGCAAGCATGGCAGAGTGGCCCAGCCAAAGGGAACTTATTAGGCCTGGCTCGAGAAGAGGCAGTGGGATGGAACTGGGGGAGGATGCGGGACAGGAGTACAGGTCTTCTATCTGTGGCTGTTGGCACTGCACAAGTACAGGTAGTCCTTGACTGACAACCAAAATTCTCATTGCTAAGTGAAGCAGTTGTTAAGTAAATTTTCCCCCATTTTACGACCTTTCTTGCCACAGTTGTTAAGTAAATCACTTCAATTGTTCAGTTAGTAACAGGGCTGAAAAGTGAATCTAGCTTCCCCATTGACTTTCCTGGTCAGAAAGTCACAAAAGGTGATCACATGACCTTGGAACACTGCAACCCTCATAAATACATGCTAGTTTTGATCACGTGGCCAAGCAAATTTTGATCACGCAGCCATGGGGATGCTGCAACAGTTGTAAGTGTGAAAAATGGTCATAAGTCACTTTTTCAGTGTTGTTGTAACTTTGAATGGTCACTAAATGAATGGTTGCAAGTCAAGGATTCCTGTACTAGATATGTGATTAATCCTCACTCATTGACCCTAATAAGGAGAAGGATTTCCACTGCTAAGTGGAACAGTTGGTAGGTGAAACATCACATGACCTTTATTGCTTAGCAACAGCAATTATTGTTACCCCAGGAATAGAAGTCAGGCGAAGACCATACCATTGTTACGTGAGGACCTCACACTTTTGCCTTGCTGTGCTCACCTCTGCTTCAGCTCCTTCACCCACCTCCCCCCTGTTGGCTGACCTCTACTCCCTGCCACCGCCTACCCAGATGTTCCCCTTCACCCACAGTGGACTCTCATCATCTGCCTTCTCCCACTGCTGAGGAGGTA
The DNA here is from genome assembly GCA_012654045.1 of Ptyas mucosa. NCBI lineage: Eukaryota > Metazoa > Chordata > Lepidosauria > Squamata > Colubridae > Ptyas > Ptyas mucosa. The sequence goes on along the minus strand of WNWU01000017.1, from coordinate 6,111,149 downwards.
TGCCAGTGGTGAAATGCTACCAGTTCAGACTAGTTTGCCTGAACCGGTAGTAAAAAATGCTACTGGTTCGGATGGACTGGGATTTCCGACCAGCTGTGCCATGCGATTTATATTCACTAGAAAGCAGGAACTCCTGCTTTTTGGTGAACCTAAATCACGCAGCACAACTGTTCCCCCCCTCGCTGTTCTACTTACCTTAGAAAAGGCTTCTTAAGCCTCCTTTTTCAGTGCTGTGCAGTAGCGCTTGCAGTGCTCATGCATGTAAAGCACACATTTGGCACGTACCACATATGCACGTGCACAACGAACCAATAGTAGACTTCGGAGCACTGAGCACATACCACTGAGGTATGCCCAGCAGAGGCAGCTGCTACCCGTTGCGACGCCTTTGCAACCTCTTCCTATTTAGCAATAACAATAGCATTTAGGCTTATATACTACCCCATAGCACTTTACAACACTCTCTTTGTTTGTTTTACAATGTGAAAGCATTATTTGCATATTGCCGCCCAACAACCTGGGAAGGATGGAAGTCTGAGTCAACCTTGAGCCAGTGAGGATTGAACTCCAGACTGTGGGCAGAGTCAGCCTGCAATACTACACTTCAACCACAGCTCCACCAGGTCCCTTATTTCTCTTCCAAAGGCCTTGTTTCAGGTGGCCTTGTCGAGGCCTCACAGAGGGACAGCAGCTGCCCCAGACAGATGTGCCTCATGGGACGAAGAAGATGACAGTGGTCAGCAGGGGTTGGTGGCAGTGTGATGCAAGGGGCCAAAAGGCCAGAGTTAGTGGGGCAATCACGAACACTTTTTTGTGTAAAGATTATCCAAGTGCAACCTGTTTTCATAAAGCTGTGGGGATGTGGGGGGAATTAATATCAATCAGATGTTCCTAAAAGTCCTTTTCTATTCCACCAGAAAAGAAAAATAAATATCTGCTATTTCACAGTTTTGGTTCCGGAGGTTGCTACCTGCCTGTATAATTGGTGGAACTTCGCTTATTAGCATCATAAGGCAATTCTTGTCCCCAGGCAATAGTTTACAGAGACCTTTCTGTTCCAAATTTAAATGTGTTACTTTAAAGAACTTTCACTCTGACTGAGATTTTGGCTTACCGATGAAGTATGTAAGAACATATTCCAAACTGTTAGACATTTCATGCGTATTTGTGATTATCTAAGGCTCGGTTTTCTTGAGCAAAGGTTTTCAGGAGATTTTCGCCTCCATAGCCATAACACTCCAACAGATTTGTGTTTTTCACCAGATGATAGGAATCCATCAGGCCACAGGATTCTTTGCAGAGGGAAAATTCTTCCCTGTTCCAACATAGGTTTATTACAAAAAAAAATAAAAATAAAAATGACAGGCTGGCCTTTCCGTTCCTCTTGACCTTTGAAAGTAAAAATGAGAAGCATCCGCTCATTTTGGTCCCCTGAGCACAGCTACCTCTAATCGGTTATCCCTTTGACTCGGTCTTAAGAAACATCCAAACATCTTAATTTTCTTAGTATCTGGTGTCTCCCTTTGAACTTAAATAGCAATCTAATACTTTTGAGTCTGAAAATCTGAATATGGATGTGAAGCCTTACAAATTTACTTTCTAACCGAGAAAGTAAAACAATTTTTTGATCTCATGGGACCTGAGGTGACCTGAGGTAAAAAAAAGATCAAAGTTCTTCAAATAATCAATAATATATAGGCCTCATCTACTTTATATTTGAATCTGTTAATACATTGCTGATTTTTTTTTTTTTGCTTTTAATTGGACATCCTATAAGAAAATTAACACTACAGGTAGTCCTCAATTTACAACCATTCATTTAGTGACCTTTCAAAGTAATAAATGGCCCTCACACTTACACAGCATCCCTATGATCACATGATCAAAATTCAGGCACTTGGCATCCAGCATGTATTTACAATGGTTGCAACCTCCCAGGACCATATGATTGCCGCTTGTGATTTTCCCAGCCATCACCTGTCAAACAAAATTAATGACAGGGAGCTAGATTTCCTTAATGATTGCATGATTCACTTAACTGCAGTGGTTCACTTAACAACCATGGCCAAAAAGTTTGTAAAATCAGGAGCAACTCACTTAACAACCACCTTGCTTTGCAATGGTAATTCTGGTCTCAATTGTGGTCATAACTCAAGGACTATATAGCTAAAAGTGCTAAAAGCTTGGTTTATATCTATATGCAACACCAATGGATATTGCAGTAACTATGTATTTTACTTCAATCAATGGTCCTTGTAAGATAGATAGTTTGGTTTGCAAACAAAAACTAAATCAACTCACCTGTTTACCAGCAACTCATCTAGCCCTAGAGCAAGAATGCTCTCTATAGGATTAGGCAAAAGAGCATAAGTCATCATGTAAAATTAAATGTATAATTGCCCCAGGAAAGTGGAAAAATATTCTGTCACAAAAGGTTCTGACCCCATAATGGGCCATTCTAAATGCTCCAAAAGAGCTCCAACTTTGAAATTAAAATTTTCTGACCTCGGTATTGTTTCAGGATTCAACTATTCCCATAGCATTTTGTGCATCTGCTTCAATATCAAAGCATTTAAAGACCAGAACTTTCTGTGGCGGCATATTTTGCACACCTCTGATTCGCAGCACTGAGATGTTTTCTATTTCCTCAGTTGTTGGCAGCAAGACCCAAACAGTCTGTAATTATTGGTGGTCATCCATCCAGTTTGACATGAGTTTTGGTGAACATCCTCACAGTGGCAACAAGGGAACCCTCATTATGTTGAAGTTTGGCTTCAGAATTGTTGTCTGCACTATGGTTCTGATGTTCAATTTCACTTTTTCTGTCTCATATAACTTCCCTTGCTTTGAGTTGATTTTTCAGCTGAGAACTGAAACTGATGTAATGCTAGAATCACATCATTCTTTTCTTCAGGGACATATAGTCAGGTATTGGTATGATTGCTGTTTCGGTTTCTCTCTTTCTTTTTTAGCCCTGGTAGTTTTTCACTTGCTTGTTTGCTTTATTTTTGTTAAAACTGCTGAGCAAGTGAAAGTACAGTGGAAGAAAATAGGCATTTTGATATATAGCTTTTATTTGTCAAACTATTAAACAGGTGGCATGCGTTATGTAAACTTCTGAACTGAAAAAATGGAGACAATTTATTTCAGAGTATTAGTGGTAAACTAGCCGTATTTATTTTGTTTTACAGTGTCATGGCTTGGATTTTGTCAATTGTTCTCTTGTCAAGGTTCCAATATTGCTTATGAACTTTAAAAAAAAAATCAAGTGCAAGAAAAGAAAAGAAGAAACATTGCCTCAGGCTCACCATCTAAAAACCTTGGATGACTTTATACAAGTTGAAAAAGGTTCGTGTGATGTCTTCTTAATCACTCCCCTAAACCTTAGCTCAGTCTGTTGTGTGAACCTAGCCGTTATAAGCTCTGATTATGGTCTAGCCCAGAGACAGGCAATGAAAAAATATAGTTCAATATCTTCCCTTAGCATCCATGTGTCTCCCTGCCCATCTGACTTTTTAAAAAGATCCTTTCAATGAAATAACTCTTAAATAAATAATTAATTGGCAATCTGGCTTGCTGCAAAGTGAAGCACCATCTTCCGGCATAATATTTATTTGTAAATACCTCCAGGTTCCAACAAATGTTCCACTGGAACACTGGAGCAAACAACTTAGAGGCTAGAGGGGTTCCAGTTAATGATGATTCACAGTGCTAGCCGGCAAATGTTTAAGAGCAGGCTTTGCTGGCTCCATTGCTGCAACTGCAATGCACTACTAGACACAGGGTAGCTGATTGGTCTGCTAGGCATAGTGGTTCAGCTCTACTCTCAACAGGTTTGCAAGATTCCAGAAAATGTAATAATTTGTTGCAGGCTGGTGCAAGCTTGCTCCATCACACCACTGATAATTCATGACTCTCAATGCCCATCAATGGCAGCTGTTTTGAAATACACCTACCACCTGCTTTTACAATTCCCAATATGATCCCATCCCCAAGAGTTTGTTTCTCTGGCATAGCATGCATGAATGAGGGCTACTACTACGGCTTTTTAAAAAATCCATTGTTAAAGCAAGGACTTTTTGCGCTGAGAGAAAAATTGCTTCACGCCTCACATAGGCAGAAACATTCTGTCAATGGATACCGTGTTTCCCCGAAAATAAGACCTTGTCTTATATTTGTTTGAACCCTGAAATAAGCGCTTGGCCTTATTGCCGTGTGCTCAAAAGCCAGATTGGATTTATTATCAGGGGATGTCTTATTTGGGGGGAAACAGGGTAGTTTTCATCTCATCAAATGTTCTTAATGCAAAAGTAATATCAAAACTAATTAATTAATTCAAAACTAAAGAATTTATTTCAGTAACTTCACTTTTATTTACTGGGCCACTGTCTTCAGTGAACAAGAACAATAGAGGAAAAAATATATTGACATGGGACACAGGAAAAAAAGAAAGGCATGGAAGGAGGATCCTTTCTGTCTTATTATGTTATCTGATAAGCAGCAACAATATTGACTTTTAAGTTCAACATGTCCACACAAAAGTAACTTAACCCTCCTGTCTAAATACAGTATTATGAGTGATGCAGTTCCAAGATTGTTACAGCAATATTGCTAATTTCATACCAAACCTGAGGTTCCTCTAGATGATTTTAGCCTGGAAACTCCAACATTTCTGGAAGCTACCAAATTAAAGAAAATTGTTTTACAGTAGAGCTATAAATCTGTTGCCTATCCAATTTATGACACTCTAGTAACAATAATCTTGAAACCTTAGTCTCCATCTGCTTAGACTATTACTCAGGACTTTACCCTCTTGGTGACATTTTTCATGGGCTAATAATCTTGAGAATTCCTCCTAGGGCCGTGATGGCAAACCTATGGCACGCGTGTCACAGGTGGCACGCGGAGCCATGTCACTTGGCACTCCAGCTCAGCTCTGGCACGCATGAGCATGCTGACCAGCTGATTTTTGGACCTTCTGGGCTCACCAGAAGTAGGGAAACAGGCTGCTTCCTGTCTCGGGAGGGCCTGGGGGGTGGTGGGGAAGGCCCGTTTTTCTTTCTTACCTGGCTCCATATCCTCTCTATGCATCTGGAGAGGGCGAAAACAGCCTTCCCCACCTCCTCGGAGGCCCGAAACGGCCCGTTTCTCAACTTCCAGTTGGATAGGAAGTGACATTTTTTGCTGTTCCCCAGCCTCCATAGACTCCTAGAGAGGCCTTTGCCGCCGCCCGCTCCTGGCATGCAGTGGCCAAAAGGTTAGCCATCACTGTCCTAGGGAATGGACCATTCATGACAAATAGACTATAAATAATTTGGAAGGGGAACAAAAAGATAATTTTTAAAAATTATGAATGATTGGTTACTATATCACTTAACTTTTATCTAAATTGTTTTTTAAAATGCCTTTTCTGTTTTAGGACTTTTAAGACTTAAAAAATCAAAATCAATGCCAGATATAGTTAATTCAGAATTTATTCACTATCCCTAATAAGGAAAAAATGACTTCAGAATATATTTCATAAAACAGTATCTCCTTAGATTCAAAGAGGTCCTTATTAAATTTTTATGATATTTCCTTAAGCTATAGACATGCAAATGAATTTTTCCTGAGACATGCATATTAAGATTCTCCCTAGAAAATAATGTACAGGTATAAATTAAATACAATAAAGTTTAATTTTTCCTACTTCTTGAAATGTCTAAGCACATCATGCACTGATAAATTTCTCCTGCCACCTTCCCTTTTCTTCTCAGTGGTATAGATCCTCATAAAATATATAGCTGGGAAGAAGGCACAGCTGAAGTTATGCTCCCATCACTTTGACATGAATTTGACTTAATCACCTATTTAAAAAAAATGCCTAAACCATGGTGCCTGGCACATACACTGACTTGTTTTAAATATAATTTTATTAAGGATTTTGATTATAATAGTAAAAGTAATGCAACTTAAACTTAAAGAAAAGAGAATAGAATAAAAGAATAAAAGCATAAGTAAAAAGAAAGAGAAAGAAAAAAATGTTATAAAGAAAGGAAATAGGTAAAGAAGTGACTTCCAACCTTCATTACAAGTATAGACAAGTTTAGTGACTCTCTCCACCCCAAAAGATTATACGTCATCTCTTCCCATTCCTTATCTATAAATACATCCATAAAATATCAACTTTTCAATTCCTATGTTAGCAAAAAGTTTACAACACTTTAGAACTTTACAAAATAAGGTCTTATTTTAACCTTGATCAAATAACTAACTTTACATTCCTTGCTTTTAGTTCTAACGATCTTAATCTTTAATCTTTTGAATCTTCATTCAAATATTCATCATATTTTTCGGATTATAAAATGCTTCGGACTATAAGATGCACCTAGCTTTTGGGGCGGAAAACAAGAAAAAAAAATCTGCCTATGCCTCCCAGCAATTTGCCTCCTTGCAGCAAACAGCCTGGTCAGCTTCAGCACAGCCTGATTTAGCACAAGCAGCTGATTGGCGGTTGGATCTGCCTCCTGGAATACCACTGATCAGCTGTTCCAGGCTGCGGGGATCACCGCCACTGCGTATCCCTACTGCCTGGAACGGGCTGAAAACGGGATGCGCGAAGGCCAAAAATGGGGAATGCAGAGGCAGCAATAGGGGCAGTGGTGATGGGTGGTGCTGATGGCGCCGATGGATGGTGGCGATCCCTGCAGCCTAGAACAGCTGATCAGTGGTATTCCGGGAGGCAGATCCAACCACCAATCAGCTGCTAGTGCTAAATCAGGCTGTGCTGAAGCTGACCAGGTTGTTTGTTGTTTGCTGCAAGGAGGCAAATTGCTGGCAGGCAGAGTCTGAAGGGTGGGGGCTGGCGGGGGGCAGGGCTTTGGCAACATTCGCTCTATAAGACATTTCCACCCACTTTTTGGGGGGGAAAAGTATGTCTTATAGTCCAAAAAATATGGTACATAGGATTTTATTTCTCTTCAACTTTTCTTTATCTTATCGCATAGACTGGGTGTTGGCAACCCATGGCTCCAGAGCCACATATGGATCTTTCATACCTCTGCTGTGGCTCCCTGTCGCCCAGTCGCGGCAGAGGGATGAAAGAGCTGTTGCTCTGTCGTGGCGATGGCGATGACTGGAGCCTTAGTGTGGAAGTAAAGTGCCCCTGCACTTTCCTTTGTGCGAAACAGCATTCCACCTTCATTGCGGTACATTTGCTGTTCTGCCTCCATGGCCTGCCCATTGCTCTCGCAGCGCCTTGCACAGCACAGTGAAATTTAGTGTGCTTCACAATGGGGGAGACAGGGTCCCTTCCTCCTGGAGCCCATTATGACGCGGAGCCACAATGCGACCCTGCGGCAGATCGCTCTCGCCTCCTGGATGTCAGTTGCTTTTCATGCAGAGATGCTGGTGTTGTGATGCCCCACTTCTCCACCGACCAGTTGATCATCGGTGCATTGCTCCTGGGCTTGTTGGCTTCCGGACATCAGATTCCCACCATCCAGCACCAGTTCAGGGGTTTCTTCCCTCCCCAGAGTGGAAGAGAGAGAAAGAGAGAGGGGGGGAGGGAAAGAGAGGGAGGGAGGGAGGGAGGGAGGGAAAGAGAGCGAGGGAGACAAGAGACAGAGAGAAAAAGAGAGAGAGAGAGACACAGAGAGAGAGAGAGAGAGAAAGGTGAACAACATTTTTACGACTATAATTATATTGAGGCCTTTTGACACCAAAAGCAGGCTTGTATTTTTTCCCTTCAATTTAGAATTTTTAATTTTTAGTATCCAGTTTCTAAAATCAAACAGTTGCTTATCTGTTATGAAACTAAGATAACCAAAATTAATTTGGTTCCCATAGGAAGCTATTTCTTATAGTTACCTCCAAATCTTATAATAAAAGTCAATATTCCAAATTTAGTTGGTCCTTAATCTAAGAAAATTATAACTTTCTTAGATTAAGATTTTATTTCGCTTTTTGTTGCTTATTTCAAATTCTTTACATTCTTAAGCTTGTAATTATTTCTTTCTTTTGTTTGAAGTAGAAGTTCAAATCACCAACAACTTTTCAAACTATTCAAGCCATTCTGAAGGTCTCTAATAGCTTTAAGAAGATCAATAGCCAATTTTCAAAGTGCTTAGAAAGTGAGGTTTGTAAACTTAATGTTCTTTAGAAAATTCTGCCATGGTTATGAGTAAAATGGTTAATCCCTCTGTCTCTTGGTGCTCAAACCTGCAGAAGACCAATATCCTGTGCTTTCTTTGCAAGGCACAGCTGTCCAGAGCACATATGGGCAATCTTCTGTCCTCTCCTTATCTGGACTGCCCCCAAAGTGGTTTTTTTTTCCCCGAGACAAAACTGGACTTTCTTGTTTTTCTTTGAAGATGTTTTGCTTCTCATCCAAGAAGCTTCTTCAGCTCTGACTGGATGATGGGGGAATGGAAGTATTTATACTCATTGCAGACAGCTGGTCATTTGCATTCTTTTAGCGAGTCATTAAGACCACCTGGAGGTATAAACCTCCAGATAAACAGAGCTGAAGAAAATTCTTGAATGAGAAGCGAAATGTCTTCAAAAGAAAAACCAGAAAGTCCAGTTACCTCTTGAAAAAAGCACTTTTGGGACAACCATGACTTGGATGACTGAGAATCTCCACAGGTTCTAAAGAACTGGTCTACTTACCAATTCTTTGGTCTTTGCCACGGCCATCAGTTCTGCTTTTGCAGAGACGTCTTCAGTTTGACGTACCTCTCCCAGAAGGATGCACACACAAAAACCTTTGTACATATGACTTCTTGCCATGTTGAAGGAATGTCACTTTTTCTACTTTTGATTTCACTGTTGCCGGGATCACTTTGGGCTGGCTGCTGGTATTGATCTCTGTAGGATTTCCTGCAGGAGACTTGATTTTTGCTTCACTTGGCTGATCTGAAGAATATGAGAAGAGTCGAAGCCGGGAATATGATTGTTGCTAACTTTCTTTCCCTCTCTTGTAGAGCAAGGGGAGGTTATTACTTTTTGGAAAGGTTAAAAGGTTTTACAAATAAAAATGTCCTTGAGACATTGTTGACTCCTGGTGACTGCCTGGATAGCTCCTGCAGGTGCGTTTTCTTTTTTTAAAAGAAAGTTTTTAGAAATGGTTTATCTCTTTCCTAGAGCTCAGAGAAAGGGACTGGCCCAATCATTCATCTGGCTTTGTGCCTAAGGCAGGACCAGAAGCCCTGGTGCCTTAACCTCTTCATCAAACTAGCTTTCGTTTACAGGGTTAAATATTAAATAATTTGTCATAGCAGGGGTGCTATTCAGCAGGTTCTGACAGGTTCTGGAGAACTGGTAGTGGAAATTTTGAGCAGTTCAGAGAACCGGTAAATACCGCCTCTGGCTGGCCCCAGGGTGGGGTGGGAATGGAGATTTTGCAGTATCCTTCCCCCAGGAGTGGGGTGGGAATGGAGATTTTGCAGCATCCTTCCCCTGCCATGCCCACCAAGCCACGCCCACCACGCCACACCCACAGAACCGGTAGTAAAAAAAAATTGAATTCCACCACTGCTCATAGGTATCTTTATTGATTCAATTATTCCATTTTTGGATTGGTTCCCCACCACCCCAAAGACTTGTCTATCTCTTCCAACTCCTAGCTTGAATGTGAGAATTAGAATTTATTGGCTAATGAGATTTCAAATATCTTCCTTTTGTTCTGTTTGTTGTTGCCATCTACTGTTTCTCTGGATTTTAGCAGATGTGGCAGGCCTAAACAAGTTCTGGGCCTTTTTAACACAAATAGGGGACAATGCAGGCTAGCATGAACCAACCAAGACTGAACTCCATCAGTGAATTGCACTTCTCTTGGTATTCTGCCCATCAATTCACAAAATGGAATCTCTTTGCTATTCACTCATACTTTATTCAGACTACATATCACCGAATGCCAATTTGAAAGTAACATTATTCTCTTATTTACTGTTCTCCCATACTTTTCAGCAGTGAGAATGAATAGGAAATCAATGCTATTAGAGGGAAGAATGACGAGCTCCTCTGTAGGAAGTTGTGTGCCTGGAGATTTAGCACTCTTGCAGACCAAATCTCTTCCTTGCCTCTGAAAGCCTGACTTAGGAAGGAACAAGAAGAAGAATGGCTAATTCAGCAAAATACATTGTGCTCATTATCTCATCTTTTTAGGTCACAGTATATCTAGTCAAGGATGTTCAATAAACCAGAATCAAGCAATAGTCTTGCAAAAGAACAAAATAAGCATGGCTTGTTTATCCAATTCCTGGATTGTTTTCTCTTCTTCCACCCCCTCTACCACCCCATCATGGTTCTCTACCGGTCGGTGGTGGGTTTCAAATTTTTTTACTATCGGTTCTGTGGGTGTGGCTTGGTGGGCGTGGCATGGCTTGGTGGGCGTGGCAGGGGAAGGATACTGTAAAATCTCCATTCCCTCCCCAATCCAGGGGAAGATTACTGCAAAATCCCCATTTCCTCCCGATCAGGTGGGACTTGGGAGGCAGAGAATAGATGGGGGCGTGGCCAGTCAGAATTTTTACTACTGGTTCTCCAAACTACTCAAAATTTCCACTACCGGTTCTCCAGAACAGGTCAGAAGCTGCTGAAACCCACCTCTGCTACCGGTACATTGGTTAGACGTTTGGGCAACCTCTCAAAGCAAAGTAAGAGATGGCAAAGCACAATCATTCATGACTGTTTCCATTGTAATTGGTTGTAATTGCAATCAACAACAACCCACATTTTCAAAATGGCTTATTGCTCTAAAACAAACCACAGTTTATTCACTCATCCTGTTCTCATATTAAGTCAGAAACTGATAAATTACAATAGACTTTAACTCGATGGCTTAAATGTTCATTATCCTTTCTCCTTATTTGCTGCCATTAGAGTATCTTGAGTAGACTGAGGAGTGGGTGAAACCAGTGGTGGGTTGCTACCAGTTCTCCCCGGTTTGGGAGAGTTGGTAGCAGAAATCTTGATGTGAGAGCGAACTGGTTCGGTCCGACCATCAGCTGGGTCCTCCTGCCCGCCCCTGAGCTATACCTATCTTTATTCCTGTTTTTAGCCCAGCTGTAAGGCATGGCAGAGTGGATTGCCATGCTTCAGCTGTATTTTTATTCAATGCGCTTGCGTGAAGCGCAAGTTCGGGCGATCGCGCGCAAAGCGCGTGCACGAAGCAAACCAATGGTAAACACCGGTTAGAACCCACCACTGGGTGAAACTAATGAACCTTGCACCCAAACTTTGCATTAGAACTGAAAATCACAAAGAAAGGTCATGGAATTTTTTTTTTCCTTTCTGGGAACTTGAGCATTATTCTGATGAACTGAGTGTCACAGAGAGCTTGCACATGTATAGATCCACTTGTATGTACACACATGTCAGCACAGGGAAGACATGCATGCATGCTTATTTTTTTCTGCAACATGTCACACAAACGGAAGAAGACAGGTCTGATGTAGCCTAAAACACCTGGCGCAAAGTCCTGGCATGCAAATGCCAGCTATCTTGGCACCCATACATTTCCAAAATATTTTCTGCTATAATTGACTTTTCCTAGCCCTTCTCCTATATTTCTCTGTTTCCTGTTCAGGTCGGATCTCCTATTGCTGGACTCTCTTAATATTTGCTCGCTGCTTGGTTGGTTCTCTATATTGAAAGGATTCCTAGCCCACTATCTTTGCTGTGAACAGCTCACAAAAGAAGGATCATAAACACAAACAATCAACATGTAATTCAGCACTCAGCAAGCACAATAAACCAGAAATCCGTCCCTGTAGCAAATACAATCAGGAGGGGGGGGAAAAAGCCCCCAATCCAAGCATAATTCTAAAAAAAAAAAAGAGTCTTGCCAATACGCCCCTTTCTGAATAGCACATCTTGACCAAGGGGAAAAATAAATACTGTACAACAATGGTACCTGATGCTCCACAGAGCTGTATTACCACCTACCTGATTTCTGTTTGTTGTACACCCACTTGTGTCTGCCCTTGTATCTAGTTAGTCTCTAATGCTATACCCCCACTCTCATTCATGGAGTGGAGTGGGATGGGGAATTAGATGGCCATAGTAGCCAGGAAATAGCCATTTTTATTTTCTCCGCATACGGGGTGGATACAATGAATTAGTAAAGGGTCTGAAATGATCAAGGGAAAAATAATTCCTACCTTTTAGAAATAGTTCTGGTTCATTTGCATGCCTAGTTATTTAAAAGCAGTGGCATAAGCAATAGGAGTGACAGGGTGTAGCTGCTCTGGCTTCCTAATTTCGTATGTAGCTTGTTCAAATAATGCCAGATTTTATGGCATTTTGCTTTTCCACGGAGAGCATCTTTCAAGATAGCCATTTTAAAGTATTTTGCCACGTTCTGAGAAATACAAAGCTGATTGGATGACCTTGGGCCAGTCATTCTTTCTCAGACTTAGGAAGGAGACAGTGGCAAATCACTTCAGAACCTTTGCCAAAAGAACTTCAGGAACTAGTCCAAGCAGTCGCTACGCTGACTCGAAAACACGCAGGCACATGTGTGTGTATGCGCGTGCACACACACACACAAGTTAGATATGTCTTATCTTTGTTTGACTTGTTCCAACCCACATCTCCTGGTAGGCCAGCAATTATATTAAAAGGATGATTGGTCTTAATATCTTTGTCCCTTTCTTCAGTGGAACACAAGATGGCAGCCTCGAGGCAAAGAAAACTGTTTTTCTCCATTTGCTTGAATTCCTGTCTTTGACAGATTTTTTTTTTAATGACAGTACATAAAACTAGGCCTTGTGGAGCTGGCTGTGGGTTGAGGTACCAGATACACTTGCAGTCCTTTCAGAGAAGAGCAGCAAAGATGTTGTGTGTCTTTTTCATTGCAGTAGAATTGGTAGAGACAAAATCATCCTATATTACAGTTGAACTATCTAGTTTAGTTCTGTTTTATTCCAGTTGCTAGAATCGAATATCTGAGGTGCAGATCTAGACCTAAAAAAGTGTAGAAAGTTAGCATCCACCCCTCTCCTAAAGGAATGAAATATTTTGAGAAATATTAAAAAGGCAGAATATTATATTTCTCTGGATGAGAAATGGAGAAACATGCTCTTGGAAAGCAGCCCCCACCTTTCTTAATAACCCTCAGCAGATGTCAGCACTTAAGAGATAAAGAAATAGATAACTATATTCATAAGTAAATTCCTTGCAGCAAGGACTGAACAAAGGTAGGATTAGCCCCCAGCTACAATAGGAATTGCCCAACAAGCCCCTTCATTGCATCAGCCCAAACTTCAACCAAACTTAGCTCAGACAAACTCTTAGGATTTCTACATGGTACCATGAGAGTCTGTCAACAGCCAATAAAATACATGTTCTTGCATAGGAACAGGAAGCTCAAGTTCAAAGCCCCAAGAGAAGGTATAAAAACCCCTCCATCTCAACTTCATGTGGTCAGCTGCTCAGAATCACATGTGCTTGGTGGTTCTGCTTCATCAATAAATGGACCCTCTTTCCAATCAGCCTCCAGCCTCCATTTTGTCTCCAGTGCCTTTCTCCCAGCTTGGAACTGAACCAGATGGATATTTCTTCCAACAAAAGTGACCAAGAATCCAGGGATTTCTATATCGTACCTAATAGCAACAGCACTTAGACTTATATACCATTTTACAGAGCTTTACAGCTCTCTCTAAGCGGTTTTACAGAGTCAGCATATTGCCCCCAACAATCTGGGTCCTCATTTTACCCACCTCGGAAGAATGTAAGGCTGAGTCAACCTTGAGCCTGGTGAGATTTGAACTGCCAGATTGCAAGTAGCTGGCAATCAGCAGAAGTAGCCTGCAGTACTGCACTCTAACCACTACGCCACCATGTCTCACTAAACTATTTAGTCTTTAATCAAACGATTTATATAGCTGCACATCTCATACCAGTGAGTCCAGGCAGTGCAGAAGATTAAAATTAAGAAAATAGAGTACAGCAAATACAATGATAACAACTATGATGATGATGATACAATATGCTCACACCTAAAATCAATCAAATATTAATCCATACAAGGAACAACCCATGACCTAATCTAACACTTCTCCTTTTGCCTATATTTAGAAAAACAGTAGACCTCTGTAATGCTTTCGATTTGAAGGCAAAGAGGTGCCTTAGAGCAGTGGTCACCAACTGATGGTTCATGGACCACTGGTGGTCCGTGAGAAAATTTTGGTGGTCCACAGAAAAATTATTTGCATTTTTTATATTGCACTAAATCAGGGGTCCTCAAACTACAGCCCCTGGGACAGATATGTGCAATGAATGTTTGTGTTGATGCAGAGAGTCTCCCCCTTCAGGGTCTTTTTGTGTGGGTTGGAGGAGGACAGAAATTCCGACTTGGGGGTTGCTTCAGCCTCCTGATGTGGGGCTTTGGCGAAGGCTGGAGGGAAGTGCCGCTGGTAGTGAAGAGCTGGAGGACCTTGTTCCAGTGGGACTGCCTGATGGCCTGGAACTTGCTGACCATCTCATCTCACTAAGCTTCCAGGCACCGGTACCTGGCCTTGCACTCCCATAGGTCTTGGAAAACCTATGCTCGTAGTCCTCAGTGAGGTGCTTCTGCTGAGCTACCTTCTCGGTCAGATCCAATCTGAACTGAACTGTTTTGCCAACTCTTTCATGTGGTGGCTGCTTAGCTCCAACAACTGCTTCCTCTTGAGGTGCTAAGGAGCTCAGGTGGAGAGGCGAGTTGGCCACGTCCACCCAGTGACATGACTACCTAGGCACGCCCACCCAGCTGGTCATTAGGCAGGTCATATTAGTGGTCTGCGGGATTTAAAATTATGAATTTAGTGGTCCCTGAGATCCGAAACGTTGGTGACCCCTGCCTTAGAGCACCTGGAAACACACTCAGAGCACTAACCTGCAACCCTAAGAAAAGACTCAACTGCTGCCTGAAGGAACTACAGTATATCCAAAACTATCTTTATGCACCTCCATCCTCCTCTCCCCACCTCACTTTTGAAGCACAAGAGGCACAGTCTATATACCAAGTCAGTTAGAAAAAGGTTGACTTAATAGGTTTCTTGTAGAGCTGATATCACTTTTTGTTTAGTTGCTGGGGAAAAGACCTAAGACAAAGTCACCAGGAGGAAAACATTTATACTTCTCATCTCATGTCCAGGGGTTCCTTACAGTGGAATAATAATAATAATAAAAAAGCAGGACCATCCCACCTATATAATTTAACGTGAATTTTTAGTTTAATGCACGGTGCTTCAAGTGGTGGATGTTCTTACCTAAGCGTTCTCAAACCACGATGCAAACTCCTTGTGCCGATAAAAAACCCTTTTTATTAAATTACTGTGAATTTCTCACATTCACATCCAACAAAGTCTTTTAAGAGAGTGTTAGATCAGGCGCAGGAAAGAAGACAAGACCAGCGGGGTCTGTTCAACAAGTTTTATTCAGCTCTTAACTAAGTCAGAACAGACGAACGGCTGTGCTGCCGGAGCCCTTTTTATAGCGCTCCGGCAGACCAGCCGTCCAATGACAGCGGTTTAACTTTCCCGCCCGGAGGATTAACCAATCCCCGGCCGGATGTCCTTATAAGGACATAACACTCCTCCCCCCCTAGATGAAACATGGTTCAGCTCGTGTCACTCAACAGACGTAGTCACGCAGGTAGGCGGGACGTCTGGAAGCCCTGCTCGACCTGCGCAGTTCATTCTGTTCTCCGTCGTCCGTCTGGAAGGTGGCTGCTCCGGTGTCCTCCGACCCTCGCCCCTGGGATGCCTGCCGCTGGGTCGTTGAAGGCGCCGGCCCTGTCCGTGCGCCTCCGGCCTTGCTGCTGGGCTGCGAAGTGGTCATTGCAGGTACCGGCTCCGGTGTGCCGCCTCCCGACCCGCTGTTGGAATATATCTGCTGGTCCGGGTTGTCTCTTCCCTGTCCCGGGTGCCGATCGTCGTGGACCGGTAAGTCCCTTGGGTTTTTTATATTTTTTGCAAATTGTCCGTATCTTTTAGACTTGTGTTGGTCGACCCTGTCTGGGTGGTGCAGGTCGACCTGGTCGGGTCGTTGTTGCTTGGGACGGGGGTCAGCTGGGCGGAGGATTTCAGACGGGTGGTGTAGTTCTTGCATGCAGGGGTGTCGTAGGCCTCCCTCACCGGGTTGTTGTTGGCCCTCTCAGTTGGGCATGTCCCGGTCTACTGGCGTTCCCTGGAGTTCCCTGCCGTCGGGGTGGCGTTGGGTCGCCTTGCCGGGGAGGCGTGAGTTTTCGTTGCCGTGGAGTCCCCTGTCTACTCGGCAGTTGCAGTACGGTAGCTGGTCTGCTGGCTGGCCGGTCATGTTGGGGTGGTACGGCCCTTCCTCGACTGGGTGTTGCAGGGCTACCTCACAAGGGTGGTGTTGTCCTGCCCTGCCCGGGTGGCGTTGCCCTACCTCGACGGGGTGGTTTTGGCCTGCCCTGTAGGGGTGTTGTTGTCCTACCTCGTCGGGGTGGTTTCGGCCTGCCTTGTAGGGGTGTTGTTGTCCTACCTCGTCGGGGTGGTTTTGGCCTGCCTTGTAGGGATGTTGTTGTCCTACCTCGTCAGGGTGGTTTTCGCCATCCCCTTCCCACCGCTTCCGGAGTTGGTCGATGTGACGTCTACAGACCACTCCATCTTGCAGTTCGACAGTATAGGACTTCGGGCCGGTTGAGCTCTCGATTCTCCCTTTAAGCCATTTCGGCAGGCCGTGGAAATTAAGCGCGAAAACCGGATCTCCTGCGGAGAAGGCTCGGAGGGGGCGGCTCGCGGTTGCGGTGACCTCGGAGTGGTACAGGGGGTGAAGTCGGTCCAGGGGTGACCTCAGCTTCCTGCCCATCAGCATTTCGGCCGGGCTCTTTCTAGTGGTGGCATGCGGCGTAATATGCTGAATCAAGAGGAAGTTGTCGATCTTCTCTTGCCAATCGCCCGGCCCCATCCTGGCAAGGGCCTCTTTAGTGAACCTCACCATCCTCTCAGCTTGTCCGTTGCCAGCCGGTCTGTAGGGGGCAGAGAGGGCATGGCGGATGCCCAAACTGGCCAGGAACTCCTCCATTGGTTTCGAGGTCAGCTGCGGGCCGTTGTCGGAAACAAGGATGTCCGGCAGCCCGTGGGTAGCGAATAGTCGCCGGAGGGCTCTAATAGTGACTTCAGTAGTGATGGATGCCAGGGGAATGACCTCAAGCCACTTGGAAAAGGCATCCACCACTATTAGCAGGAACTTCCCTTGCATCGGGCCCGCAAAGTCTATATGTATTCGCGCCCACGGGTTGCTTGGTGTTTCCCATTCCGCAACAGGCGTTTGCGGAGGGGCGGGGCGGACTTCTTGGCACGGATCACATCTGGAGACCCAGTTCTCAATGTCTTTGTCCAGTGATGGCCACCAGACGTAGCTCCGTGCCAGTCCCTTCATGCGCACGATGCCAGGGTGCCCCTTGTGCAAAGTCTCCAATGTCTTTAGGCGCAAAGCCTGGGGAACCACAACCCTGTCACCCCACAGTAGGCAGCCCTTCATGGTTGACAGTTCCTGCTGCCTCTTTGCAAACGGCTTGAAGTCGTCGGTCATCGGTTCTGCAGGCCAGCCGCGCAGCACCCAAGACATCACTTGCTTCAAAGTCCGGTCTTTCTGGGTTACTGCCGCGACGTCTGCGGATGTGACTGGGCAAGCCAGGTCGCCATCGATGTGATGCAGTCCCAGGGTGGGGGCTGGGTCCTCCACTAAGTCCTTTGACGGGCATCTGCTCAAGGCGTCAGCGTTGCAGATGTTACTGCCCGGCCTGTGGCAAAGTTCGTAAGAGTAACCGGCCAAAAAAATTGCCCAGCGTGTCATCCTGGGCGATGAATAGTTAGGTGTGGGCTTGCTTCCCGACAGAAGGCCTAACAGGGGCTTGTGGTCTGTGATGACCGTGAACCTCCGTCCGTATAGGTACTCGTGGAAGCGCTTGATGCCCGCAACGATGGCCAGGGCCTCTTTGTCCAATTGGCTGTAATTTCTCTCGGCGCTGGACAGCGTCTTCGAGAAGTAGGCGATGGGGGCTTCCTTCCCGTCCGGGAACTGATGGCTGAGGACTGCTCCGACGCCGTAGGGGGATGCGTCGCAAGTCAATAGCAGGGGGAGCGTCTCGTGGTATTGGATGAGGACACTCTCAGAAGAAAGTAGGTTCTTGACAGCTCTGAATGCTGCGTCCTCTTCCTTCCCCCACCTCCAGGAAACCGCCTTCCCCAGCAAGCGATGGAGCGGTTCAGCCACGGAGGCTTTCTGTTTCAGGAAAACACTGTAAAAATTCAGTAGTCCCAGAAACGCCTGAAGCTCCGTCTTGTTTTGGGGGGCTGGAGCTTCATGGATAGCCCTAACCTTAGATTTGGTGGGGTGAATGCCGTTCTTATCAATGAGATAACCCAGGAACTCGACTTCCTGGACCCCGATGATGCACTTGTCTCTCCTGACTCTCAAACCCTTCTCCTTGAACCGCTGTAAAACCATGCGCAGTCGCTCAAGTAGTTGGGTTTTGGAGTGGCCGGAGATCAAGACATCATCGAAGTAAGGGACCGCCCCTGGAATGCCTTGAAGAAGGCGTTCCATAAATGATTGAAAAATACCTGGGGCTGCGCTGACCCCAAATTGGAGGCGCGTGCATTTAAATGCCCCTCTATGCGTGACAATGGTTTGTGCCTCCGCAGTTTTTTCATCCACTGGCAATTGCTGGTAAGCTTGGGCCAGGTCCAATTTTGCGAATATTGATCCGCTCCCAAGTGAGTGCAGCAGATGTTGCACCACTGGAACCGGATATGCGCTCTGCTGGAGGGCCTTATTTATGGAACACTTATAGTCGGCGCAGATGCGCACAGACCCATCATGCTTCATCGGGGTCACAATGGGGGTCTCCCATGCAGCATGATCGATCGGTTCCAGGACCCCCTGGGCGACAAGCTTATCTATCTGGGCGTCGACCTTGGGCCTCAGGGCGAACGGAACCCTGCGGGGCTTAAGCCTAATTGGGGTGACATTTTTGTCCAAATTGAAGGAAATGGGTTTCCCCACAAATTTCCCCAGCTTACCATCGAAGACTTCCTTGAACTCTTCGATGATGGCGTCGAGTTCGTCCCTACGAATTTGATGGATCCCGCTGATAGACAGCCCCAATGGCTCGAACCACTCCATCCCCAGCAGGCTCGGGCGGTTTCGCCCCACGACAGTGATGGGTAGGACGCCCTGGAAGTCGTGGTAGGTGACCCGGAGCGAAGTCCTCCCCAGGATCTCAACAGGGTTGCCGCCGAAATCGACAAGACGGGCTCGTAGGGGCTTGAGGTCTCTCCTCGAGATGCCCGGTTTCAGGCGCTTTAACTGGTGCCAGTCCATGATGGAGTAGTTCGATCCCGAGTCAACCTCCATAGAGCAGGGTGTTCCCTCCACGATCACGGTGGCATGGAACTTTGCGGCCGCATCGTCAATGGTGTGGATGCCGGATGACAGCTGCTCAGTTCTGACCGTCGCGTAGCCGCCGCCTCGTTGCTGAGACCTGGTAGAGGACCGTTTGGATGGTCTCTGGTTGTCTTGCCGTTTCTCGCCCCAGCCGGGGGGAAACGGACCCGGGGTAGGTGCTTCGGCCCTGCAGGCTTCCGCGATGTGCCCCCGCTTGTTGCAGCGTCGGCAGACGGCGTCTCTCCAACGGCACTTAGCTCTGGCATGGCTTCCTTTGCAGCTGCCGCAGGGCTCGATCCGGGCGCCATCTTGTGTGCGCTCGCGACGGTTTTGGCGGGAGACCTTGTGAACGGCCATTTCGTCGTCGGAGCAGGAGCTGGCAGACGACTCCTCAGACGAGCTCTTAGGTTGGCGGTGCAATTTGTGCACCCCTTTAGCCCTATTCATGGCGGCAGCCGCCTTTTCTGAGATTTCGGCTGCGATTGCCTCCTCAACGACGTCTTTCAACGCGATCTTCTTTCGGCTGAGGAACTTACGTTGCAGTCCCATGTCCCTCATGCCGAAGACAATGCGGTCTCTGATGGCGTTCTCAACGTTGTCAAACTCGCAGTTTGACGCGAGTTGCCGCAGAGCTGCCACAAAGTCCTTGATGGGCTCCCCTTCCAACTGATTCCTTTGCTGAAAGGTGAATCTGTTGGCAATGGGAGTTCCAGTGGGAGCGTAGTGCTCCTTCAGCACGTCTTGCAGATCGGCCCAAGACATCTCCTCGATGTTCCTTGGGGACACGAGGTCGATGGCCATCTCAAGCACCTCGGAGCCGCAATGCGCTAGGAACAGGGCTCGTTTCCGTTCATCGGAGAGGTCTTGATAGTTGTTTCCCCGCAGAAACTGGCGGAAACGAACCAGATAGGAGGTCCATTTCTCCACTCTGGGGTCGAATTTGGAGATCGGAGCCATCGCGGCTTGTGACGCCTCCATCTTCAGTGACTTCAGCTCAGTGAGAAAACTCTCGATGAGTGACTTAGCTCCGCGTGGCGGTTCTTTTCAAATCCTTCGTCGCCAGTGTTAGATCAGGCGCAGGAAAGAAGACAAGACCAGCGGGGTCTGTTCAACAAGTTTTATTCAGCTCTTAACTAAGTCAGAACAGACGAACGGCTGTGCTGCCGGAGCCCTTTTTATAGCGCTCCGGCAGACCAGCCGTCCAATGACAGCGGTTTAACTTTCCCGCCCGGAGGATTAACCAATCCCCGGCCGGATGTCCTTATAAGGACATAACAGAGAGCATTTACAGTCACAGACCTTATCTGGCTTGGAGAGCTGCCAGGCCGATATCTTCAAAACTTGGCAAGGATTCTCTGAGTCATGAACCAATTAAGCGAATTAATTGTCTCCTGCAAACTCCCCTCTCCGTTCGCTCCTCTTTTATTCCCAATGGGAGGGGCCATTCATTGTCCACTTGTAGCCTTACTCCCAAGTCGACCCTTGTTCCTCAGCTGTTCCCTTCATCTGGCAACTCTGCTCATGCGCACACTGGGAACAGGCTCCAGCTGTTCGTCTGCCTCACTGATGTCTGACTCCAAAGGCAACTGTCAGACTGCCCTGGCCCCATCTCTGCCTCTGACGTAGAGCCTTCCCCAGACTCCAGGACTGGCCTATGTTCCTCCCCAACCTCCTCACTGTCTGAATCTGCTGCCAGCTCTGCTGGCCGCTGGTGGGCCACAACAGTGGAATGCTCAAATTAGTTTCTAATCTCCATTCTAACCTGATCATTCTTGTATTTATTGGTTAGGTTTATATTGTTTCTTTCACGAAGGACTTCCAAACAGTTTAAACAGCACTTTCTTCTCTCATTTTCCCCAACTGCAGCAGTACTGTGAAGTAGGTGGGGCTGAGAGTCACGGGTCCCAAATTTGTCTGATCCAATATTTTAACTACTTTCACCTCAACGCTTGTTTTGTATTTCTTAGACCTTGACTGTTGTGCAATTTATAAAAGTCTAAACATACAGAATAAATAATAAATCGAGAGAAAGGGAAAATGTTGGCTAAAAGTTATTGAGGCGCACAAAATTAGATTGATTACCTATTGGGGCTTAAATGCAAGCTCTGCAAAAGCTTCTCTCCTTCTATTCTTTGTGTAAATTCTGAGTGGGAGAAAGCCACCCTAGAAAGAACAACGAACACACACACAAAAATTGTCCTGGCTAGTGTATGATGGCAAAGTCTACATAGAAATGGGCTCCCCCTGATTCTGACATGCTGTAATTGGCAAGAAAAGCCTAAGCAGCAAATCCCTCTCCTGCCTTTTCACACAGGCAGCTTATTTATTGCTAATGAACCATGATCCTCCAAACAATTGCTGTGTGGAGCATATTAATTATGGAGTCAAAACAATCAGTCCCCACTGCCACAAGCTTCCCTGCCTTTCTGTATGCTAGAAAGGTTCTGTTGACTGAAAAGTCGAGGGCCAGTTCTGGAGTCTGGCTTGGAAGAAGGTATACTTATGGTCTGTATTCTCTGTATTTCTAAAATGCTGTCTAGGCCAGGGGTGTCAAACTCAACTTCATTGAGGGCCGCATCATGATTGTGTTTGACCTCGGGCGGGGGGCAGGGGCTGTGTGGCCAGGGGGGCATGGCCAGCTCGCCGTCACTTTTGTCGGGGGTGCCTGTGGTGGCCTGAGACTCTGCCAGCATAAATGGGCTCCCGAGCTCTGTTTTCGGCTGCGACGGCTTTCTGCAACTCTCTGCCAGCAAAAACGGAGCTCGGGAGGGCCACACGCAGCCCTCGCAAGCTCCATTTTCACTGGCATAGGCACTGCGGGCTAGTCTTTTGTTGTTTCCAGGGCAACCTCGCGAGCCAGATCTAAGCACCCCGAGGGGCCAGATCCAGCCCCTGGGCCTTGAGTTTGACACTCCTGGTCTAGGCCTACACAACAAGAGTTAACCTTGAATTTGCAAATAAGCCCATTTGATTTGTTTTCTATTTATTTACTTTTCATTTCACAAAACAAGTGACTTTTGGTGGTGTGCAACCAAGTTATAAAACAATAAATAACAATTATTCAGTTCAATTCTTTGATGGGCAGACATCTGCTTTAGGTTCCTCATAATGCTAAAATCAGTGTCGTTCTTAGCTACGGTATTTAGGAAACTGAGATGTTAACTGCCTGCCCTGGATAGGACCTGTGGGGCTTCTTCCCATATGATTATGCCATTGGCTAAACCATTGGCTAAATTTGTATAGAAAAAAAAGGAGGTGGGGCAAGTGTCCTGTTGATTGATGGCTGCTAACAACAGGAAGGAGCATACCATCATTGGGTGAAGATCAGATACGGAAGTCAATCAGTAATAAGTGGGGGTTTCACTTAAGACTGGCACTGGTTCTGCCTGCCATAAGTGGGGGGATTTGCCTTCTAATTCTGTGTCTGGGTTTTCTCTTTTGAGAAAGCAGCAGTAAAAAACTATAAATGCATGAACTCTGTGTCTTCCATGCCCATTTCTCGATATTACAACATAACTCATTGTGCTTTATGTATTGTCTTTTCACAGTGTTTTGTCCCATGGGGTGAAATATTTCTGTTCTAGCCGCATTAAACAAGAAATACACCTGTCTCTTTTATGTAATCTCTACTTTCCCTAGAGAAGTGTAGATAGCTGTGTATATGCCTGACTCTGCAGAAGTGAAATGCGCTTACAAAATGTGCTTACAATGTGAGGCAGGTAAATCTTTTTTTCACGACTCTTTCTACCTTATTCCAGCTAAAATAGATGTCATAGTCTTATAATCTGCAATTAAGTCGGGACATCATGTTTATGTATAATAGAGTTACTTTCATTTTACCCAGCTGATCAGGCTTGTTTTATATAAATATCTCATATGAGTAATACCTGGTTCATAATACACAATATATCTAGACTTACTGAAGATGATCAAGTATTCCCTGGTGCCAGCTCAGCTCATGATTTTTTCACTCTTTCCGAGCTATCTCACAGACATCAAGAAAAGATTGAACCTAGTGGGAATACTACTTCAACCTTGTTATATTGTAATTTCCCCTTTCCTGAACTTACTCTGATAGAATGGGAGGAGGACTGAAATTGGCAGAGGACGGCCTTATCTTCCCAGCTTCCTGACAGCAAAAGGTAGCTCTGAGGACTTTAAGGCTTACGATATTGCCATGGAGTACAATCTCTTCACAAAGCATCTTCACAAAGAAATGCTTGGGTAGTTCCTAACTGAACCATTATGCACTGGTCCAAATTTTAATAAGCTTTGTCCTTGGTTCATAGGAGCTTTCTAGTTAGTTAGAGGATTTGGCATTTTTATTAAGTAGAAGCATGTACCCAAGTCCTGCCCTCTTTGAAATGCTTCTATAATCCACATGACAAAATGTTCACATTGGACCAGACAGGTTTCTCTGTTGCATGATGAATCATCTGTTTTTGTTTGAATTGATTAATTGTGGGAATCTTGTACACCATAAGCTATCAACAGCTTGAGGATAGGTAGTAAAATCAGGGCCAGTGGGAGTAATCTCCCCCTCCATTAATACAATCAACCTGAAAGGCTGACTTTATTTATTTATTTATTTATTTATTTACTTACTTACTTACTTACTTACTTACTGTTTGTTTGTTACGTTTACATAGCCACCAATGTGAATGATTCTAGGTGGCCAGCAAGGATAAAAATATAAACCACAATCAGAAACAGTAAACAATCCTAAATATACATGGATTCCACTTTTAGTCCAACAGCTGGAAAAGAGCAGATAAGCCAATGGGGCTTACTTAACCCCGCATCCCAATTTGTTTGTTTGGTCAGAAATATGTATTTTTCCTTGTTATCATTGATCACATTGTTCAATAACAGTAATATTTTTGCTAGAAGTTGGTTTCCTATGCTGCTTTGGATGTCAGCAACAAAGGATACAAGGACAAAAAAGGATACTAATATATCAATTTTTCTTCATAGGATCTTTGGTCCAATAATTGTCTGTTTATCTGTTTTAAAACAAACAAACAAACACACACATACACACCACACGAAAGCCAGGGACACCCTATGTGAAAGACATAGGAAACTGAAGATTTAACCATACACAAACATGTATGGGCCAAAGTGATAATAACCAGTTCCCTCCCCCTCATCTTTTTCCTTGTGATCTTTTCATGTGTGTGCATGTATATGTGTGTCTAAGTGTGTGTATTTGGTGGATTCCAGACTGGTTTAGAAACTTTGGTATGTGATTTTGTTGAGACTGGATTTTAAATCCCCTTGGTTGCATGTTCTTCATTTCATGCGATTTTCCTACATTTCATAACAGCATGTATCCTCTTATAGCAAATTAGCTACTGAAGAATAATATTTGAGCTGCCTCTCAGTCTATTTCGCATCTGCTGTTCCTTGAAAAGAGGTGAAAATTAGCCAATTTTTTTTTACAGTGGATTCCAGTTTTTCTTCTTTCCTTGTCTGATTGTAAACATACTGAATAGAAGGTTCATCAGCTAATGTAGCAAGGGTTTTGGGAGTTAATCTTCTAAGATATCAATGTAGCTTAGAAAGTACAACTGGATATTGTTGTCTGCCTTGGTGGCGCAGCAGACTAAAAGTGCTGTTAAATAGCACCAGCTGCCTGCAATTACTGCAAGTTTGAATCTCACCAGGCTCAAGGTTGACTCAGCCTTCCATCCTTTCGAGGTAGGTAAAATGAGGACCCGGATTGTGGGGGCAATAAACTGACTTTGTATAAAAAAGAACACCGCCTGGGGGGGCCAAAAAGCCCTACTAAGCAGGTATATACAAAAGTATGAAGGCTATTGCTTAATGCATTGTAAGCTGCCCTGAGTCTCCGGAGAAGGGTGGCATATAAATTGAATCAATCAATCAATCAATCAATAAATAAACAAACAAACTTGGTTTTTGAAGTAACCCATTTGGGGTTTGAACAATATGATTCAGCATGTCAGGCTAATAGACTAATTCAGAAGCCAATTAAACAATTTGAAAGCAATGGTTTTTGCAAAACTCTGAGCTGAAAAAACAAAACAAACCCTAAATCCCCAAATCCTGAGATGACGAGTAACCAAGTTTAGGATATTAAGTCATATATTGGTTTTGTGTTTCTCTTTAACACATTTGACTTGCTTAATTATGTTGCGAGAAGGCATAATTTCAGTAGGCACAGCACTCAAAATGATAATGGAATAGTTTTCTGACTTCTGAAAAAAAAAATTGGTCTTGAACACGTTGCTTAAAAAGGTAGGCAAATCAAAGAGATGTTGGTCTGAAGTGTGCAATTCCTGCCCATTGAAACAGTAAGGATGCACTGAAGCATCACTCAAACTCATCTGACTTTACCAAGAGTGTTGCTGTGTTGGTTCTGCTGTTCCTCAAGGTTGTAGATAATGGCAAGGGTAATATGGCAAGGGTAATGTTGTTGCACTATGTGACCACACCACATTCCCAGTTATCTGATTTGTCTCCACAAGAGGATTTTAGGAATATATTTCAGGTCATTTCTGCTTCTAGGTGGCAGGAGGGTTACCTTCTTAAAAGGTTTAGGAATGTAGATTTGGTCTAAGGCCACTGGCTGCTGCAGAAGGTTGTTGGATCTAATGTGCAGATCAGTGGTGGGTTCCTCCCGGTTCGGCCTGGTTCTCCCGAGCCGGTAGCGGTGACGATATGACATCACCAAACCGGTTCTGCCACCCCCTGCATTATTCTTACCTTTTATTTGGCCCCACCCCCAATCTATTGCTGCCTCCTGAGTCCCAGCTGATGGCTAGAGGGAAAAAAAACTGTTTAAACTCTTGCTGCGGGGCTTCAAAGGGCCGCCTTACAGCTGATCAGTGTTAAAAGAAAACAAATGAGTAGACCAGTGGCTGCAAAAATACATGAGTAGATCAGTGCCTGCAAAAATACATGAGTAGATCAGTGCCTGCAAAAATACATGAGTAGATCAGTGCCTGCAAAAATACAGGAGTAGATCAATGCCTGCAAAAATAAATGGGTAGACCAGTGCCTGCAAAAATAAATGGGTAGACCAGTGCCTGCAAAAATAAATGGGTAGACCAGTGCCTGCAAAAAAATAAATGGGTAGATCGGTACAGCTCTGCAAGCAGTTAAAAGCCTGGTAGACCAGTACCTCTGCTAAATCCTAAATAATTGTCACATGACTATCAAGCCACACCCACAAAATAAGCCACGCCCACAGAACCAGTAGTAAAAAAAATTAGAACCCACCTCTGGTGCAGATGTCACATTATGCTAGTTCTCTCATCTATCTTTGGTTTTCATACATAGTCTCCAGGTGACACTAACATTTTTCTTTTATGCAATGTGTATGGTTGTGTCTTTTATGCAATGTGTGTGGTTGTGTTTTGCATTCCACAGTGCTACCACTCACTCCCGAAGCAAGGCTCTTCCTTTCACTGAGCCCTGCAAATCATTCTGACCTGATTCCAGACAGCATGATTTACAAGGGGACCATTTTCAGCCCTGAGTAATGCTTTAATTCAGCATCCGATGTCCTGTGGGATGGGCTACTGCAGAGACTGTTCTCCAGAGAGAAGAATGGATCTACTATGTATCACTCTACTCCAGAAATCCAGCTTTGGTACCAATCTTGTTGTCAGTTAATTGGTAAATGGAGAGAGGCCGGATCATGCAAATTGTTTCTCAGTAATTTGGAATTTTCATGGGGCGATTATTATGGCTATAAAGCAAAGCATCTGGTAAATGCAGTTTAAAAATGTTAAACTGGAAAATTCCAGCGAAGAAATGGTGAACTGAAGTCAACTGCAGTGCAGAGGTGGGTTTCAGTAGGTTCTGATCAGTTCTGGAGAACCGGTAGTGGAAATTTCAGAGAACCGGTAGTAAAAATTCTGACTGGCCCGGCCCACATCTATTCTCTGCCTCCCAAGTCCCAGCTGATTGGGAGAAATGGGGATTTTGCAGTAACCTTCCCCTGGATTGGGGAGGGAATGGAGATTTTACAATATCCTTCCCCTGGAATGAGGTGGGAATGGAGATTTTACAGTATCCTATCCAGTGGTGAAATCCAATTTTTTTTACTACTGGTTTTGTGGGCGTGGCTTGGTGGGCATGGTGTGGCTTGGTGAGCATGACTTGGTGGGTGTAGCAGGGGAAGGATACTGTAAAATATCCGTTCCCATCCCACTCTAGGGGAAGGATACTGCAAAATCCCTATTCCCTCCCCACTCCTGAGGCCAGCCAGAGGTAGTATTTGCCGGTTCTCCGAACTACTCAAAATTTCCGCTACCGGTTCTCCAGAACCTGTCAGAACCTGCTGGATTTCACCCCTGATCCTACCCCTGCCAGCCCACCATGCCATGCCCACCAAGCCATGCCATGCCATGCCCACCAAGCCACGCCCACAGAACCAGTAGTAAAAAAATTTGAAACCCACCACTGCTGCAGTGGAATGAAGATCTGGCGAGTAGACTGACCCTTTGTGATTCCTCTTTGCACAAGAAGAGGACTAGAGATCATCCACAGGTGTTCTGTCAAGTGCCAGGGAAATCAGGAGATTCAGGCAGTTCAAATGAGTATAAAGATTTATTGCAAGCTTAAGCTCCCTACAAGAATCTGAACCAGTGGTGACCAGTTCTGTGGGCGTGGCTTGGTGGTGGTGGGTTAATGTGACTGGGTGGGCAGGGCCAATTTTTTTAAAAAACAT
The DNA here is from genome assembly GCA_012654045.1 of Ptyas mucosa. Classification (NCBI taxonomy): domain Eukaryota; kingdom Metazoa; phylum Chordata; class Lepidosauria; order Squamata; family Colubridae; genus Ptyas; species Ptyas mucosa. Next base: position 6,083,065 of record WNWU01000017.1, on the reverse strand, counting down.
TTTTTCTACAACCTCTTCAGCGAAGAGGTTGTAAACAAAATGCTTTCAAAAGACTCTGATGATCCCAGCTGAGTTGCCTGATTGGCAGAGGCTTTTTTTCTTTTAAAAGCCTCTGCCGATCAGGCAAATCGTCAGAGGCATTTAAAAGAAAAAAAAGCCTCTGCCAACCAGGCAACTCAGCTGGGATCATCAGAGGCTTTTAAAAGCATTTTTTCTCTGAAGAAGTTGTGGAAAAAAATGCTTTTAAAAGCCTTTGATGATCCCAGCTGAGCCGCGCGATCATCAGAGGCTTTTTTTTTTTTACTTTTAAAAGCATTTTTTCAGTCGAAGAGGTTGTAGAAAAAATGCTTTTAAAAATAAAAAGAAAAAGCCTCTGATGATTGTGCGGCTCAGCTGGGCATGGGGGGGGGGCAGGGATTTTTGCTACCGGTTCTCCGAACCACCTGCCTCCATCGCTACTGGATCGGGTGATCTGGTCTGAACCGGGAGCATTTCACCCCTGATCTGAACTACTAGTGGTCAAGGAAAATGAGTGGGAATTAAGAAGGCATTAAAAGTAGGCTGGACTTAGCTTTCTTGTTGGTATGCAGGGACTCATGACCGATGATGCGTTTGACTACCCCCTCAAGCTCAGCCTGATCAACTCCTACATCCTCCAGAGACAATTGATGTTCACAAAGAGATCTCACAACAGTGGGTTAGAACTCTGAGACATGAGAAAATAGCTATTTTTTGCTCTTATTGCAGATGGCCCCTTTGGAAGGACAATTAAGTTTGATTAGTTCCTTTTCTAATCACTTTTGGGAATTGCTTGTTAATAGCTTTTCAGCTGTTAGGAACCTTTGAATTGACAGGTTTGATGGCACTGGAAGACTTTTCTTCAATTCTTAGTAAAAAGTTTTGTTAGCAACAATACATTTTGTTTAAAATTGCAGAAGGGTGATTGGAATGTTGATTTTGGAAAATTATAAACAAGCTAATGGTCCAGATGGATTTGATATAAGATTTTTAACAATTATAAGATTTCCTCTCATGGGATAATGCTATTGTTTTGAATTCATATATATATGAATTCACACACACACACACACACGATGGGACATTGACGGTTGGATAGTACAAGGAACCAGAAGAAACTAAAGACTCCAGTAAAGGACAAATCACTTAAATTCAACTTTCTAATACCAAATGGAGAAAATATTGGACATATTGAAGGATATTGTGAACAATGGACTCAGAAGATAATTTTAAGAGTGTTTGCCATTGTAGATACATTGTGTTCAAAAGTTATTATGGAAGAAGAAACAAGTATTACCAGACAAGTCTGAGAATGATCTTTATGTGGATTTAAAAATAATAGGTTACAAGAATGATATGGAAAAAGATGCTATACTGGATACACAAATGAAAATGGCTGATGGATTAAAAGACATATATACAAATAATAAATCAAAAGAGTGACCTGGATAATTTTCCAATATTGGATTTACAAAAGATTGCTCCTTCCCACTGAAGACAAGCCACTGGGATTGGGAAAGCTAGGAGTCAGGAGGCAGGTTTAAAAAAGAACCGTCGTTATGGTATGCCTTTAACCTGTTTAAAAAGGATTGAGAAGGGCCCAAGGAAGGATTTCTAGAACACTGCTGATTTCTACTTCTGGATCAATTTATATTCAGGGACAACTATTTGTTGAAGAGCCTTTGGGCTGGCCATAGCAGCTATTGCTCTTAGGCTCCCTGTCCTGGTTGTAGCTCTCTCAGGACGTCTCCTCCTCCTCCTCCTCCTCCTCCTCCTCCTCCTCCTCACAGAAGAAAAAAAGAATATGGATACTACAAGATTAACACATCACAGAATGTAAGGAGTTCCTTTAACAATGGTCAGTTGAACAAGCCATAATAATCTGGTAAACATTAAATTGTCATAAACCATGCCCAGATTCGGATACTATAATAAACACAAACTAAATCAACTCTACTATGACTAAGCACAGTGCATAACTGCAGGCCAGACTTTGACTGTTATACATATTAAACTGTTGGAAATGCTGGGATGTTGTGGTATTATCTGCTTTTTCTCCATATCTCCAACATGTAGCTTTGTAGGGGGAAGTCTGAAATTATGACAGGATAGCTAAGCATTCTGCTACTAGGAGAAAGTCCTCTGGTTGCTTCCACAGAATCTGTAAAACCGAGTTGCCCTACCCAAAGAGCTGATGATGGGCTGTGGCATTCATTACTGTACTTGCTATGGATCTTTAGCTACAATTTCTCCTGGGCATATTGATTTTTCTTGCTTATTTTTTTTCCTGAGAGAAATAGGGAGGTTATTGAATCATGCTGACTTTTATTTTAAATCTAAAGTGGCCTAAGGCCACTTCACCATATCTTCTGCCATCATTGCCTCATAGTTAGCAAGTCACTTAAGACCATGGGTGTCAAACTTATAGCGTCACGTTGTTATCACATGATGTATTGCAATGTTTTTCCCCTTCGCAGAGGTGGGGTGGGTGTGGCCTGTGAGTGATGCATCTGGCCCACGGGCCGCCAGTTTGACATTCCTGCTTAAGACTTTCTACTCTCTTCTGACCCTTAAATGTATAGTAATGGCGGCAGCCAATCCACATCCACATCCTAAAAACTTCAGGACCTTAGCCAAAGCTCGACGCTACCTGAACCAAATTAACTTTTACTAGACAGCTTGGGATATTCCAGTATCACAACCTGCTCAAAGGCATCAACAACTATCAACAACCAGCTAACTAACAAACTCTTATCTGCCTTATCATTCATTACATTTCTTGCGATCTGCCCATCACTTCACCAGCTCATCTCTTCCTGTAATCAGCCTCCACTATTTTTTTTTAAAAAAACAAGATCTTTGTCTACATTTGCACCTATTTCATTTCTTTTAAGCTGTGGTTGCTAAAAAGCAATACACTGATTTTTTGGACTGCAAGAAACTATTGGAATTATACAAGTTGGTGATATCTGAATAGTGAGATTCCAGTTTGCTGAATTATATTCTCATATGATATGAATACCATTTGATGTAGTATATTATTTGTTGGAAGACAGGGAGGGAGGGAGGAAGGAAGGGAGGAAGGAATACCATCATTTGGAAATAAGGGAACTATTATCTGAATGGGCATTTCTATGTAGCCATTCTGATGCCACAATGAAAAAATATGTGATGTCACAGTACAAGATACCCCTCTTTTTTAGATTAGCAGTGCAACATTCCAAATAAGTATTTAATAGGTCAACAACATAGTATTTCTTTACTTGCCCTCCCTCTTCTCTTCATCTTGTCTCCCTTTTCCAAGATGGCCTTCATAACAGGAATGAAAATAAAATATAATTTTTCACTACCTGTCTGAGAATGTAAAGTCTTTCCATTTGGAGGAAACCTTTCAGAGAAACCAGCTTTAGACAAGGGATCTCCCTGCCCTCTTCTCCCTCCCAACCCCTCATGTCCTTAAAATTGCTTCAGCAGAGGGGAAAAAAGGTCAGATTTCCATTGTTTTTTTGTAGCAGAGAATTTAACAATTGCCTTAAAGGATTGTTAAATGTTAAATGTAAAAACTTATTTAACCTAATAATTTCCCCTTTGCTCTGAGATTCCAACTACAATGGCAATGGCAAATCCTTTTGGAGAGAGTCCAGGTTTCCTCCAAGGATCTCCAAACTGAAAAAATGAAAACATTATTCAGGCCGGTTAGTTAGTTTTTTGCATAGAGTAAATGAATGGCGCTGATTTTCGCCATGCATGCTGCTCTCCTCCATGGGACAATTTGGTTTCTCCAGCCACATCTCTTCCTGATCTGACCTCACTTCCTGTTGCAGAGATCATCTTGATGAGACCGATGTCAGTAAAGACCAGCCAGGTCTCTAAGGGCTCAGCAGCACCTTCTCAGGATTGTCTAATTTTTATTATTTAATTTTTATCCTGCCTTTCTTACTTCTTTCTTCCATTAATCCTCACAGGATTAAATATAGCACGATAATTAAGGGTCTGATTTTAGTTTATTTCTAAAACTCTCACCATACGTCACATTGCCATGTCTTTTGCCTTATTTTTAACAGAAGGAAATGTAGGATAGTGAAGAGAAAAATTAGCAGAGCCAAAAATAACAATATTCCGAGTTCCCATTTAATATAGATAAGTTGCTTCATCTACAGTATGCTAAGGCTGTTTATGCATAAATCACTTAGTTCAGCCTGGATCCAACACTGATAGGACATAATTGTTCTTTAAAAGTTTCACGAAGAAATCACAGACTGTGAAATTAAAGCAGGGTTCTGTTGTTTAACTTTGCATTTCTATCAGCTGACAGGGTAAGAAACAGGCAATGGCAAAGATGCCTCTTTTCTTTGTAGGATGAATATTTTAGAGATAACATTGATATTCTAATTCAGAAGCTCCAGTGTCTGTAGAGTTTGAAGCAAGAGTATTATTTTTTTTCTTAAGTCAAAGTACACCCTGATTGATACAGCTGGCCCTGGCATAAATAGTACCTTAGCCGATGGCACCTTTAGTGATGTTATTTTTCCGTAATCTTCTCTTCCTCGATTGAGAATGCCGTATTAAACATCATCTCTGAGAGTCACCAGGCAGCATAACCAAAGGTCGATCCTTATGCCTGAAGAAAGAGAATGACTGACTTGGTTGCTTACTTGATTTCATGGAAGCACATTTCAGTGGCTAAAGATAATCCTACATTTAGAGTTACCACACCGTCCGAGATGTGGGCTGCCAAAAATGCAGACTATCATTATATGTCTGTGGAGATTCTCAGTCATCCAGGTTATGGTTGTCCCAAAGGTGCTTTTTCAAAAGGCAACCAGACTTAAAAGCACCTTTGGGACTATCATTAGATGATAGCAAATAGTGTCTTGGTTAGGTTTTTTTTTTTTTTTGAGGATCTAGATTTGGTGGTTTCACCAGTGGCAGCAGTCCACGACTGATAGTTGTTACTGATGGAAAGAACAAGATCATCTTCTAGCTGTTCCCCTTTAAATAAGATACCAACATCATTCTTTTTCTTCTCTTTCCTTTTGAATAAATTCCTCCCAAAGACATGTGGTGTTTTAAGAAAGCTAATGAGAAGAGTGACATCTAGGAATGGCAGAGCTGAGCACTTCTCACAGCTGGGCTTTCTCCAAAGAGATTATCATGGAGACAGGAATTTCAATCACTGCCAGGGGAGAGGCCCCAATAATGGCTTTTCAGCAGCAACATGCTCCCAAATATAATCACATGCCACCTTCATCAGTTTCAAGTGGATCCTTCAGCATGAAGGACACTGAATTTTAGCTTGCAAATTCTCCTTTGCAGGCACAGATACAGCCTGTTGTTTCTCTTGCTGGTACTATAGGCGAAATGCAACTTTAATTAAATGCAACTTTAATTGCAGCCTCGAAGTTACTCAATTGCTCTTGGTTTTTCCTCATTCTTTCTCATTCCTGCGCTGTCTCTTCCTGCTGCATTCCAAAGTCTTATTAAAAAAACAACTGAAGGGTTCTTAAAGATGGGAAGTAATGAGAAGGCACAAATAGCAAAGACAGAACACTGATATTGTTGGTAGGGTTGACAAGATCTGAGCCTCTGTAAAACACAAGCTCGTTTCTTTCCTTCACTGAACATGTGTTGAGAACTAGAAGTACTCTGGACAGATTGAAATTCTGGCCTCAGGCATTATAGTAGGTTTGAGTTATATACAGTATATATATATATTGCTGCTCACTGTGAAATCCAGTTCCTTTACCTTTTATTAGCTTCTTGGTTAGAGCAGATTTGGGCTGCAAAAAATTAGGCCAAGCAGTAAAGGGTTTTCCACAAAGAAGAGAGTTTTCTGTTTGCTTTCATCTAATGATTGTTAGGACCTCTGCAGCTCAGATAGGGCATTCAGTAACTGATACAAATCTGTTCAAACAAACAGAAGGTGGGGAAGCAGATGCTTTACTAGCACCACAGCCAGGTGAGAAAGAGCGATGCTCTTCCTTGCACCTTCCACGGGCCTAACAAGTAAGTTCTATTCTGCATTCAGAGAAAAGATATGGGCAGATGGCAGTTGCCACTTCCCTAATAAACATTTTGATTATACCTACATAATTAATTTTTGGATATTAGCCCTCAACTAACAAAGGCCATAAAGACAAGCTGGAGGTAGTTCTGTGTTCATTTCCCCTCAATATTCACTTTCCTATCACATATGGAAAGTCATGTCAACAAGCGTGCTACTTTATTCGTGAGAGTACTGAAACTTAGGGACTTCTGATGTTGAACTTACTAGAATTAATAAATGAATTGTAATTGGCTGCCTACACAAGCAGTTTCAAGGGTCTTGGTCAAAAGAGCTCAAGATAACTTGACTGCAGGTTCCACTTAATTTATTACAATAATCCTGAGAAGCATACCTAATCAGATTTCATCTCACAGCTGGACAAGCAGTGGTAAATGTGAGACTTTATGGATTCAAGGCTTTGAGAGAAAATTAGCTGGGTTTTCAGAATGGATATAACAAATGAATGCATAAATAAATAGTTTAGACACAAGCCAGACATTAAAAAAAATATTATCTGACCTCTTTAGGAGTGTAGGCTCTTTAGGAATTTAAGTCAAAACCATAGGATCCCAGTCAAGGAGCAGGCATTTCTGGAATGGACAGAAGTTGTCTGCAGGGTATGATTAGCCAAACAAAACTTTAAGTCATAATCACATGGTTTGAAGGCAGACTAACCTATATCTGTCTCCCATGTGTTAAGCTATATGCTGGCACTGCCTAGATCAATACTGTCTTTTGTGAGGCTGGTCAAAAGTGAATTTGTAGCATTAATTGTTTGCTGCCTTTTAAAATTGCTGTCCGTGCAACTAAGAAGAAAAATCCACCCAGATCATTTGAAATTGCAGGCAAAGAGACATTTGTTCTCTAACTGTGGAAGTTTATTCTCTCAGTTAGGTTTATTAATGTGTTTAATTTTTTAACAATTTAATCAACTGTTTAAATAAATCTTTTTCTGTCCTTAAAGGGTTGCCTTCCAAATTTTGAGTTTCATTGAGTTTCCTGTATGTTGAGCTGGTGAACTTTTTCTGGGGTAGTTGTGGAGGTCCAGTATTTCAATATTATACTACATCAGTAGGTTATGCTATTTCACTGCTTGTGGTTTCACCATTGTGCTATTTTAACCTTGCCTTGCATTAAATGGGCAAGAGACATAGAATGAAAGCAATTATATCACTTCCAGCTGAGAAATCTGGCACTATTGTACAATTTTTTTAGATTACTGGCACGGGGTTCCTGTGTCCAGCTCTTTGGGGAAAGAAGAGCAGATGGTGGCAGATAAGATTCAGCAAGGACTGAAGGGAAGTTAGTGTGCCTGCGTCAGACTGAAGTGGTGGTCATTTGCTGGTTATCTGACTTGGCTTCTGACTATAACAGACAGCAAAACGTAACAGACTTCCCACGCTTTGCATCTGTTGGTAGATGCTGTTGGTTGAAGAGGAAAAAACAGAAACACGAGTATGCTAAGGACATGTAAGTCCATCTCACTCATAGGTTGGAGATGCAATGAAGGCAATATCTTGGAGGACCTGCCCAGTGTTGTCAAGAAAAATTTCTACCACGTTTAAGCCCAATGAGGTTAAAAAATTCCTGAAACAGGCTGTACTTTTTCTCCATGGAGAAGATAGCAAGATGTTTGAGGTCCAACTGTGCAGAGCAGTGGATATTTTTCCCATGCAAAACAAATTAGTCCTGATTACTCCTCTCTCTGGTGTTAGAGCGGCATGGTGGCTTAGTGGTGAAGACACTTACCTCTCTCCTAGGATGCAAAGAAAAATTATTTGCTGTGTACTCCGTGTGGTGTCAGGAAGGGCATCCAGCCAGTAAACACTCAGTTCCATCTAGTTACCCTGACTCTACCCCAAATTAAGAGATTACAGCAGTGGTGGATTGCCCTCGGTTCGGACCGGTTCTATAGAACCGGTAGTAAAACCGGCAGGAGGCTCCGCTCACCAACCCCGACATCATCGGGAAGCTTCTGTGCATCCGCAGAAGTGCATGCGGCCCCATTGTGAACCGGTAGTAAAGGTAAGTAGAACCCACAGAGTTTTAAAAAGAGAGACTCCTTTCTCTGGTATATTCTGCATGGAAAAAGCAAAGATTTTTCACAAAGGTAATTGAACCCTGTCTCTTTTTGGCATCAGAAGAGGAAAAGCCCTGCTTACTAACATCTTCTGACTGATCTAGATTTTCTATCTGTTCCATGTCTTCTTGGAGTTGAAAGATCTCAGTGATCAATTTCCATTGGTTAGGTCTTAAGAGGCCCTGTCACAGGGCATCCAAATGAAACTCTCCTTATAGAACTCCTGAAGCGTTAGAAAACTGAAAGTGTAACCCATAGATTATAAGGGCTGTTTCTCTTTTTGTTTTAGCGATGTCAACTACAATGAAATTCACCAAGCCTATGCCTTAATAGGTCAGTAGTCCCCAAAATTTGAACTGCTGGAAAAAACTGAAGGTGCTCTCAACACTTCCAATTTCAAGAGAATGTATGCATAGTTTTCTTGGCAATGGTTTAGAAGTGACGTGCTTAGTTTTCTTGTAAGATTTTATTTAAAATTTTTTTTTATTTTTTTAAAAATCTCCCTAACTGCCAAATGCCATGCAATTGCCGTGTGTGTGTGTATGTGTGTATGTGTGTGTGTGTGTGTGTGTGTGTGTGCTCTCCCATCTAAATATTAACAAGCTAAATCTTAGCTTCTGAGATCAACCAAGGTCAGCTAAGTGCTTTTTTTTTTAAATTCTTATTTATATGCCGCCCTTCTCCGGAGACTCAGGGCAGCTTACAATGCGTTAAGCAATAGCCTTCATACTTTTGTATATTTTATACAAAGTCAGCTTATTGCCCCCACAAACCGGGTCCTCATTTTACCCACCTTAGAAAGGATGGAAGGCTGAGTCGACCTTGAGCCTGGTGAGATTCGAACTTACAGTAATTGCAGGCAGCTGGATGTTAAATGCTGCCTTGTAGGAGGCATTAGCCTCCTACGCCACTCAGGCTCCTTCCACCTGCTAAAACTTTGCTATGAATTGTTATTAACATTTTCCTTCCAGAAGGAGTTAGTTACTTTATTCTCATGGATCGGCATGGATCCTTGTTAGAAGATTGTCAGATCTATATGAGAGATTACAGTCATTGGAAGACAAAGACAAATCCAAATCCCAGGTTTCAGGACAAAAATGTCTACTTCCTTATAGAATCAATACTTTTAGTGGTGCTTTTCACTACAATTGATCCACTACTTGTATAGACCCAACTGTTTTCAGTTTTGTGCATGCATTGTATATGCTCATAGGAGAAAAAAAATCTGTGATTGCCACTACATTTTATCAAATTAATGCAGCCCTTGCCGTTTCATGTAGCATATTGCGTTATTTGCTACACTTCACTTCCTGGCATTCTTTCCTTGTAAGAAAAAGTGAAACAGAATATTGCATCAGTTCAAATATGTTGTATGCTGACTGGGATTTGTTTATCTTTGTATGTTTTTGGATACTTAACCTTATGGCTCTAGAATCATTATGTGCTCAATTAACTCTGGCTTATGTGCTATCTGCTTTTAAAGACCATATTGCTCTTTTCCTAGGAAAAAAGAATTGCACAAAATTCTGATTGTTTGGGGCACAACAGACCAAGTACAAGTCTGGTGGTACATTTTTTTTATCACGGGTCAAAAGAGAACAGATGTAGCTACAGAACATAAGGTCGAAAGGGGACAGACAGTTAACTCAACAGAACTGTACTATACCCATTGTCAGTGCTGAATCATCTGCTGGAATGCTGCAACGGGACTCTTAAAATAATGAAATAATCTGTATTATTTTGACCTAATCACCTGCTTTAATTGTAGCTTTATGTTAAATGCTCTCAGGAAAATCATAATGCTGAACATCACTAATTTCTTTTGGCCAAGGATTGCTCTTCCAAATTCAGACTTATGCGTACAATGAAAAAAATACAGCAGAAAAGTTTATCTCCTCTCTCTCTTTTTCTCTTTCTCTCTCCTCCTCCCTCCCTCCCATCCATCTACCCATTTTTAATTATCCATCCATCCATCCATCCATTTTTATTAGCAGGATGTAAAGATATAAATGAGTGCAAAATAAATTAACCAATTAACTGAAAACAGTTGTTATTTCATGTTTTCATTCAATATGTTTCTGAGTTGGAGCATGTTATAGAATATCCTACTGGGACATGATTTTACTTGATAAATCATAAATATCTAGAACAAGGGTCAGCAACACGCCTCTCTGGAGCTGTATGTGGCTCTTTCATCCCTCTGCTGCACTCCCTGTTGCTGGTCAGTGCCATAATTTTGAGAGGAGCTTCCAGTTTTTTGGGGGGGGAAGCATGGTGTGCCAGGAGGAGACTCTATGGCAAGGGGCAGGTTTTCCAGTCAGCTCCACAATTGATAGGGCTTTTGGTTAGGACAGGTAGAGGAAAAAGGACAACGTAATAGGAGGAGATTCTATGGTGGGGGAACCGGACTTCCGGTTGGCTCCAGAATTGAATGAAGGGCTTCCAGTTAGGACCTTTGTAGCTCTTTGAGGGTTTAAGGTTGTTGACCCCTGATCTAGAGGATGGATAGATTTATCCATCCAGAACAGACAGCTTAATTACAGGGATTTTTTATAAAACCACAGGATCTGTAATATACTCAGATAAAGTAGAATTTTAACAGCAATATCTTATTATTAGCTTTAGTGATTACTTTGATTTGCCTTCCCCAACTAGATGCTCTCTGGGTTGATAGAACTACAAACTTCTCAAAGGTTGAGTGAGCATTCTGACAGTCTCGGGCCCAGCAATTCTGATGGGTGTCAGGATAGGAAAAGCTAATTCTTTCCCTTGAAGTTAAAACCACAACCCCCAACAGCAGGCAGGAAAACTGTTCTGTCTCACCTGTGTTAATATGTTCATTGGGACCTCTGCTTAGTCCAAAGAATAACAGCTGCTGTGGTATGATGAGGGACTGGACTGCATCCATTGCATACCTCTTATTTTATTTATTTATTTAATTTGTCGAACATGTACTAGATAACAGATCTAAGTTTAAACATGGACATGAACTAGGAATGAGTACAAGTAAATGGGGACAGTAGGACAGCGTCAGTAGGCACGATGGTGCGCTTATGCACGCCCCCTTTATGGACCTTTTAGGAATGTGGTGAGGTCCATGGTAGACAATTTAAGGTTGAAGCTGTGGGGGTTAGAGGATATAACAATGGAGTCAGGTAGAGCATTCCAGGAGTTGACCAATCTGTTGCTGAAGTCGTATTTTCTGCAATCGAGTTTGGAGTGGTTTACCTTGAGTTTATATCTATTGTTTGCCTGTGTATTATTGCGGTTGAAGCTGAAGTAGTCATTGACAGGTAGGATGTTGTAGCAGACAATTTTGTGTACTACACTTAGGTCAGACCGTAGGTGGCGTAGTTCTAGGTTTTCCAATCCCAAAATTTTGAGCCTGGTGGCATAAGGTATTCTGTTGTGAGCAGAGGAGTGGAGTACTCTTCTCGTGAAGTGCCTCTAAATCAGGCCCTGTGATTATATATTATATATATATATATATATATATATATATATATATATATATGCTATTATTATAAGCAACTGCGTCCTCTTTGCTAATGATGTAAAACTATTCAACACCACTGACAATACTGCTGCCCTACAAAGCAACCTTGACTATGTATCTGAATGGTCGAACAATTGGCAACTCCAAATCTCAACCAACAAATGCTCTGTTTTACACATTGGCAATAAAAATCAGAACACCAAATACAAGCTGGGTGGATACAACCTCGTAGACAACCCTCACTCTGTCAACGACCTAGGAGTACGCATCTCAAATGATCTAAGTCCCAGACCTCACTGTAACAGCATTGCCAAAAAGGCATTAAGTGTTGTTAACCTAGTTTTGTGAAGCTTCTTCTCTGGTAACATTGTACTGCAAACTAGGGCATATAAAACTTTTGCCAGACCAATTCTCGAATACAGCTCGTCTGCAACCATAGATGTCTTTAGAACTGAGAGAGCAATCAAAGGAATGCAGAAAAACAGCATAATGACCCTTGTAGTTTTTGCCTCCATCCAGAAAAAGCTGAAATATAATTCTGGGGAAAAAAAATTAGCATAGAAATTTGATTTCTGTCTTCTTTGGATGAATCTCTAAGTATAATCAACTGAACTATCAGTAAATTGCACTTGTATGTATCTATTTTCCTAAGATTAAACAACACTGAGGAAAATGATCTTGATGGTCTTGATCTTAAAACTACATATCCGCATCACTTCAAATAAATGGGAAGGACTGGTTCTTGTAGCTAATCCTCCAATACTTCTCAAATATTTGTCTTCAGATTTCTTTTTCTACAAATAACCAGCCAGCATCTTTTTTTTCAGTTACATCCCTGCAGTGAAAGCACTTCACATAGAACAGTCTGGCATGGATAAAAAGTGTGATTGTAGGTCAATAGGGTACAAACTAAATAGATATTTAAAGGCCATTTTGACGGGTTAAATTTTATTTTGAAGCACTTAGAGATACAATTTAATCACACTTGTTCTAAAAGTACCTGCATCAACTCACAACAGGACTAGTGTGAAGAGAGGGTATTATATGTGGGACCTCTGTAGTTATTTTTATTTGTGTGAGACCAAACAAACAGACAAAAGATTAAAAATATACAAATGAATGCATGTTTCAAAGGGCTAAACAATGTTTTTTCCCCCCAACGTCAACTACTGGAGAAGTTTTCTCAAGCAATTTAAATTTTCTAGCCTATATTTTACTTTGATACCATAAGGATGGGGTTATTTTAAGACTGTGAGATGTCAGGACAGAATTTTAATTTGAAGAACTTCCCTCTTCCTTTCTTTCCCTAGGACATATTTAGACATAAAACAAGCCGGGTTCTTGAGGAACAGATTCATTGCAGTTGTTGAAAGTCCAAAAGAATTGTACCTTTATGATGGATGAAGAAAAACTCATCACTTATAAGGTCATATGCGAGGGTCAGTGGTGGGGCAGAGCAGAAAAGTGTTCATTTATCATTGGTAGTCAGTTTGTTACAACAGTAATTCCCAAACAATATCTCTTTATATAGGAATTCTAGGTCTCCTTCTCAGGGATTGTCTCAGTGGGCCGAGCCCATATAAAGTGTGAACACAATGTGCATCCTAGGACATAGTGAATTAAAGCTGGAAAAAGTACAAAGAAGAGTAATAAACTAATTAGGGGACAGATTAGATTTTCGGTGAGGAAAAGTTTAGGAGTATCTGGGACTTTCAAATTTTGAAAAAAGGAGAGGAGGGAACACAGGTGTACAATGTTTATGAATGGTATTAGAGACTTGATAGATGGAGAGATGGAAAGATGTATTACTGGCTTTATCCAGTAAAAGTAAAATGTGGAATCTGCTGCTACCAAACTTGGTGAAGACCATCCATGTAGATAGTTTTCAAAGAGAAGTGAACAATTTCATAGATGAACAGGCTGTTAATAATTATAAAGAGCTATATTCTTCTGGAAGTTATAGCTACTTTTGTTTTTTAGTTAGTCCCTATTTTTTTTTCAGCGAATGACCTATCTGAAAAGACCTATGTACAATGAATAAACTCTGCCTCATATTTTTTTGAAAACCAGACTCCACAAAGGTGAGGAGGAAAATTTACAATGGTAAAGAAGCATGATATCTGTGCATGAACTGAAGCATTTATTTCTGAATCAAAGACACCATTCACTATAGGTCTAAAAAACAGACCATGTTTTCTGCTAATGATATCACAAGTGGGGAGAAACATGGAGAAATAGCAATAGCATTTAGACTTATATACAGCTTCACAGTGCTTTACAGATCTCTCTAAGCAGTTTACAGAGTTAGCATGTTGCCCTCAACAGTCTGGGCCCTCATTTTACCCATCGCGGAAGGATGGAAGGCTGAGTCAACCTTGAGCCTGGTGAGAATTGGTGAGAATCGAACTGTCGAACTGCTGGCAGCCGGCAGTCAGCAGAATTAGCCTGTAGTATTGCATTCTAGCCACAGCTCCTAGATACAACCATGTTTCTAAGTATATGTGGTTCCTAGTTCTTGTTAATAAAACTGGTTTAACTGGGTTGCAGAGTTGGTCTTATTGCTAACCTCCAAGTTAAACTGAACTTTTTTGGTTATAGCACCTACTTTCTGGAAAATCATACTCCCCAAAATCAGATTGGCTCTGACTCTGTTGACCTCCCATAGAGAGCTGAAGGCTTGGATCCACTGTAGGGCCTGGGTCTCAAGAGATTAGATGTCCCATTGAGTGATTTTGCTTTATTCTCCTGGGGTTCATTCTTGGCTACCTTGTTGTTTTTAATTTCACTACTGTTTGTCTTCTTCTTTGAATATGTTGTTAGCTGTCCAGAGTCTGTATGCAAGTTGGGTGTTTGCAAGTTAGGTGAATTGACGACATCAATGAATAAATAAATTCACTGCAGTGCATTTCAAATTTTGTATCGGGTGGATAAAAGAAGGCGAGGAGAACTCTAGCTCTGAATATATAGCTGATCTCAGGAAGCTGATGAAACATTGTGCTATTTGGAAATGTGTTAGAAAAGAGGCTGATCGAAAGGTTTATTTCAGAAAAAAGAAAAACGACAGATTTTTGTTGCTGTTTTGTTTCGCTGCTGTTGGGGAGCATTAGCCTTCCTCATTTTTCAGCATTATCGCTATAGTTGTGCTTGAAAACAGGAAATTGCAGAGGAGGCAATTGGGCCAAGCAGTTTGGTAAGGCCCAAATGAGTTGGAGAAGGCAACTGACTTATCTATTACCAGGAAGAGAAGGGCGAAAAATCATGAGATCTGTTTAATGGGAGGAGGAGGAGGAGTGGGAGGAGACAGCTTTTCAAGGGATAATCTAGTTTAACAATTAACTTGTAGATGTGGATATAGATACTGTACAAATACTTCTGTTAGAATCACACACACACACACACAGAGAGAGAGAGAGATAAATGTTAGAGTAGCTAGTTCTGTACTTGTATGTTATCCCAGGATGTCCTTAGTTGACAAGGCCTTTATATCTTTATTATGTTTCAGATCTAGAAAATGTTCCTTAACTCTCAAATAGTGAAAAAAAAACCCTAGTCATTTGATGTTTCTAGTGAAAGGAGAAATAGCTCATGAAATGCCTTTTTGAAAAATCTTTTTGGTATTTTTTGCTGCCATCACTTAATATGGCTCTCCTGCTACCTCTGTTGTATGAGAATATTTATCATTGTTATAAAGCAATCCAGCAGCCAAGATAAAGCATGAGGAAATCTCTGTTACGTTCAGCTCAACTCTTGATAACTACATGGACATATCCATGTAATTTTCCTAGCAACAAGAAACTAGAAAGATTCTAGATTTGGATGACTATGTTATAAAGAAATAGAATAATTAATAATCATACAACCAATGACACAATACTTCCACAAGAGTTAGTACACTGAAAAAAAATGAAACTCTATATTTATATTCAGAAGCCGGAGCAGTTTCTTACACCCTTTGAGACAAAACTGAAATGCGACTGGAAAGATTGGACAAGGAAGATCATCGTCTTGATGCAATCATCTAAATAGTGTCGGGCAAGATATATTGTACCTTTGGTAAAACTAGACGGAATCACTCACAGCTACATTGCACAGGAGTTGCATCAATTACTAGTATGTTTCCAAAATCCTATTTTTGACCTATACACATGGGTAAAGTCCAAATTGTTTAGATCAGAGGTGTCAAACTCAAGGCCCGCGGGCTGGATCTGACCTGGGATGAGACCCAATCCGGCCCGCATGGCCATCCTGGAAACTGTAAGGGTCCAGCCCGTGTCACTTCAGCCCAGCCCCCGCCATCTCAGTGGGCATGCACATGCACAGGCCCAGTCCTCTGTCGCCACATGCAGAGCAACTAAAGTAGTCTGTGGGACTACAGTAAAAAAATAGTTCAGACCTTCCAACCTCATGAGACCTTTTCTTTTTTTTCATGAGAAAAAGGTTGGAAGGTCTGAAATATTTTTTTTACCATAGTCCCACAGGCTACTTTAGTTGCTTTGCACACAGTGGCGGTGAAATGAGCTGGAAAGGTTAGTGAAGGGACGTGGCTGCCGTGGGTGGTGGTGGTGGGGAGTGAGGGTTTGGTCAGGCTGAAGGGCCCTCAGGTAAGCCAGGGTGATGTCGGTGGGGCAGCTCTGTACCCCCTGCCTTGATTCTTCCTCCACCCCCCACCTCACTTCATTCTTTGCCACTTCTTCTCCTTGCTTGCTGCTGTAACTTAGCAGGAGGCTGAGCAATGCACTGGTACGACAGCCACAAAGTGAGGTGGGGGTGGAGTACAATGCGAGGTGGGGGTGTGGAGCTGCCCCCCATGTCCCCCACCAGCTTACCTGAGCGCCCTGCCAGCCAGGCACTGAAGCGCCGCAACTCCCACTTCAGCGAGACAGAGACAGAGAGGGGGGGCCTCTCCAAACTCTCTCTCTCTGTGTATGTGTGTATGAGAAAGACCGAGTGTGCAATCCCTGCTTTAGTTGGGACATTCAAGCTGCTGGCAGTGGCGGGGGGGGGGGGAAGAGCCAACCGAGCAGCTGTTCTTCTCTTCATCCTCCCCGCCCAAGCGGCAGCGGGCTCCATAGGACAGGGTCTCATTCCTGCCCCGGTGCAGTGAACTCTGGTGGGCTGGATGCAGGTGTGAAGGGCCTTGCCCACAGTGCTTCCTTGCTCAGTTGAAGTCTTCATTCAGCCTTCAAACAGTAATGCCAGCTGTGGAATCAGAATCAGCTGGGTGCAGGAACCAACGCCATCCAAGGCCCTGGTGCGCTGCTCACTTATGTGGGCCAGCCTTACTATTTGAAGGCTGAATGAAGCCTTCAATTGAGCAAGGA
This sequence comes from Ptyas mucosa, assembly GCA_012654045.1. NCBI lineage: Eukaryota > Metazoa > Chordata > Lepidosauria > Squamata > Colubridae > Ptyas > Ptyas mucosa. Next base: position 6,066,104 of record WNWU01000017.1, on the reverse strand, counting down.
AGCACTGCGGAGCCAGGCCCTTCACACCCACATCCAGCCTGCCAGAGTTCACTGTGCCATGGCAGGAATGAGACCGTACCCCATGGAGCCCACTGCCGTTTGGGCAGGGAGGATGAGAAGAACAACGAGGCTTTGTGCCAGCTGGCAGGGAACAGGTCAGGCAGTGCTGGCTGGCTGGCTGGTTGGGAAGGGAGCAATCATTAGGTGGCTGCCGCTGCCAGCAACTTAAATGCCCCGACTGAAGCGGGAGTTCACTGTACTGGGGGAGAAATGAGAGGCCCTGCTGTCCTGCAGAACCTGCACTGCTTGAGTGGGAAAGATGAGGAGAAAAATGGCTGCTCAATTGGCGCTTCCCTCCCCCCTGCCACTGCCAGCAGCTTGAATGTCCCAACTAAAGCAGAGATTGCACTCTCTCTTTCTCTCACACACACACAAAACACACACACAGAGTTTGGAGAGCCCCCCGCCGTCTCTGCCTCGGTGCAGCGGCAGTTGCGGTGCTTCAGTGCCTGGCTTGTGGGGTGCTAAGGTAAGCTGATGTGGGGCATGGGGGGGGAGCTCTGCACCCCCCCATCTTGCTTCGTACTCCACCACCACCCCGCCTCGTTGCTCAGTGACTCCTGTGCCCACACCACTGCCAGCAGCTTGGGTGCCCTGTATGAATTGCTCTCTCTCTCTCTCTCACACACACACACATACACAGACACACACACAGACACAATTGGATTGTTCTCTCTCTCTCTCTCTCTCTCTCTCTCTCTCTCTCTCTCTCTCTCTCTCTCTCCCCCCCCCGCCCCATTTGCACGCAAGTGTGCTCTTTGGGACAACAAGGACTCATTAAATAGTTAAGTGGAAAGTAGTTGGGGGCAAAGGGAGGAGCAGGAGACTGGCAAACACTTTTCACGCCAAGAATGAAAGTTTCTGGGTCCCTGACTCTGCAAAAGAGGATGGGTACCTGAATCTGTGCAATATTATAGCACTGAGGAGTGTCCATTCTCAGCACAAAAAGCATTTCCCAGCCAACTCTCCTCTCCCTTCCTCAAAGCAAAGACAAAGAAACAGAGAAACAAAGAGAGGAAACAGATGTTTGCAAGGTAAGTGACCGCTTGTGGCAGGAAGGGGGGGGGGGGAGAAGCATGAGGTATCTTAGCAGGTTGAGGAGGCCTTGAAGGCCTGTTCTATCATTAGGCCCCCCCATGGCCTTCCTCACCCTGAGATATCTCATATGCACATTAGTATTCTTGAATTGTGAGCTCTTAGGAAAGTATCCCCTCCTTGTGTGTTGCAAACAGCTATTTCCAATGGGGAAAACAGGATGAGGAAAGAGGGGAAGAGAGCAAGGAAGGAAAAAGAAGGAAAGAGGGGAAGGAAGAAGAAAGAAAGAATGAAGAGGGAAGGAAAAAGGAGGGAGGGTGGGAAGGAAGGAAGGAAGGAAGGAAGGAAGGAAGGAAGGAAGGAAGGAAGGAAAACTATAATGAGAGAGAGTGATCTCTCCTCCTGCCTTAGCACCCGGCCACCAGCAGCCCTGCTGCCTTTTGCCATCCCCTTGTCCTCTCCTGACCTCTCTTGGTGGTCTCCCATCCTATCACTGAGGTTGCTTTGGTTACAAAGCCAGGTCTCCTCATCAGGAGATGGAGTGGGCCTCCCACTGACCCACACACTTTGCCCTGCTGCACACACCATGAGCAACCTGGCCAAGGAGAGCGAGCACAGCAGCAGTGGGAGCTGGCCATGCCCACTCCGGCCACACCCACCCCAGCCCCCGAAGTCAACCACAATCCTGATGCAGCCCTCAATGTAATTGAGTTTGACACCCCTGATCTAGATGATGTTACAAGAAGCAGGCTTTTTTGGTGGTGGCCCTGACACTTATGGAGTTCAGAAAGCGATAAAGGTCAGAATAGCCTTGGATAATACAGTGGTCTAACACACCCTGTTATTAACACCAGCTGCCTGCAGTTATTGCAGGTTCGAATCTCACCAAGGCTCAAGGTTGACTCAGCCTTCCATCCTTTCTAAGGTAGGTAAATTGAGGACCCAGTTTGTGGGGGCAATAAGCTGACTTTGTATAAATATACAAAAGTATGAAGGCTATTGCTTAGTGCATTGTAAGCCGCCCTGAGTCTCCGGAGAAGGGCGGCATATAAATCAAATTTTTTTTAAAAAATACCAGCATATAGCATTTGAGAAGAATTCTAAGAAACAGATCATATCAAATCTATTAGATTGCTTTAAAGAGTTTCTGAAGCATCTACAATCTTACATTGAAAACCTTGTAAAGAACAGCCAAAACCAGTGGTGAGGTTTGTTGTCACTATAATCATCCATCAAAGTGATTCAGGTCATTTTTTAAACATTTGAGACAGTGTTTCAAGGACTGCGAGATGGAGAGCTGAGATTGAAGCAAGTGCTTTTTTTTGTTTTTAAATTGAAGTACAATATATATGATAGTAATTTAACAAAAATGGAATTCATCTGGTGGCCGATAAAGTAATCGAGTGCCTGCACCACAGAATGGTAGGTCTACCCGAGGACATTGATATTGAATTAGTATAATTGGTTCGTATCTAAGTTGTCAGTCTTCTTAGAATCTTTACATTAATCCTAAGAAAAGAAAAGTACGTTGGAAAGCAAGGCAAGAAAAAGTATTTAAAGCGATTGCAATCTTTGAGTCTGGGTTCATCTCAACTTAAGAAGAAATTTATCTTGTCCTACGGATGATGCTTCACCCTATGGAGTAGGAGCTATGTTGTCTTATCAAATGAGCCCAGAGAAAGTTCTATTAGATAGGCGTAATGGATACTGAGTAAAACAGAATGTTATTTTCAACTGAAAAAAGTGGAGACTAACCATTATATTTCATTTAAAGGACTTCCATCAATATTTGTATCAGCGTTCTTCTACTATCACAACTGATTATCAACACTTGTTAAGACTACTTAAGGAATATAAATCCCCTTATAGAAATATTATTGGGCTTTAGCAATACAGATAGTTCTCGTTTTGTGACCAATTCCTAAATGACTGTCTGAAGTTGCAATGGACTTGAAAAAAGTTATTTATGACCCATCCTTTAAGTTATGATAGTTGCATCACATGATCACACTTTGGGCATTTGACAATTGGTTCACATTTATGACCAGTTGCAGCATCCTGTGATCATGTGTTTGCATTTTGCAATGTATTTTTTGCCATTTTCTGGCAAAAATGCTTATTAGATAAACTGGATTTGGACTCACATCTGATTTGTTTAATAGCCAAGTGATTTGTTTAATGAGCATGGTATGAACAGTCATAAAATCAAGTCCAGTTACATGGTGACCTGATTTATAATTACATCAATTTACAACCAAAATTCCACACTCAATTGTGGTTGTAGGTTGAGAACTACCTGTAACACTTTATGTTCACAAAATCTGCTGTAAGGCAAGTTATCAGCATGGCAGTGTGAAAGCACTAAGGAGAACGCTTTCAGATTTGGCTCTAGGGAAATGCATTTTGAGGGAATGACATATCTTGCTGGAATTTTTGGAAGAAGCTCAGTGAATGTTTCTCAAATAATAACAAAGTTTTTATCTTTAAATGGTAAATAATTGCGCTTAAAAATCCCTTCTTTTACACCAAACATATAGAATTAAATAAGGAAACCTGTCTACATTTCATGGATCAAACTGTAGATGATCTCAATAAAAGTATGATAAGAAATGCTGTATTTTTCCCCCCACTTGAAAGATTTAGCCTGCAGTTGTGTCGGGTGGTTAAAACTAGATGTTGGCTTGCAAAAAGTGGTTTAATACTATCCTGCCAGAAGCTGTTGGAAATAGGTTCCATGAAGTCTATCGCATCAAAGAGGACTGGCAAGAAACGTTGGCATATTTGCCAAACATGGATAGCCTAAAGTAATGGGTACGGGTGATTTACCAAAATTTACAATTAGAAATGAAATTAAACAAACTTCATCAATCAAGAATGGATTAAGTAGTCAAGTGGGGAGAAGAATGAGGATTTTTAAAGAAGGATTGAGAAAAAGGAGAACGTGGAAAGTGAAATCAGTTCATTTCCTTTTGAAATATAGAACACTGAAAGTGGAGATAAAAGTCCTATATCTCAGGTTAATTTTTTTCAACCTACTTGGATCTAAGGCTTCTAGGCAAAATGGGCAGCATATAAGACAAATAAATAAATGAAATAAATATAAATAAATAAAGTGAAGGGAGCACGATAGCTCAGTGGTTAACAATGCTGACCTTGTCTGTATTGAAGACCTGAGCACCGCACAATGAGTGACCTCCTGTTATTTGCTCCAACTCCTGCCAACCTAGCAGTTCGAAAGCATGTAAATGCAAGTAGATTAAATAGGTACGACTTCAGTGGGAAGGTAACAGTGTTCCATACACATTGGAGTACAGTCAGAGGTTGTATTTAGCAGGTTTTGACCAGTTCTGGAGAACCGCTAGCGGAACTTTTGAGTAGTTTGGAGAACCGGTAAATACCACCTCTGACTGGCCCAGCCCCCATCTGTTCTCTGCCTCCTGAGTCCCAGCTGATCGGGAAAAAATGGAGATTTTCCAGTATCCTTCCCTTGGAGTGGGGTGGGAATGGAGATTTTACAGTATCCTTCCCTTGCCACTCCCACCAAGCCATGCCCACTAAGCCATGTCATGTCCACCAAGCCACGCCCACAGAACCGGTAGTAAAAAAAATTTGAATCCCACCACTGAGTACAGTCATGCTGGTCACATGACCATGGAAATATCTTTGGACAATGCTGGCTCCCTCAGCTAGGAAACAGAGATGAGCACCGTCCCTTAGAGTCAGACCACAACTGGATAGGGGAAACCTTTACCTTTAAATAAATAAGGCATTAGGTAACAACCAACAGGGCTGCTAGCTTTTACTAGCACTGAATTATCTGGAGGTATAAAATGGTATAAAAATGGCATTTGCCTAATAAGTGATTGGCTAAGGAAACAAGTTTATGGAACAGAAACAGAACCACGCAAAAGGTCTGACCATTTTGCATCAGATAATTTGGATTCAGACAGTTCATCTCCTTCCAATCAGGGGATCATGAGGTCTAACTATAAACAGATTCTCCTTTCTATCCAAGGAGAAATCTCCTCCTGTGGGGAGGAGGTTATCCGGTGAGAAAAAGATTGCTCAGTTAACTGAAGGATTATGCTCTGTAAGTAATGTAATTGGACTTAGATGATAGGTGTTTTCTTTTCAATAAAGGGCCTTCCTGCATCTGGTCTACAAACAGAAAATAAATTCTACCTCATATAGTTGAAAAGCGAGAACTCAACAAGTCTTAATGCCATTTTGTTGTCGTTGAAATCGGAGACAGTGCACTCAAAGGCTGTGTTTGAGAGCTTCCCAAATTCACCTGGCTGGCCATTGTGTTACACAAGATGCAAGACTAGATGAAATGTTACTTGATTGAGAAAAGTTCTTGTATGTATGCCATAGAAATTTATGTCATGCACTGAGGACTTATAGAAGGAGTCATGGAAGTTACAACATTTGAAAATATATTGCTCCCTTGTGATCTGCAATCCAGCTAGTTGAATTTACTTTGCTTTAGTCTGTTCTTGATAACTCACCTGCTTGTATAACCCCCAAGGAAATATCAAAGCCAGATTTATAATGCCCTTCCTATATCACTAACTATGTTTGGGTTCACCCTGGTGAACCACAAGTTGTAAAGTTTTGACGGAGACAATATCTACTTTGGGATGTTGTTACAAACCAGTCAATCACAATGGAGTTATAATATACACACACCCGTGAGTTGGAGAAAAAATTAAGACTTTGAACAGAGACCAGTTGGTGGGTTAAAATGCCCGGATGATTTTCTTAAGGACTTTCTGGTGGTTAGTTGTATGAAGCTTTTAGCCAAGAACATTGCTGGGTTAGATCCTTTTGGAATTCAGTTCAGCTAGTCTGCGTGAAGTGCCTGATGTACTGAATGTCTTGTTTCAGCAACGAGTATGTATTTTTCTTGACACTAGATTTTCTACTATGACCCTTGGCTGTTGAGATATTTTTTTCTGCTGCCGAGTTGAGATCAGGCAGCTATTGCTGTGCTCGCATGAGAAATACAGTCTTGCTGTAATAGCCCTAAGAAGAGAATGACTGCTGATGTCCATTTGCATATTGCTTTGGATTTTATGGCATCTCCAAGTTATACAGAACCTAAATGAATAAAATTCACTGTCCCTAAAACATTTATTGCCCCTAGGAGAATGGGCTATAGTGATATTAGCAAGCTGGTAAACCATTACTGTGGCAATGCATTTTCTGCTACTACCAGCTGTGATCTACTGTTCCATATTTATGTGCTCCTTCCTTCCTTCCTTCCTTCCTTCCTTCCTTCCTTCCTTCCTTCCTTCCGTCCTTCCTTCCTTCCTTCTTCTTTTTTCTTTCTTTCTCTCTCTTCAAACTTTCAACATAGATTCTGTCTAAAACAAAATTATACTCCTAGATGTTTTTTTAAAAGCCAACAGAAGTAGGATTTATTTCATAGGCAACTATTTGGGGTGGCTATAGTAAAGTAGTATCTTATATAACTCTTGCTTAAAACCCAGATTGTGGGGGCAATAAGCTGACTTTGTATAAATATACAAAAGTATGAAGGCTATTGCTTAACGCATTGTAAGTCGCCCTGAGTCTCCAGAGAAGGGCGGCATATAAATCAAATTTAAAAAAAAAATAGAATAGGTGCTATATTCCCATTTCCTCGAACTTACCCTCAGCTCCCGTTCCTTTCTCCAAATGTCCATTTGAGCAGACATTGAACTTTTAGTTCAATGCTCAGAAAGATGGAGCAGCAGCTTCTATGGGAAATGAGTGAGCCAAACAATGTAAGCATTTGGCTATTTTACTTATAAATGTGAATAGTGTGATGCAAGTAATGAAAAACTTACAGATGATTAATATAGATGTGTGCTGTTAATCATTGTCAGTGTTCTTGTTACTGAGGAATTCAGGGATGTGGCTGAAAATATTACAGTGGCACTGAAAAGGGTAAGTAACAAGAGTTGTGTCATCAGATCTTAGGTGTTAGTTAACAAAATATGAGATATGGGCTTATGAATCATTGTAGAAATATATTTAAGAAATATATTTAAGAGGACAAACACTGTTGGCATAAAGCAGATAGGGCTCTGAAATTGATTTTTAACTTTAGAACAGTGTTTCTCAACCTTGGCAACTTTAAGAGGTGTGAATTGTTAAATTGTCCCCTGGTGAGTTGGTTGTAGTGAGTTGGCTGCGGCAAGTTGGCTACTGCAAGTTGTTCCATTCCAAGGAACAGTTGTAGATCACTTTTTAAACTGCCATTGTAACTTTGAATGTTCACTAAACAAATTGTTGTACATCGAGATAAGGCAATTGTCTTCCCCATGATTTACCCATTTTTTGCAGACTCAGTTGCTAGAGAGTAGAAAATCTGTGTATTTTCTTCCAAGAGCATAAGACCATGTCTATTGGATTTAGCCACATCTTCAAAAAAAATCCTACCATAGTTCCCTATGACACAAAATGTTCAACAATTGATGTCCGGAATACACTTTACATTAGTTGGTTTGTTTCTTATGGTGAACTGGTGTTTATGTTTGATATTACAGTGTTGGCATCTTTCAATGCTTTTGCTAGCTTTGTCTTTGGAACAAGCTTCAATGCAGGCAAACGTATGACTTTTATGCTGTTCTACATGCTCTGTGATTCTTTGTTTCAATTCTTCTACTTCTTTAATTACAGAGCTTTGTTGGTTCTGAGGAAAAGAATCGGGTGCCTAGTTTCCAAATAGAAACAATTCAATAGCTATGCTGGTTTTCTCTATTCCCAACTCTCCCTGGTTTGTCTCTACAGTTTGAGTTACTTCTGACAAAGCTTTGTATTCTTTGTCCTAAATAGATCTTTTCAAATCTTCCCATTCTGCTTCTCTGAATATTTTATTTTGATTTATAAGTCAATGATGATTTCTAGCCTCTGTTGTTATTTCTGATTCTAGATTTTGCCCTCAGAATTGATGCATTTATTTCAAATATGCCTTCTTGTTGTAATTACAAATCATTATTTGTTTTCTATCCCTGTATATTTGCAAAGGGTAAGACACATTTTCTTCCAGTAGTTCTGAAAGTTCTGGTCCTGGCTGCTATAGCCCATTTTCCCCCATGAAACTCCAACATCTAGCACAGTCATGGCTAACCTTTTTGCCATCGTGTGCCAGGAGAGGAACGGGCGGGGGAGATTCACGCGTGCACGTGCCCACACCCATAATTCTATGCGCCCCACCCTGTGCATGCGTGCGCAACCCCACCCCCAGCCTCTGCTCCTGTCACACGATGGCCCAGTAGGCCTGTTTTTCTTTCTCACCTGGCTCCAGATCCTCTCTATGCATCTGGGGAGGGTGAAAACAGCCTTCCCGACCCGCTCGGAGGCCCTCCGGAGGCCTGAAACAGCCCATTTCCCAACTCCCGGTTGCACAGGAAGTTACATTTTTTGCTGTCCCCAGCCTCCAGAGCCTCTCTAGGAGTCTAGGGTCTAGACTGGGCCCTCCCCAAATGCATAGAGAGGATCTGGAGCCAGGTGAGAAATAAAAATGGGTCTACCCCTCCCCTCCAAGCCCTCCAGAGGCAGGAAACAGCCTGTTTCCCTACTTCTGGTAGGCCCAGAAGGCCCGAAAATCAGATGGCCAGAGCTGAGCTGGCGTGCCCACTGATATGGCTACACGTGCTGCCTGTGGCACGTGTGCCATAGGTTCACCATCACGGATCTAGCATTATAATCCCTATAATCTGAGTGATGACTGAGCTGCTGTGTATTTCTGTAAATTACTTCTCACCATATTTTTTATGAGAGAGACACTTGTCTGGCTCCTCTGGTGAGACCTGTCCAGTACAGTTTGACCTCTGATAGAGCTCTTATTTTCCTCAGAACACAAAAGCCCCATCATCATGTCAAGGTATTGCCTCACTGGGAAATTATTATTATTATAGTCTGTTGCATAGGCAGACTATAGTTCAGGCTTGATTTAGCATTTTTATTTACCTATCAAACCCTTTTCAACTACCTGGGATAGTCAGCTGTGGATCTTTAATGGTGTTGTAGGTATCATCATAGGTTGTAAGCTGTTTTGAATAAAGTTACTGTTTGCAATTGACTGATAGTGATTTTTGTCAATGCTGATAGTGGTGCTCCAGTTGTTTTGAAATTGCTCCCAAGATGCCTATTAGTTTTGATGCTATTTTGCTTTCTTTTGCCACAGTTGTTCCACTTCTATTTGAAGATCTTTGTATTTTGCTATCTTCTCCAATTTTTTCTCTTTTTTTCTGCTGCCTCAGGTACTTCCATGTACTTCTAGTGGTCATCCACTAGGATACCTAGATTTTTCCTGTAGTTGCTACTATTGAGCCAAGTATTGCCTACTCTGCACATTTGTTTTTTCCTGCAAATTTAATCAGCCCCCCCTTCTATCCCCTCATTGATGAAGGTATTGAGGAGCCCAAGACAGAACCTTGAGGTACCAAACTGCATGCTTCTCTCCAGGTAGATGTAGTTTCATTGAGGGCTACACACTGAGTGTATGCAACAGAACAAAACAAGAACACAACAGAACAGAATAGAATTTTTTATTGGCCAAGTGTGATTGGAATTTGTCTTGGTGCATATGCTCTCAGTATACATAAAAGAAAAGATACATTCATCAAGAATCATAAGGTACAACACTTAATGATAGTTATAGGGTACAAATAAGCAATCAGGAATCAATATCAATGAAGATGTAGGTAGTTATCAAATGTTTTATTGAATTCTACATATGCTATATCCATAGTATTTCTGCTTATTTCTTCCACTAATTAAGTTATTAATATAATCACATATCCTTATTTATATATCGTACCTGTGTTTTCTTTGGTCTTTTTACAGCCAGCTGTTTCTCACTTGGAAGGTCTTCTTCCTCTTGGGCAGGCCCTGGCAAAGAATAACAAAGCAACTAGTACTTGTAAAGCTAAACTTAAGAAGAAATAAATCACTTTCGTTTTTAAAATGAAAATAATTAAAATGTTGTTAAGTTGAAATTATACTCACTTCCCTGACTTTGGAGGAGTTTCTCCTTCAAGTACTTGTTTTGGTTCACAAGGCTTGCAACTTTGCTTGCCAAGAACTCGTTCTCCTCCTCCAGCTAAGATGCAGAAATTACAAGAAACATTCATCAATCATAGGATACAAATAAGCAAATAAAAAGAGAAGCTTAAAACAGGATTGTAAGGGAAGTGAATTATTTACCTCTCTTATCGTAGCATTTTTCTGAGCCATCTTCTCCTGGTATTTTTCATTGAGATCTTTCATCTCCTCTTGTTCTATATTTTTATGGAAAAACATTTGTGTTATTACACAATATTCATGAAAGACATTACATATTAAGCCACCAGCGACACAGCAATTTATGTCTGGTCATTACAAATGGCACAGTCCATTTAAAATGCAATGCAGGGAAACAGATCTTTTTGCCTTTCCTCCCTTAATAACTTAAAGGAAGTTCAGAGCCTTTCCCAAAGACAGCACTCCTGAAGGAAGGTTTTTTCCCCCTCTGTGGTGCAGAGGAAGGAGTGCCCTTCTATCCCCACTCCTGCTACAGGTACCCACACAAACAACGTGGTTGGTTGCTCACCTTTGTCTCTTTGGTGTTTTTATTACTTCTGGAGACAGAACTGCCAAAAGAAGACAAAGGGGTGAATTAAGCTCATTCTTGAAGTATAGATCAAAGTGCTATTAAAGAAAGAACTACAAGACCCAGAAAGCTGTCCTGTCTTCCCTTCATCCTTTTCCAAGCTATGCTTCCCCAACTTTTAATGCTTCTTCATTGAACTTTGCAGTGATTGATAATGATGGAGAGAGCTTTACTTCTGGCTGGAGTCATATCCAGTTGCAATACGCTTTGGCTGCCTTCTGACCATTCATTCTAAGCAATTGAAAATTTTGAAAAGGAATTTAACTACATTGATCTATTATCAATCTTATATTATAGCATCTTCATATCCTAGTTTTCAAAGTAATTTATATGTGCCTTCTCTAAGCAAAATGTTGATATTTGCAATTGGGACAAAATATGGTGAATTTGGATTTTTAGCAGCGAAGACCAGAACTATCGCCAAAACTAAACACTTCAACAACAGAATAATCAAAGAAGCCATCGAGATAGAAAAACGCCCATACAGCATGAATAAAGGAGATGATGCCTCCCGCCTACCAGCCATTTGGAAACTTGCCCTTATTGACAAACAAGTCCCTAACACGAGGAATGACACCACACTCACGAGGGCCACCCAGGATGTCACCACCACACATCCATGCGGAAAGCAGACTCAAACCCACACCGATGATGAGGCATGACCACGGACCAGAAGCCAGACCGCAGCTGCATCATTAGCCACTTTAAACTCCTCCAATCCATACATAAAGCAGACTGACACCCACCATGAAGATGTGGCACGACCACGAACGCAAAGCCAAACAACAGCAACACAGCTCACCAGCTCAAATCCCCCTGCAACTCAGACTAACCCGAGCACAACCAAGCCCCCACCCAACAGAACACACCTCCACCCAATCAGAACATAGCCAAGCTCCCACCCAACCAGTTCACACATCCACTAGCAGTTAAAAGGAAGAAACAGCTGAGATCACACATTGCTCCTAGAAGCATGAAGCCGAAAACACCATCCTGAAGATGACGAATGAGACTTTGTCGAAACATTGCCAAGACACTTCCAATTTTACATGGGAGAAAACCCGAATAACCAAAGATCTACACACACACACACACACACACACACGTTTTCTTTTCTTTTCTTTTCATAGGCCTTATGTGGATTTCTCTTTAGCCAGGTTCTTCCTAAGTAAACCAAGATTAGTATGCAGCCCTAGTTCAGTGAAATCACAATCCACTAATTTCTAGGCTTTTTTCAGGCAGCCAGCAAGCACTCTGCTGCCCATTGGGATCTTGAAATCACTAGTGGATTGTTTTATATATATATATATACATATACATATACATATACATATACATATACATATACATATACATATATATATATATATATATATATATATATATATATATATATATATATATATATAAAAAGACATTTCTGGGAAATTACACTTCCAATTATACTAGGAAGAGGGATTTGAGGGCTCTAGCCAGCCCCACAACTGTATAGTTCCTTCCAGATCCCATTACTTATGTCATATTATCTGTCATGTTACTTCTTTGAATCCCAAATCCTAGAGTCAGACATGCAAGTTGATAAGTAAATAAATAAAACTGAAGATCTCTTACCTCAAAGAGGGCTTTCCCTGCATAATTCAGGAATATCTCCATGATGGAAATAAATTAATCCCTAACTAAGCTAAACTAAACTAATTCTAACTAAATAAACAAATGTTTTAGTTATGATGAATAAAGATATAAATAAAGATATAAGATATAAGAATAAATAAACAAATAGTATGTGTAAATAGGTGTGATATTAAGTAAATAGATGAATAAACAAACAAAAAACATTGTAAAGTAAAGCAAACCTAAACTATGTAAATACAGTGAAATAAAAACAAAGTGAAGCACCTATACAGACCTAAAAGCTCTGGTGAAGAGCTTTCATTCAGCCCACCCAAAAGTGTTAGTTACTTCTCCATTGTGAATTCATCTACCTGTCAGCAGTATTATGAGGCGTGACTTCATGACGGAAAAGCAAGGCAAACTGATCTGCTGAATGAATGCTACACAGAGTGTTATCTATTTTTGAATATTGCTAGAAAAGTAAATACAAAATCCTGCTGATATGTCTGGTGGAATCAGAGGATGAAGTACAAGAAAAACGCAACAGAAAAATTAGCGTTCCTGAAGAAAGCAGGGAGATGTCTGGAGAAATATGCACAATTGAGAGTGAAAAAGTGGTGCAATGGTGAATGAGCAGAACTGGAGAGATTTCTGGGTTTGCAGAGTAAAACACAGCATCTGAACTTTCAGCAACAGCCCTTTATTTTCTGTCCAGAGCTGTCAGTATACATATTGCAATATGTTGCATGACCATTATTATTTGGATACAATGTGCTTTTTCTTACTGTTTTTCTTTCCACAGCAGAGCCTTTGTAATGTCCAGAATAAATGACAGAAAATCTATTACATTTAGGGAGCATGTGTGCATTGAGCATTTAAACAGAAAGCACAACTTCATGGCATGGGACTGGGCTGTTTGAGGGACCGCCTTTTCCTGCTTATACCAGCCCCCCCTCCCCCCCATCCATCTCACAGAGCAGGTGTGCTGTGGGGAATTTCAGCTACCAATCTATATTTGATGGGTCCCAGGACACTCTATTGTGGTGCCTGCTTTATGAAATAATCTTCCCAAAATTAAGTCGGCCCCATTCTTTTTGATTTTGCAAAAGGCCCCTAATTCATTTGGTGACCAGGGCCGAGTCTGATGGCATGTGCACCTGAAGGAGCTGTGGGAGAGAGTTTGGACAACACAGAGTTTTCCCAGAAAGAGACCTGGATTAAGAGACAGTGCAGACCCAAGATGGATGAGAAAGCAGGAAGATTTTCAGTGTAACTTGAATTCCCACAATACTCTCTCGGGGTATATCTAGTAAGTTAGAAGCTTATAGCTTGAATGTGGCACGATTCTGTCAATTAGATTTAAGCAAATAAAGGATTGAACTCAGTTGGATTTCGCTGTGCCATTTCTGGTCTTGATCCTGACACTGGGTTCTCTTGGAGTCAGAAACCTATCTCATTGGTTCCATTGTTGTGGGGGACATTTTTATTTCCTTCAACTATGGGATTTCTAGTTTTTTTTAGGATATTCGTTATTATGGTTTTTTATATTTGTATTTGCTATTTTGCCCTCCCTGGTTTTTTTTTTTTTTTTTTTTTGAGAGTGTAAAAGTGAGGGATGAGAGTGGGGACACTTTCAGAATTGCATGATTCTGTTAATACAACTTCTAAAGGTAGAACTAGCATTGCTGGTTCTGTTTCTTGCCTAGATTACCTTCCAAGCCTAATATCAATCTTGAAAGTCAATTTGATGTCAGTTTTTGATGCAAGGGTATTAAATATTCTTATTGGCAAAATAGTAAACCAAGTTAACCAATCTAGGGAATTTTTTTTTCCTGATGTACAGAAATTTTTATACCTTAAAAGTAAATCTGACGTAGAGTTCAGTTCTCACTGGAAACCATCCTTGGACTATATTGTAACTGAATACATGGTGTAGGGTCCCCTGCTTAGGTGGGGGGGTTGGACTAGATGACCTATAAGGTCCCTTCCAACTCTGTTAATCTGTTAAAATATGGATTTATGCCTTATTCAAAGTTTGGATTATCATGGTATAACCCAATTAAATAGGTTCTCAATACTAATCCTATTTATTATTGTTTATAAATCCAGCCTGTGATTTCTTCAATATTGAACCTGGTTCTTAATATGTATTCACAGTACTTGTAGCTAATATATAATAGCTGTATTACTATTATTATTCTTATCTTTCCTATTACCTGTCTCCTTTTCTACTTATGACTGTAACTTTGTTGCTTGTATCTTTTTGATTTATATTGCTTTGTTTAGTTTCCTAGTATGATTTATGTTGATTGCTTATTTAGTATCCTATGACTACCACTAAGTGTTGTAGCTTATGATTTATGATGAATGTATTTTTATGTTGACTATGATCATGATTTATCATTAGCTTTTATGTACACTGAGAGCTTATGCACTGAAGACAAATTCCTTGGGTGTCCAATCACACTTGGCCAATAATGTATGACTGTAACCCTGTTGCAAGTATCCTTAAGATTTATATTGACTGTTTCCCTATGACTATCATTAAGTGTTGTATCTTATGATTCTTGATGAATGTATCTTTTCTTTCATGTACTCCAAGACCGTATGCACCAAGACAAATTGCTTGTGTGTCCAATCACACTTGGCCAATAAAGAATTCTATTCT
This sequence comes from Ptyas mucosa, assembly GCA_012654045.1. Classification (NCBI taxonomy): domain Eukaryota; kingdom Metazoa; phylum Chordata; class Lepidosauria; order Squamata; family Colubridae; genus Ptyas; species Ptyas mucosa. The sequence goes on along the minus strand of WNWU01000017.1, from coordinate 6,051,087 downwards.
ATTCTATTCTATTCTATTCTATTCTATTCTATTCTAT
>WNWU01000017.1:6008373-6036971 GCA_012654045.1 Ptyas mucosa | reverse complement strand
TGAATGAATGAATGAATGAATGAATGAATGAATGAATGAATGAATGATCCCAGGCAGATTTTCCAAGCAGAATCTCTTCCAACCTCTGCTGAATTTATTCTCATCAAGGCAGTGTCTAATCCTTTCATTAACACAGGAACTTGAAGGGGTGACTTCTTTCCTCCCTACTCCAGCCAATAAAATCTCTCTCTCTCTCAAACTGGGAATGTTTTACACCCCTTACTTGTGTTATTAAGAAACACAATACAGGCACATGGACAATATATACATTGGCACATTAGGAACTATATTTCCTATTAGGAAACCTTACTCTAAGCTATTACCTTTAAAGCCCTACATGGCTCAGGGCCAGGTTATCTTCGAGACCGCCTTCTACCACACAGCTCCCAGCGACCGGTAAGATCCCACAGAGTTGGTCTCCTCCGGGTCCTGTCAGCTAAACAATGCCGGCTGGCGGGTCCACGGGGGAAGGCCTTCTCTGTGCCTGCCCCAACTCTCTGGAACCAGTTACCTCCTGAGGTCCAGACCACCCCCACCCTATTGGCTTTCCGAAAAGTGGTGAAGACCTGGCTTTTCTGGCAGGCCTGGGGCCGTTGATCTCGCTGTTGCAATCTTGTGAGATCCGGCCATGAATGATGTGAATGGGTTTTAATGTTTTAATTTTTAAACATTTTTATAATGGTTTTTTAAATGCATTGTAAGCCACCCAGAGTCTTCGGAGAAGGGCGGCATATAAATTGAATAAATAAATAAATAAATAAATAAATAAATAAATAAATAAATAGTCCAAAAGCCAAACAATTATTTTCTCCAAAATGCTGCTGCCAAGAGATCCTATACTTGGATGCTTGATATTAGTTTCAAGGATCAAGCCTTCAATTTGCTTCCCCCTCCCCTTTCCTCTTGTTCTAGCAACTTTACCTCTGAGTCTAAATTTCCAAAGTAGTTGTCAGCGTCTCCTCACAGGTGAATTCAGGCTATGTTAACTCAGCTGCCAATCATGACTCTAGAATTCTTTGCACAAAGCCTCCTTCATCCCTTTTTCACAAATTGTCTTTCTGTTAGCAGTGAAGGTCTCCTCACCCTGCTACTTTCTAATCTTCTTTTCCTTTCCCACCCCCCTCTTTGATGCCCAAAAGGTGGGCTGTGCTGCACAAATCCTGTCTGCTTTCAGAGGTTAAGCAAGGCTAGGCTTGGTTAATACCAGGGATGGGAAGCTTCCAGGAAATACCAGATTGTAGGCTGGATTGGGAAAGACAATTCTCCAAGAAAGCAGTGGGGGGAGGGCGGAGGAAGTGTTGCTGCTACAAAAGCTACATCGATTTGTCCAGGGAATCCCTAGGGTTTATGCTCAACCAGGAGGGCGCTTAAGCGGGATGAAAGTTTTCCCCTTTCAAAAAACCATTATTCCAGCTTCTGCTGCACTCAGGCCAGTAGACCCTGACTGAAGTACTTTAGAAGACTGTATCTGTAATTCAGGATCGAATTGTGAAGTTCTTGGTGGTCTCTGAGTTTGGTTTTTTCCTTGCAGATGTTTCACTACCCAGCTAGGTAGCATCATAAGTGTTACCCATGCTAAAGTACTTTTGCAACAAATTCTCTTTCTTCTAATTGGTGTATAAACCAGTTAGCCTGTTTGGTAGGCTTTCTTCCATCTATTTTCCATTAGAGACTCAACATCTGCATTCTTACCTCCAACGTTTGTCCTCAGACCCTTCCCTTCCCTTTGGCAGAATGCTTCGTAGCGTTTGACAGTGTATTTTAGCATGGTCCAGCTATGTTTGAGACGAGGAAATGGCCCTCCTCATTATGTTTATTTTAGTGTAAGAGAATTTGAAGGCTCTAGAAGATGGAATACATCATTTTTGGAGAGTTTGCCTCAGTTACAATTATTCCCAGTTTTGCTTTTAAGTCATTGTATATCTCTTCCCAAAAGCTGGACAATCCATGGCTTTACCCAGTCTCTTGTCTATGATTCCTTCTTTCAAAAGCAGCCTTACATTTAAATGCTATCATTTGTTTCCTAATTGAAGACTCCCAAAGATGCCAACATTATTCGGATCAAGTGGCATTAGTGTCTTTTTCATTTCATTTCATGCCTAATTCTAATTTTTCTGATCTCATAGTATCCTTGTTTTAACGTGTGAGTTGAATTCCCCTTGAATGTGGTTTGCACTTGAATTCATTTGCCTGTAATAAATCAACGATGACTTTTCCAGAGATCCATCTGTAGTCTGAGATTTTCCTTAACTATCCTATTGTTGTCATGATTCTTTAAGAGACATCCATGCATGCACTGAATTTTCATGTGAGCATGTGCAGCAGATATACAAATGAACGTAGTTTGTTATAAGAAATCTTAGAAATAGCATCACTAATAAAATCACCAGAAATATTTTTAACAAAAAGAAATGGTGCTCTGAGATTGTTCCCACAAGAGAGAGTTGATGATCATATTCTTTGTGTGAGGTACAGATAGGGAGGAGATGGTTCAGTTGGTACTAGAATGGATTTCTCCCTTCCCTTCCCTTCCCTTCCCTTCCCTTCCCTTCCCTTCCCTTCCCTTCCCTTCCCTTCCCTTCCCTTCCCTTCCCTTCCCTCCCCTCCCCTCCCCTCCCCTCCCCTCCCCTCCCCTCCCCTCCCCTCTCCTCTCCTCTCTCTATAAATCTTACGTGGCATGCTTACTAGATTTGTGTGCTCACATTTGCGAATCAGTAGGGAAGGGAAGGTTTCCATCTTAAACTGAATAATTAATACTGATATCTCCACCGTGTTATTATTATTTTGCATGTTAAAGAAAACAAATATAAATAAAAAACAAAAACAAAAAAAAGAGCTTTAAAAAAAGGAAAAGAGAGAAATTTTTTTTAAAAATAGTTTCTAACTCCCCCCACTTTGTCCTTCCACTAATTTGCACAATTTATAAACCTTTAGGGACCCCTTAGAAGCTGAACTGTATTTATTTACTATACTGTGTAATCTACTGTATGTATGGGCATACCCCAAACGTTTAATCCAAGAACCCCAGAAAGGACACTGGCATCTTAAAATACTGCTGGACCACTTCTTTTTGTGCTTTCAGGGAAGGGGAGTTCTTGTCCTATGAAACGATTGGGGGAAGCTCCCACTATGGGGCAAGCCTTGTGCCCCAAAGGGTTATATTATTTACCCAGCAGTTCACAAAAGCTCCTGTGGAGTTTATGTATAGTTTACTCCTTGGGGCAAAATTGCATTCTGATTTGCTTGTTTTTTTCCCCCTTTTATAAACAAATTCACACAGGTTTGGCAGAAGTAGGCTATGCATAGGAGGTATCATTTTATAGAAGGCCAAGTGACTGATACTGTGGGTGTTAAGTTAACCCTTCTTGTTTCAATTTTTTTTTTTTTTTGCGCAGGCCAGTGACATTCAGCTAACGGAGCTGTCAAGAGTACCAAATTGCATGCCACATCTCATCAGCCAAAGAAGATAAATTACTACAAAAGTTGACACTTTCCATACATAAATATGCACCTGTGCAAGGCAGCCAGTAAACACCTCATTACCTGTAGGATGGAGAACAAGCCAGGATCTTGAATTCAGTTATTGGCAGGTTCCCTAGGCTTATAATCCTATAACTAATTAACAGTTGTTTGTTTGTTTGTTTTAACAAGAACATTTCTTTTTCTGCTTGTTAATCTTTTCTGTTATTTGACTAGTGGGTTGTAGTGCAAGGAGAGGAAAGAATGGTGCTGCTGGATAATACATTCCTTACCTTAAGAACATTTCATTTGACAAGATCTTTGACAATAATAGGATGCATCAATTGATATATCACAGCAATATGTCACGTCTGCAAGAGAGGAAAGAAGAGCTTTCGCCTTTTAAATTGCATATTTCGTTTTCTATAGCACCACTATACTCTGAATAAAAGTAACAAAATAAATTGACATTGACAAATAGATGACAAAATCTATAGCAGGGCAACAGCTTTATTATTCCTGTATGGCCTGCACTGCTTTTTTGGTTAACAAATAACAGTAAATAAAATATAGTATTTGTTGGCAGTTCAGCACATCCCAAGTCTTGTGGATCAGGTGTTTGTGTGTGTGTGTGTGTGTGTGTGTAAGGTTGAAAAAAGGTGCTAATAATGATAGTACTAATGATGATAGGAATTGGGGAGAATTTAGTTGGGGTTAAGGGTTTTGGGTTTTTTAGCCTGATAACAATATATCAAGATCTGCTGATCAGAAATGAGACTGAAAGAATTTGGAATTTTAAACATCTTCATATGACAGTGAAAAATACAGAGTCTCTCACAAGGGTGTTTAGTTCTTAAAATTCTGCCTTTGAATTTTATACGTATACAATTGTATTGGTGATGCCAGCTTACTGGGCTGCATTTGTTTTCTGTTAGACATCTCATCTCTTAATTGCTAATGTCAGACAAATTCTGCATGGATTTCTCCATGCTGACAAGAGCTGGACCTATTAAATTTGGCACTAAAGAAGTCTTGCTTTGTTTCATTTTTTTAAAAAAAAATACTGTTCTTTAATTTGTGTATTTTTTCCATAAATCATCCCAAAGATATTGATTCTAAAAATTCAGGTATGAGAACAAGGTGAAGCTGACTTTAAATTAAATCCTTTGATTGACTTACGTGCAGTCTTTATATGTCTTCTTCTTGTGTCATATTCATCATCGGACGTGTTGGTGATCCTATTTTTATCAACAGCTGCATGAAAAAGTGCTGCTGAGTTTTATCCAAACTAGTTCCTTAGATTTTGAAGCCATGATGTTCTTCTTCATTTATATGTCACTTAAAAAAAATCACTATATTGATTTAAAAAAAATAAGTTTATATAACAACTTACAGTTGTGTACTAGAGGAGAATCCTGAATAATCGCTATACAGGAGGCTGGAAGAGGAAGAGTCATATAACAGATGTGCTTCTGAGGCCAATGGCTTTTTTGCTTTTTCTTAACAGAACAGACCATTCGGACTGAACACTATAACAGAATAACAGAAGTGGAAGGGACCTTGCAGGTCTTCTAGTCCAACTCCTTGGATAGTACAGTGGTCTAAAGCACCCTGTTATTAACAAGCAGATGCCTGCAATTATTGCAGGCTCGAATCTCACCAAGGCTCAAGGTTGACTCAGCCTTCCATCCTTTCTAAGGTAGGTAAATTGAGGACCCAGTTTGTGGGGGCAATAAGCTGACTTTGTATAAATATACAAAAGTATGAAGGCTATTGCTTAGCGCATTGTAAGCCGCCCTGAGTCTCTGGAGAAGGGCGGCATATAAATCAAATTAAAAAAAAAAAAACTCCCTGCAAAAGTAGAAGATCCCATACCATTTCAGATAAATGGCTGTCCTCTTTTTATCCTCCAGTGATGGAGCACCCACAACTTCTGAAGGCAAGCCGTTCCTCTCGTTTATGGTTCTAACTGTCAGGAAATTTCTCCTTAGTTCTAAGTTGCTTTTCTCCTTGATTAGTTTCCATCCATTGCTTCTTGTCCTGCCTTCTGTGCTTTGGAAAATAGGCTGACCCTCTCTTCTTTGTGGCAACCCCTCAAAAATTGCAATATTTCTTTCACTGTTATTGATATGTATTTATATTGTGGGGTGTGCACCAGAGGTGGGTTTCAGCAGGTTCTGACCAGTTCTGAAGAACCAGCGGCAGAAATTTTGAGTAGATCGGAGAACTGCTAGTAAAAATTCTGACTGGCCCCACCCCCATCTATTCTCTACTTCCCGACTCTCAGCTGATCGGGAGGAAATGGGGATTTTTCAGTAACCTTCCCCTGGAGTGGGGTGGGAATGGAAATTTTACAGTATCCTTCCCCTACCACGCCCACCAAGCCACGCCCACCAAGCCATGCCACGCCCACCAAGCCACACCCACAGAACTGGTAGTAAAAATTTTTGAAACCCACCATTGGTGTGCACGAAGGGAGGCTCAGCCAATCTCATTGTACACCTGTTGTGCTTTGACAATAAAGGTTGAATTGAACTGAACACTGCTATCATGTCATTCCTAGTCCTTCTTTTTTTACTAGACATACCAAATTCCTGTAATTGTTTTTCATATATTTTCGCCTCCAGCCCCCTAATTATCTTTGTTGCTCTTCTCCGCATTCTTTCTAGAGTCTCAACATCTTTTTTATACTGTATTGTAGTGACCAAAATTGGATGCAATATCCCAAGTGTGGTCTTAGCAAGGCCTTATAAAGCGGTATTAACATTTCACATGATCTTGATTCTATCCCTCTGTTAATGCAGCCTAGGATTGCATTGGCTTTTTTTGGTGACTGTGGCATACTGCTGTCTCATATTTAAATGGACAAATATTTCTTCAGAGATATTGGGTGGACTATCCCCAATTTTCTGTGGTGTTGTCTAGCCTCAGCTTCATTTACCATATATCACTGGTCTTCTGCAGATATTTGGTAATATACTCCACAAAACCACCACCACCACCACCACCACCTCCTCCTTCTCCTCCTTCTCCCAGTCTACAGCATTATGTTGCTAAAGGTAATTTAAATTACTTTAGTTGCCTATCCCATTTTAAAGTACAATATTTATATAGCTGCCTCTTTGTTTTGGTTGATGGAGTGAGTTGTAACCGTGCAAAGATCAAACAACATCATATTGATAGCTACATTCCACAAAACATGTAAAGACAGCATTTACAATAAGAATCCATTCATTTAGTTCTGTTTTAAGCATATTTGTAGAATAACGAGGGACAAATATAAGGAATACAACTTGGCTATTCAACCTGGCTGTGCAATTTAATCAGATTTTATAGGATTCCATATGTAAGAACTGCCAGTCATTTATGATGTTATAGTGGAGCATTACTCCACATTAAGTGGTTTCTAGAAGTGCACAGTCAGCTCATTTCTAATTGAATTGTTTTAATTATTTTAAATAGCTTCTATTTTTCTCCCCAAACTATATCCTCACCTTACCTTATTGTGGAGTATGGTTGTTTGTAAGGAAATCGTTCCTCCTTGCATTTCGTTAGATTTCATTTTTGTGAGAGTTAAATAACATCAAGTTGATGAAAAATTGTTCTAATGAATATGAGGCGCATATGTATATTTATGTATGATTGTGTGTCTATGGCTGTACCTATATCATCTATATCATCTCTATGTATTGTATCTCTATTTATTGCCCAGAGTCTCAAAGGTGCTCTTTCTGTATTTTTCCTTGAAGATGTTTCGCTTCTCATCCAAGAAGCTTCTTCAGTTCTGAAGAAGAAGCTTAGTTCTTCAGTCCAGAAAGCTTCGTGAATGATAAGTGAAATGTCTTCAAGGAAAAACACAGAAAGTCCAGTTGCCTTTTGAAAAAGCACCTTTGAGACAATTATGACCTGGATGACTGAGAATCTCCATAGACATTGCCCAGAGTCATTGACTGAGGTGGGCAATTATAGTAATTGAACCAACAGACAAGTAAATAACCTATAATCTAACTATCTATATTACAAATAAGCCACAAGAAGCAATCAGAAATACATAAGTCAAAGCCATTAAGGATCAGCGTTAGAGAGATATGAATGTAAAATGAGAATGAAGTGCTCCCCAGCGCCAAGGAACAAGTCCAACAAACAAGGCATGCCATGCCTGTCTGGTTTTCCTAGTGCCTTCCCTTCTCTCCAGTGGTGAAATCAAAATTATTTTACTACCGGTTCTGTGGGCATGGATTGGTGGGCGTGGTGTGGATTGGTGGGCATGGCTTGGGCATGGCAGGGGAAGGATATTGCAAAATCTCCATTCCCACCCCGCTCTGGGGCCAGCCAGAGGGGGTATTTACCGGTTCTCTGAATTACTCAAAATATCTGCTATCGGTTCTCCAGAACCTGTCAGAACCTGCTGGATTTCACCCCTGCTTCTCTCCCTTATTCTTAGTATCTGCCAGTGTCTTTTGAAAAAGCCAAGAGGCTACAATTTCTTCCTAAAACAACTACATTCAGTCCAGTGGTGGGATTCAAAATTTTTTACTACTAGTTCTGTGAGCGTGGCTTGGTGGGCATGGCTTGGGCATGGCAGGAGAAGGACTCTGCAAAATCTCCATTCCCTCCCCATTCCAGGGGAAGGATATTGTAAAATCTCCATTCCCTCCCCATTCCAGGGGAAGGTTACTGCAAAATCTCCATTTCCTCCTGATCAGCTGAGACTCAGGAAGCAGAGAATAGATGGGGGCGGGGCCAGTCAGAGGTGGTATTTACTGGTTTTCCGAACTACTCAAAATTTCTGCTACTGGTTCTCCAGAACTGGCCAGAACCTGCTGAATACCATCTCTGATTCAGTCCATATCCAGGTTTCCCTCACATTCTAGCTTGGGAATAAACCACTTGAAATCCATCACCAAATTCACACCAGTTTACTTCTTCCATTGTTTGTTTTTCACTTTTTATATTTTGGTTCTTTGAAATTCCGAATGCAATACTCATGTGCATCTATTCAGTTTTTATATTTATTATATTCAAGCAACCATTGGCCTCTCAGCTTCATATTTCTACATTTCAGGGAGGATATATGCTAACACCCGATTGGGTCTTTGTTATTGTTACCCCTAGTATTTTCATGAAGTTGATAGTTAAATTTGTAGGTTCATAAATGGGAGACGGGAAAAAAGAGCTAAAGGATGTAGCAATATAGGATAATTAGAAAAAGTGGAAGATATAAATACAAGCAATACAGACTTGGAAAGAAGGCAGAAGAAGGAAAAATGATGTGATTGAAGCCCAAGGAGAAGACAAAGTCAAGAAACTTAGAATAATTGACAGCTTTGGATGCAGAAGATGATAGAACAGACAGTCCCAAATAGGGTTTTCAGCCTGAAATAGGTCAAATAACAGTAAATGGAATAAATTTCAGGCAAATCTTTGTTCTGCTTGAGCTCCACATTGCCTGACAACCAGGTGAAGAACTTATTTTTCATTGAATAATATTACATGCCTTTTCGAAAGTAAGCTATCATGTAATTGCTCCTTTTTCCTACTAAAATTAATGTCAGCAATTTTGGGCAATGTACAGAAAGGATTATAACCAGCAAAGGATACTAAGACTTTGGCTAATAGGCATGGAAAAGAACAGTCAACATTATCAGAGTAAATGAAAACTGTGTCTAGATAGGAGAATGCAATAAATTGCATCTTCTAAAGGAATTAGTTCAGGATTTTTGCATTTCAAATTGGATGAGGAAAACTGATAATTTCGAAATCAAACCAAAAGAAACTGTGTCTCCCTCCTCCCTCCTCCCAAAGCAAAGTTGAGGAATAAGAAGTCAAGGAAATACAGCTAAATTGGTGTGGCCTATTTTTACCATTGTCGTGTTTGTGTGTAACAGCAGAAACATCAGTGTCTTACAATGCCATAAAGGATATGAAGTTCATTATGTTATAAATTTTCATAGGCTATGGAAGCTGCTATTTCTTTACAATTGGTTTTAAAATTTATTTTCTGCACTCTTAAGAGAGTAATACAAATTATCTGCTCTTAATTGACTTTTCTTTCTCTAAACTAGAGCAACATTGCCAGTGACTGATGCCTCTGCTCTCAACCACACATCCAGATTTTCTCAAAGATGGAGAACAATTGCTCACTAGAGACAAGAAAGGAATCGGAAGATTAAAGGCAAAATTAGCAAGTTAAAAAGCATCCTGAAAGAAGGTAATGTAAAACACACTTTTGTTCCATTGCAAAGAAAAGGACATGGAAAAATATCCACCAGAGGTCAATAGTTTTAATTTTATTCAGCAGGCACAATAATCTCAGAAAGGAATGTACAGGTAGCCCCCAATTTACAACTGTTTGTTTAGGGACCATTCGAAGTTACAATAGCTCTGAAAAAAGTTACAACTGGTTCTTGCACTTCCAACCATTGCAGCATCCCTATGGTCATGTGATCAAAATTCAGCTACCCGGTATAATCAGCATATATTTACAATAGTTGCAGCATCCAGGGTCATGTGATTGGCATTTGCAACAGGGGTGGGTTCTAAATTTTTTTACTACCAGTTCTGTGGGCGTGGCTTATTTTGTGGGTGTGGCTTGATGGTCATGTGACAATTCTTCAGAATTTAACAGAGGTACTGGTCTACCAGGCTTTTAACTGCTTGCAGAGCTGTACCAGTCTACTCATTTATTTTTGGAGGCACCGGTCTACCCATTTATTTTTGCAGGCACTGGTCTACTCATTTATTTTTGCAGGCACCGGTCTACCCATTTATTTTTGCAGGCACTGGTCTACTCGTTTGTTTTCTTTTAACACTGATCAGCTGTAGGGCGGCCCTTTGAAGCCCCGCGGCAAGAGTTTAAACAGTTTTGTTCCCTCTAGCCGATCAGCTGGGACTCAGGAGGCCGCAATAGATTGGGGGTGGGGCCAAATAAAAGATAAGAATAATGCAGGGGGGCGGGGGGGAGGGTCGGGGGGGGGCAGAACCAGTTTGGTGATGTCATATCATCACCGCTACCGGCTCGGCGGAACTGGGCGGAACCGGGAGGAACCCGCCGCTGATTTGCAACCTTCCCAGCTGGCTTTGGACAAGTCAAGTCAATGCGGGAAGTTAGAGTTGCTTAATGACCAAATGATTCACTTAACTGCAGTGATTCGCTTAACAATCATTGGAGGGGAAAAAAGCCCCCCCCCGTAAATTTGGGTACAACTCATTATTGTTGTATAACCACCTTGTTTAGCAGCAGAAATTCTGGTCCTGATTGTAAGTTTAGGACTACCTATACAGATTTATATGGCAGGAAGGCAGGAGTCAATTAAATAAAGCAAATATAAGGTAACAATGTGACCAATAGGACAATGTTCATGGAGTGGAGAACGGATTTTAAAATCATCTATGAAGGCCTTTCGCTATAATAACCTTGGTCATAAAGCACAAACATATATTTAAAATACTGTAGATACATGGTGCAGCAATCTAAAAAGAATAAAGATGTAAATAGACTTTTTAAAATAGTGTACATAGGTGGTTTGGCTTCTAAATATTATACTGGAGCAAAGACAGGATATTTCTAATGTCGACATGGTTGAATGAATTTAATACTAGTTTGTGGCTTCTTGTAGGGGGAAAAAAAGGAAAAAGTTTTCAGAAAGTCTTTGGGTCTTAGCCTTAGGCAAGCTGTAACTGATTTAATTTTATTGTGCCAAACTCAGTGAGCTAGGTTACTTTTAATGGTGTTTTACATTGTGGCTGCCAAATTACACTGACCTACTTTTTATAATGTACTTAGACTAGATTTCCTTATGAAGTTATGAAAATCTTTGTGGAATAGAGTACGAAAACAATGAAAAATCTAAAGTAATAAAAAAACATTCTTTGCAGTTGACTTTAGCCAGGTTTAAAAGCCACAACTATTTGCTCCATTGGTGTACTTTATATGAAGTTAGGGCAATAATTACATTAACCAATTCCAAATCACAAAACCAGAAAACATAGGCAAATTACTGGCTCTCAAGAACTTTCTAATAAGCAAAGTAATAAATGAAAGAATAAATGAAAGAAAAAAATAGGGAGGATAACAAAAAGTCAGGAATCCTCATGTAGTTATAGATTAAGACCCAGCCCCAGTATAGAAAACTGTTGTGGACATTCCAGTGAGGTTTCTCAAATACTGGGATGGTTTCCAGATCTATTCTGATTCTTCAAGAGGCTGCCACAATGAAGAACGGTGATTGATTCCTCATTTTTTTTTAAAAAAAATATATAATTCATGTTCCTTAATAGGTAATTGAAATCTCATAGAGGTAAACAGATAGCTTTTTTGAACAGCAGAAATAGACAAAATATATTTGATTAGTTTTTAAGTTAACAAAAAGGGAGACACCGTAAGTTTAATTGGTGCAGGGAAATACTGTTTTCTTGGGCTGAAGCTAGACTCCTAGTGATGACTTTGCAAACAAATCTAACTTTTTTTTTTCTGTTTTGGCAATAATTTGGAAGTGGAATAGCATCCATCTTTCTAATTCCTTATCTAGTTTACACTCCTATGATTCCATGTTGGTCTCCATCCAAATACTTAATAAATTTGACTGCTTAGCTTTTCAAGAACAACAACGATTTTATATAATAGATTACGGTCAATTCAAAAGGTATGTTTTGCAATATATGGAGATGCAAGGAAATTCCTTTCTTCCATTCTCATTTGTTTCTCATCTCATCTCAAAATAGTGGGAAAAGATATTGCCACCTTTTGCTACTGTTTTCAACAGTCATGGCCAGATGCAGGAGTTAGAGAGTATTACACAGGGTTTTGGACCCTTGTGGTAAGCCACAGATCAAACATTAGGATTTAACACTATAACAGAATAACAGAGTTGGAAGGGACTTTAGAGGTTTTCTAGTCCAATCCCCTGCTCAGCCAGGAGACCCTATATCATTCCAGACAAGTGGTTGTCCAGTCTCTTCTTAAAAGCCTCCAGTGATGAAGGACCACAACTTCTGTGATACCATCTAGCATGTTGTTGGATGGAACAAAAAAAAAATGGTTTCATTTTACAATGATTGTCTGCTTTTCAACACTGTTGTCTTCAAAACCCAGAAATATCATACAAAATAAGCCCTGGTTGTAATACCGTATTTCAGTTTCCACAATGAACTCATGCAATAAGAAGAGAAGTGGATATTTTCAGGCTGTATATTGCTTGGCAGACCACTATTTTAGGAGGTTATCAGCCTCTTTGCAAGCTCAAGTTTTCAAAAGCACCATGCACACAAATTGCTGGACTTTGAAAAAATGATATTCAAAAGTATGTCCCGATGCATATTATTAGTGTCATTATATTTTATTTACGTACCTAAATATCATAGAAAGCAAATGTAGTAAAGTTTATAATCCTTTTCCAATAAGAAAATATCTGTATTTCTGGCTCATTCTTCAGTGAAGAAATGCATACATATGCCTACACGTGAGCAAAAGTTAACACAATATATATGGCTAAATGTGTGCATCCCCCTAGAATAGTTTTCCCTTACCTTTTCAGTTTCATAATTGAAACAGCCACATGAAGGTACGATATACGTATTTAAAGCATGATTGGGGAGAAAATGTTCCAGACAGCTTTATGCAGAAATGAAGACACACACACACACACTCATAAACGCATGCACACAATTTCTTCCCTCATCCTCTTGAGCTGGAATCAAATTAGCTTTGCTTACTGAATTCTAATCTTCAAGACCATGGTTTTCTGGAGAAGCTTGTTCTGGTAGCTTTCTTCAGACTCAAAAAATCAGGCCGCCTCTTCTCTCTTTCCTTTTTTATTCCGGTTATAAATAGTAACGCTGGGGAATTTACAATGGTTTGAAACAGTTTGAGTTGACAAAGATGCAGTGTTTCTCTTCCAATTTTTCTACAGAGAATTCCTGTTGCTTGAGAGCCTCCTAATATCCATAGCTGGTAGTATTTCTAGACAAGGTTGTTGACGTGATATACAGGACAGGGCTTATTTTACTTCCCATAGTTCTGCTCTCTCTCTCTCTCTCTTTCTCTCTCCCCCTCCCTCCCCCCTCTCTCTAATATTTATTTTATTCAATTTCTATAGCCATTCGACTCAACCCAGTGACTCAGGATGGCTTACAATTATAGAACAATTAAACAATTAAAAACATTAAAATAATGAAAACATCCATAGAATCAATAAGTACAACAAGCTGCCGTGATGATTAATCAACTAAATAGTAAAACCAAACAATGGAGCCTTTTACATATTCCTACCTAGCCCCAGGCTCAGGTACACAGCCCAGTTTTTAATGCCTTGCGAAAGGCCAGCAGGATTGGGATCTTTCTAATCCCTGAGTGGAGACTATTCCAGAAGGCTACAGCAGAGAAGGCCCTTTTAGCCATTCTTTGACTGACAGCATGCCCAATCTGTTGGATCAAATTGGATGGGTAGAAACCCCTCAGTAACCCAGTCCCAAGCCTTGTAGTGCTTTAAAGGTGACAACCAGCACCTTGAATTGCATCCAGAAACACACCGACAGCCAGTGCAGCTCATGGAGAGGGAGGGAAAATTGGGATTATTCTCACCACTGATTATTACGCGCTGTGCTTTAGGTTCTTAAGTTAAATACTGCATTTCGGGAATTCAGGGGATCAGTAGTGGTCTCTTAAGTTTTTGCATACTATTAGTGGAAGAAGTATTAAAAAAGGGGATTTAAGTTTATTTACAGAGAGGCATTATTTTATAATTTGCTGAGGCTCAACTAAAAGCCTGTTGTTGTTTTTTTAAAGGTTTTCAGAGAGTACACCTTCTAGGCTTGGTTACATTCGATTCGCCTGGTATTAAAACTGCAGTTTGCTTTGGTTAGCGTTTTATGGTTAGCACAAAACCCTCACAGCAATGAAAAGCAGGGAGTGAAATGAAAATCTGAAATGAAAATCATTAGTCTGCCTGAGATACCTCAAAGGGAACACAGTGATATTCTGGAGTGCAATATTTGTTATTCTCCGAATTATAACAATTTCGCCCAACAGAGGTGCAATAAGTCCCATTTACAGCCAAGGGGTTTAATCAAATAAAAGTTATTGACTGCGCTGTGATTATTAGACAGCTGATGTAGGGCTTTCCAATGTACTGTGCAATTAGCGTTAAGTGATAGAGCTTCTCTGTTCTACATTAACATGCCTGCACAGACAGAGTTTTGTATCCCTCCCCACCCCAAATTAAAGTTCATCCATGTTATCTCTCTGCTAGCGTTCCTAGTGGGCTACTTAGCTTTTATCTTAATTGCCTTTTCATGTTTTCTGTTCTGTGAAAAGGAAGAACCAATAAAGCTTTGATTTTTGATGCAAATTCAAGTGGAACCCTGCTGTGGGCATTCAAGAACAAATCTCTAGCAGACAAGGAAGAAGAAATATTCTTTCTTTCTTTAAACTTCTGAGAAGCTACGAAGTGGCTGCTTTTCCTTGTCATCCTGGATCAATAATCAGTTCCATGTTGAGACACCTTTGGTGAAAGGTTGATCTGTTCCAGGTTACCATATAGGGTAGGTGACTAACTATTGCCATATGACCTCTGAAGGGGCCTAATATTTAAGAATTTACTGTGCAGAAGATGGTGAATGTGTGATAGAAATACAGATAGTCCTTGTGTTACAACCACAATTGAGCCCACAATTTTTGTTGCTGAGAAAGTTGTTAAGTGAATTTTGCCCCATTTTACGACATTTCTTGCCATAGTTGTTAAATGTATCACTGCAGCTGTTAAGTGAATCTGGCTTCCCCATTGACTTTGCTTGTCAGAAAGTCACAAAAGGTGATCACATGACCCCGGGGTGCTGATCCAGTTGCCAGGAATCTGAATTTTGATCATGCGACCATGGAGATGTTGCAATGGTTATGTGAAAAACAATAATAAATCACTTTATTTAATGCCCTTTTAATTTCAAACTGTCACTAAATGAACTGTTGTAAGTCAAGGACTAATTGTAGAAAGAACAAAATACTGCTGGATTCTTAAACATGGGGCTGAAATAGGTTGTGCTAATATGACTTTGTGAAGACAATTGCCATAATGTTGAAGCCTAGGAAATCAGTCTGGGAATGACCCCTGCCCAAAGAGAAAGTGTCCCTCACCACCCTCTCTCTCCCTCTCTCCCAAGTTTAAGTCCTAGGCCTGATAAACAAAGTTTGTTAATCAGCACTTTTCAATTTTGCTGGGACACATGATGCAATTTACAATTTTGTAAATGCACATGTTGCATTTTCATGCAGATATTTGAAGCATTTCCATTCCTACCTCCTGTGTAGGAGATTAGAGGTTGGTGTGAGAGCAATAAGTTTGATGACTTAAAGCAGGTATCAGAGAAAATAAGTTTTTTGAAGAAAAAAAAAGAACTTATGGTGGATCATAGTAGTTTTTAAGTGATAATATTTTCAGGCCCACCATAGATGAGCACAGTATGTAATTCTATGCAGATGTCGGCCTGCAGTAACAATAGACCAAACTGGGGAAGTCTGTATCTGTGCTATAAGTTTTTTCTTATTATTCTCTAATTCACCCCACTGTTTTCAGTGTGTTTTTTTGCTTGATCATAGAGATTGGTAAAAGATTTATGGACTTCTGGGGAAGAAATGGCAGACTTGAAAACAACTCTGCAAAAAAACACTTTCCAGTGATAGTAATTTCTGGTGGTTGTAGAACTCTGGGAGATGAGGAAATAGCCATTTTGTTCGAACTGTAGATGGCACTTTTGAAAGGACACTCATTTTACATGTTTACTTTTCTAACTACTTTTGGAAATTGATTGTTAACAGCTTTTTAGTTGTTAGGGATCTTTGGATGGACAGGTTTGACATTACCAAGTGAGTTTCCTTCAACTCTTAGTGAAAGAAGTTTTAAATATAAGTTTAAGGACTTTAACAACATATTTTTTGGAATAAGCAGCTAAAAGGTGTTTAAAACTTTGATTTTAGAAAGCTACAAATGGATTAAGAGCCCAGGTAAATTTGAAATAAGATTTTGGAATTAATTATAAAGAATTCTTCTCATTGAAAAAGGTTTCTTAAAAAGAATCTTAAAAAAAAGATTTTAAAAATTGGACACTAGAGGGAACTATAGGAAACTAAAGATTCCAATTAAAGGAGAACTACACTCAAACTTCACTTATAAATACAGAACGACATTGAACATATTGAAGGAACTTTGAGCCCAGAAATTAGTTTCAAGGGTATTTGGATCTGTAGATAGACTGCTTAAAAGTTAAATTAAAGTCCTTATGGAAAAGGAACAAGTTTAACTTGACAAGATTGAGACTACTTGCATTAAAAATGATAGATTACAAGAAGGGCATGGAAAAAATGTTACTGGGTATACAAAATAAACTGGCTGATGTCTTAATAACTACAAGGAATATACAAATAAACAATTGAGAGTGTGACCTTGATAATTTTCCTTTCTTGGATTTACAAAAAAGGCTCATTAAGGCTTGTTAAAGCTTTGAAGAATTTTGTGAAAAGGGACAAAGAAAAAATGAAAAGAAATCAAATTCTAAGACAGTATTTGAAGAAAGGAAAGATCAAGATTGTTAGAAATAAAAAGAAAGAATATAAAGTTGGCTTATTTGATCAAGGATAAATATTGTTATCTCTGGTAACTCTTATTGGATTTTTGCTGACATCAGGACTGAAATGACAAGGTGTTATGGATTTGTTTATTGATAAGATGAGATATGGAAAGAGAAGATCATTTGTTGCATTTTAAGAGAAGATGATAAATTACTAAAATTGTTTATACTTGTGATAAAGGGGAAATCAATATCCATCTATCTATCTATCTATCTATCTATCTATCTATCTATCTATCTATCTATCTATCTAAATATTCTATCTTAATTTTTCTATTTTTCTTCCTTTTTTTCTTTTCTGCACTTCTACTTTTCTTTTTTCTTTTGCATTAGTTTTTATTGTTGTAACATTATCTTTAATAGCATTACTATAGAAAAGATTGGTACAAGATTTATAAGAACTTATAGCTGGCTCTGCATTCAGCTGGCTCCCCATGCTAAAAGGAATCTTGATTGCATAGACAGGAGCGCTATGCATTCACAAACCTTTTCCAGGACTTTATGATAAATGTAGGATGGTTTATAATGCTGGATATATTCAGAGAAGGAACAGGCAACCAGTTGCCTTCAAACTCTTTTCAGTTTTCAGTCTCACTAGCTGTAGCCATTATAGCTATTAGCTATATTGGAATTATAGTATAATAAACTATTGGAATAATAAACTATTTTGATTTATCAGTGTAGTTATAATCTTCTAATCTTCAACATTTTTCCTTTGAAGTCTCTAACTCCCTGTGTTGTACCTTCCATCTACAGTACTAGATACACAGTTGGATATCTACAGTACTATTTTTCCCTTTTCACAATACAGCTGTACATAGAAAAAAAAAGGACTCCTGGAGCAAAACTCCCTATTCCTGTCCTGTCATTGTGGGAGTAAATACAGCCAGGTGTCCAAACTTCCTACTATGAGATTATACAATTAATTTGCAGAAGTCAACAGATTCTAGGCAGCATGATGTTGATAGATTTCAAAAGACTTTTGTAAAAGTTTTTCTTTTTCCTCACATGTCAGTCAATTGACAGGTCCTTCATAAAGTGAAGTAAATGTGTTTTTGAGAGAGACTGGATAGACAGTTTGTATTTCCAAAGAGTGGTTCTTTTTCTGGTATCTCCCTACATATATAAAGGTAAACCTAAGTGGAGTTTTGTGCTGATGAAAAGAATGTAATGGGATGGATCCATTGTGAACAACAAAGCTTAATGTTGCAGGTCTGTTTAAATG
Source organism: Ptyas mucosa (assembly GCA_012654045.1). NCBI lineage: Eukaryota > Metazoa > Chordata > Lepidosauria > Squamata > Colubridae > Ptyas > Ptyas mucosa. The sequence continues at coordinate 6,018,667 of WNWU01000017.1, read as the reverse complement.
AGTCTTCGAAGTGGTAACAACTTCAGGTGCTTCCTATCCTCTAGTTGTTCTTACTTTCTTAAGTAGCAGATGGATGAGTTTTACTTGTTAAAGTGAATTGACTTCTTTCAAAGGCATTTCCACCGTGTTGCCATAAATCAGTGGGAAAAGCAATGGGTGAGAACAGTAAATCAGCACCCTGGGCTTTGTCATTTTGCCATTCTGCCTTCAAACTGTGAGTCAACATCTGTTCTCAGTAACCGTTCAAATGAAAAGGTGTTTTAAACATTTCCTCCCCCCCCCCCCCAAATTTGCAGTTCTCTGACATTTTGAAAAGTGTTGGCATTAGAGAAGATTTTGAACTCTTCTTCATGGTACCAATAACTTGCTGTCTTCCTGTCCTTGAGGCAAGGAGAAGGAAGGTTGGCATACTTTGTGCGGTCCTGATTGACAAGCCCTAGTGTGCCCCAATAATGAGGTCAGTAAGTAGCAATGTCCTTATTGCTTTAAAGGTGGAACAAAATAAGGAAACTAAGGATTCTGTCAGGCGCAAGAAATCAGGAACCAGGTTTGTTTAAATAAGTACTAGTTTATTTCATGCTGCCTCTAAAGAAGAATCTGAACGACTACTAATGGACATAGCCAATTGGCGATAGATAAGAGTCAATGGAATTCAAGGTAGGCTGGACTTAGATCTCTTGTGAGCACGTAGGGACTCCAAACTGATGATGCACTTGACCCCGTCCCTAGTCATGTCCTACAGATTCCTCATCTTCATTTCCCTTCCCATGAATAAACAATGAAAGCTGGCGGGTCCGCAGGAGAGGGCCTTCTCTGCGGCTGCCCCAGCTCTCTGGAACCAGTTACCTCCTGAGGTCCGGACCATCCCCACCCAATTGGCCTTCCGAAAAGCGGTGAAGACCCGGCTTTTCTGGCAGGCTTTGGGCCGTTGATCTTGCTTTGCAATCTGACGAGATCTGGCCATGAATGGTGTGAATAGGTTTTAATGTCTTTAATGTTTTTAATTTTTAAGTGTTTTTATAGTGATTTTTTGAGTGTATTGTGAGCTGCCCTGGGTCTTCAGAGAGGAGCGACATATAAATTGAATTAAATAAATAAATAAATAAATAAATAAATAAATAAATAAATGCCACCAACCAGTGCAAAAATAGCCCTCAAATATTCTCCTTCAAGTGGGAGGGCAGAGAATGAGGAGAGTTTTGACGGATATCCAGTTTAATCATCTGTCAAAACCAGGACTAAGAGGCCTGATCCATTCGGTGGATGAGGTTATCTGAAAAAATGGATGATGGGAGGCCTGGCAACTAAAGAGATGCCTTTCACCTTTTCTTCTGTCACACCTCTCAGCCCTGTCAGATGATCTCCCAGGTTATCAGGATGGCAAGAGGACCATGTGGGAAAACTGGTACCTTATTTCCTGGTCTTTGATGCCCAGAATTGATTTGTGAAATCAGAAATCTAGTGGAGAAAGAGCTTTCTGACAGCACCTGCCAGCTGACTTGAAAAATAGCTATCAGAGATTGGAGAGGGAGTTAGTGCAGTGGAACAGGACAGATTCCACTTCACCAAATGATTCCCCCCCCCACCCCCATCAACTGCAACAGTCAGATGTTTTTCAGGTTACTTTAGTTCGATATCTATTCTAAGTTCATTTGTATTTGGGGAAGAACGCTAAAGATTTCTCTTTCTTGTGGCATCTGTGCCACGGATTCAAAGTCATTTGGCTTTGAAAGGCCTATGGAAGTAGTAAAGAAAGTCCTTGATTTGGATTCACTAAATGATGGCATCAAAATTCCTTTCCATTGTTGTGAGGATATGTTTTACAACATTTTGGAGAGCCTGCCTTCAATTTTTATAGCATCATTTTTTTACCCCACACACGTGAGCCTTCTTCTAGCAAGGCGTTAACACATTTATGTTGATGGAGATAAGATGTCATAATATCCCTTATGGAGAGATCTGTTCAGATGCTGCTACTGAGTCAGTATGACACATTTTTCTCCATCACACATTTTATTATGTTTGGCATTTGAAGCTTATGGTCCTACTTGCAGCCATGGTTTGGGCAGAAATGTCCCTCCCTTCCTTCCTTCCTTCCTTCCTTCCTTCCTTCCTTCCGTCCGTCCTTCCTTCCTTCCTTCCTTCCTTCCTTCCTCCCTCCCTCCCTCCCTCCCTTCCTTTCTTTTCAGGTGAGATTTCCAGGAATCTAGCAAATGCTTGCTCAATAACTAATGCCATTAGGAGGTTTTGAGGCCTGAGACCTCCTCAGGCAGGTAGTATGTAGTTATTTTTGATGGTCTGGAATATTGCTGCCAACGTCTCCCTGCTGTTTCTTTTTTATTGGATATAGTATTGAAGTTGTTTTGGTCTCCGATCATAAATCTATAAAGTAAAGTTTCAGGCTAGTTTTAAAGACAGGTCTGAAGTTTATAAATCGTTAAAAAAGCTTGACAGGGATAGAGTGGCAGCTGTGAGATGAAATGAAAGAAGCAGTCTACTCCCAGGGTCAGCTGTTAGGCTACTTGTAACTACAAGTTCAGCACTACTCTTTAAGGGCACTAAACTCATACTTGAAAGCAGCCAGAATGTGGTCTATCTCTTTCAGACTGGTGCTAAAGCTGTGTTAAAAAGTAACTCATACTTCTATTCTTTCCAACTCTGGTAGCTTGGGGATGAATGGCAAGATCCACTAAATGTGGCAGAGAAGTGAGGAAGGAAGGAAAATCTTATCCAGTAGATTTTCAATTTAATGGATCAACTCTTTATAATCAGAGAACTAGTAAATAAAAGTGTACTTTCAAAGCAGACAAGCTGTGGGAAAGTGTTCAGGAGCCCAAGAGTCTGTGTGTCCCCATACCAACTTAAAATTGCTGCTAAAAGCTGGCCACATCCCAACATTTGACAGTATCGGCAACCATCCTGTTGATGAAGCATTGTAAATTATGTCCATAGAAGGACGGAAATATTTCTTTAAGAGATTACTTTAAGCTGCTTCATGTGTGGACTGTAAACAAAACCAATGTGGGCATGTTATTTAAATGTAAAGGTGTCTTTTACTGCCATTATTGGGAGACAAGGATGAGTCCTTTACTCGAATAAAAAGAATGAAAGTGCAAGGATCCCCCCCCCGCCCTAAAATGATGGCTGGCTTTACAAGCATGGTGCAGTCTAACATATGGTCTAACATGGCTTTGCATGTTACATGTAGCCAGCTTTTTTGTTTGTAAACTGAGGTGTACAATATTTTGTGTGAATCCCAGCCAACTGGAGACAGCGTCTGCCAAGTATTTATTTATATATTTCTCAAAATTTATGTCCTGCCTTTCCATGAAATAATCCCTGCTCCTTAAATTCTACTTAAAGTAGGGCAGCAAAAATAAAAGCAAATAACAATAACAATATCTCACAACAGAAAAAAAAATGAGAAAAGGGTAGTTTAGGAACAGTAATTTTAAAAAGGTTGGAATAAAATCAGCCACTCACTTTCTGCAGGCTATTTGAAATTATGGAAACCTCAGTTATATAAGACTTGGCTCTGTATATCTGGTGGTTTGAGAACACAAATTAAGATTTAGTCCATTTTCCATGAATAATTTTGCTAGAAAATTCTATTTTATTTAACAGAATAAAATGGTAGCAGAGGATTATTATATAGCCATGCAGATTGGTAGCAGAGGATGGTTACATAGCCAAGGATATCAAATAAAATGTACAGTTCACTGTCACCATGACCCTTGCTGCTTAACGATTTTAACTGTCATAGGGAACTCTCCTCAGAAGATAAAGAACCATAGATTATAACCATAGATACAAACTAAACACTGCCATCTACTGCCTGAATAATTCTGTAGTTGCTGCAATACCAAATACATTCTAACATGTATTCCAACAAATTTAGAGCGGGTGTGTCCTACATTTTGGCTTACTTGGGCCTCATTGAATGATAAGGAACTGTCTTGGGCCAAATATATAATATAGATAAATGTAAAATGTAAAATAATATATTAATGTTAACAGTTTGCAATCTTATGGGACCACATTACTAGCTGTCTATGGCTGCAAATGTCCTGATGAGATGATACAGAGCCATGATGGTGAACCTATGGCACATGTGCATGTAGAGCCTTCTCTGTGGGCATGTGCACCATCACCAGCTGCTCTTCTGGTTTCTGGTGTGCACATGCTTGAAGGCCAACTAGTCTTCACGCGTGCCAGAGCACCAGAAACCCAAAGACCAGCTGGCTGGTTTGCATGTGCACGCGCATCGGCCACCTGGTCTTTGGGTTTCCAGTGCTCCAGCACATTTGTGTGTGTTCCAGTTTGGGCACTTGGTGCCGAAAAGGTTCGCAATCACTGATATAGAGCCTGTCCCTCATAATGGATGTCCTGGCAGAAACATTATTAGAAGGTTTGGAATATGTATAAATCATCAGCAGGAGACTGAGTGGGTGTGTTGGTGCTGCAGCCGCAAGATAAGTGTCAGGGCATGGATGGCCTGGCTGTGGGGTCCCTGAGGTAAGCTGGTGTGCCAGCTCCACCACCACCCCACCTCACCTTGTGACCATGACACCATGAGCAGCCAGACAGAATGGGTGGGCAGCCAGCTGCGCAGGCTCTTAAGTAGGGCTTATTTTGCGGGTAGGGTTTATATTAGGTGCACACATAAAATATGCTAGGGCTTATTTTCGAGATAGGTCTTATTTTTTAGGGAAATGGGTATCTATAATTCCCATTATTTTAACAGTGCAAATGTGTATATTATGCACAAAAATAATCCAATGATTTTGGTGGAATTTGTTTCCCCATAAGAGAATATAGATTTTCAGCTTAGTCTGCAAGGACATCAGTCTGTAGCTTTTGGTAACAAAGTGGCTACTTTTTGATTTGGATATTCTGGGATCAAAATTTGACAATTAAAAAAAATGTTGAGATAAAACATCGCCAAGGTCTTTGAAAGATTTCAGAAAAGTCACAAAGTGCATCTTCTTTTTAAAATTCTGCATTGTTGAAATTCTATCACAGAAACACAACACACAATTCCTTAGGAGGATCATTTGCTCAGATGGCAGAAGCTCCATGAAAGAGAATGAATGAAGTGCAATATAAACATTAATCTCCTAGCCCAAAACAATTCCCAGTTTCTGGCTAAGACTGCATAATATTATCTTAGCATTTACCCAAGTCAACTGTTGCTTAAAAGGTTGCATTCTTGGCCCGTGAACTATAGAGACTTTTGAGGTAGGTGGGTAGATTTGTGCTTTTACTTAATGAGCCAGGAAGTCTCGGTGATTTTTAATGGCCCTAGTCCTATTTTTTTTTTTGTTCATGCATGAACAGTTAGAAACCAGCCAAAAAGGAATTTCAGGCAGCATGCTGATAAAGAAATAATCCTAACTCTCCATTTCATTACATAAATTGTTACTCTTGTGACAAGGTCACATTTGAATCAACCTCTTTCCTTGTGGCATCAGGCAGCCTGCTTTGAACATCTGCTTCTTTTTTCAGCCTCTTTTCAGCTCTTACAGCACTTGTTTTTCTACTGCAGCTCTGCCCAATCTGAGGCTCTCCACGGGGGTTGGATTTTAATTCCCCGAATCCCAAAATAACATCATTATGGGCAGAAGATTCTAAGAGCTGAAATCCAATACATTTGGAAGGCATCAAATTAGGACCTAAGCCTGTTTGGTATGCTAGAGGGAAAAAATGGCATTACTGCATGATCTGTGGGTATTTATTTATTCTAGTCCTGCCTTAGCCATTAAAGCCAGCTGGGTGAATTTGGGCCAGTCATTCTCTCTCAGCCCAACCAACCTCATAGGGTTGCTGTTATGAGGAAAATAGGAGGAGCAAGGTGTGTTGGATAACTCATTACCTTATTTGTAAAAACAATGAAGGCAGGGTATAGAACAGTGATGGCTAACCTTTTTGCCATCATGTGCTGGGGGGGAAGGGGGGGTCACACGCGTATCTGCCCACACCCATAATTCTATGCACGCTGCCCCCGTGCATGCGTGTGTGACCCCCCCCCACTCCCCCTCTCCTGGCACACGATGGCCTGATAGGCCTGTTTTTCTCTCTTACCTGGGTCCAGAGCCTTTCTAGGAGTCTGGGGAGGGTGAAAACAGCCCTGCTCACCCCCCCCAGAAGTCCTACAGAGGCCCTAAAACGGCCCGTTTGCCAACTTCCTGTCCCACCAGAAGTTGGCAAATGGACCGTTTCCAGCCTCCAGAGGACCTCTGGGGGGTTAGGGAAGGCTGTTGTCACCCGGCACAGACTCCTAGAGAGGCTCTGGAGGCTGGGGACAGCAAAAAACGGGCCTTCCCCACCCCCCCCCAAGGGCCTCCGGAGGCAGCAAACAGCCTGTTTCCCTATTTCAGTTGGGCCCAGGAGGCCTGAAAATCAGCAGAGCTGAGCTCACGTGCCCACTGATATGGCTATGCGTGCCACCTGTGGCATGCGTGCCATAGGTTCGCCATCACGGGTATAGAATAACAGAAAGTTGGAAGGGAACTTCTAATCCAATCCCCTGTTCAAGCACGAGACTTTATATCATTCTGGACAAATGGCTGTCCAATCTCTTCTTTAAAATCTCCAGTGTTGGAGCATCCACCATTTCTGGAGGCAGTTTGTTCCATTGATTAATTATTCTAACTGTCAAGAAATTTTTCCTTAGTTCAAGGTTGCTTTTATTGTATCCTGCAATTTTTGGAATATTGCAATTTTCATGGTTATATTAGTTTAGTTCCATGCCCAAACATGTCATGCTGGTTTTTATGAATTGTTATGTACCTCTTAGAATGATTATATGACAAAGGCAGCAATATATTGTAAATCCTATAAAGCTGTCAGTCAGTCAACACTGATATCTTACTTATTTCCTCACATGGTAAGGCTATTTTGATTGCTGGCCGATGGTTTATTAGTGATTTTTCAATAGTTTGGGCCATATTACAAATGATGGGATTTGCACAAAGTGATAGAACTTTGCATTATGACTTTCAGATTTACAAGATATCAACCTTGGGGTTTGTTCCTACATTTCCCCCGCCCCTGCCCATTACAACTACCCCATGCCTTCTGGTGAAAATGATCACATAATATGCAGCAGTGGCGGGTTTCAAAATTTTTTACTACTGGTTCTGTGGGTGTGGCTTGGTGGGCATGGCATGGCTTGATGGACGTGGCTTGGTTGGCGTGGCAGGGGAAGGATACTGTAAAATCTCCATTCCCACCCCTCTCCAGAGGAAGGATACTGTAAAATCTCCATTCCCTCCCCAATCCAGGGGAAGGTTACTGCAAAATCCCTATTTCCAGATCAGCTGGGACTTGGGAGGCAGAGAATAGATGGGGGTGGGGCCAGTCAGAATTTTTACTACCGGTTCTCCAAACTACTCAAAATTTCCTCTACTGGTTCTTCAGAACTGGTCAGAACCTGTTGAAACCCACCTCTGATATGCAGGCTGAAGTTCTGAAGTTAACTGTACTTGTTGAGACACCAAGTGAGAGTGATTCAGCCTGTTATTCTCTGGACAATGTTGCATTATTTTGTGGGACGATAATCTTTTTTTTTTTTTTGCTTTTACCTCATTGCTCCCAATTTCTTTGTAACAACTTGGGAGCTCTTGGACCTTTTTTTTTAGTCACTTTAGCTGAATCTAGGAGCACTCAAGCCAGATTAGATGACTAATGTATGCAATCTTGCCTTTGGATCCCCACTATAAATCAGTCAGATGCCTATTAAAAGCTTATAAGCAAGTAACTTAGATACTGTTGAGTGGATTCCAATATCTGATAATTAACAGACACAACCATTTTGTAGCCTTAATAATAAAGAAGTTTGCCATAGATTTATTCTGGAGGAATTTGATTTCCCACTCTAGGGGCGTCTGTCCCCTATGATTCTGTATCAGGGGAACTCTTTAATTTAAAAAAAAAGTTTTAAAACCCAATATATGTGATTCGACCTATAGAGCTTTACACTGCACAGGATCTTGTTATCTGAAGGACCACCTGTCTCTCATAACATCAGCCCAATTTATTTAATCTTGCGGGATTGCTGTGTCCTTTGATTGGATAATGTCACTCTCAGGACCTTTCCAGAAGTGACATTTGAATGAAGTGTCCCCCCCCCCCCAACCCCAAGATCTGGATGTTAATGTTTAGAGCAGCCATGAAGGGCTGCTCTTCTGTCAGGCCTTTGGTGAGACTGCTCACTTCATCACACTTTCCATGTTTTATCTTTTATTGATTTCATTTTGATTTCTTTATTTAATCGTTGTGAGCTGCCCAGAGTCGTTGGGAGTTTGACAACATACAAGTTTAATACATCATCATCATCATCATTATATCAAGAATTGCATTTATATATAACTGTAAATATTTATTTATTAATTATTAAATTTATATACCACCCATCTGGCCTAGAAGTGACTCTAGGTGGCTTATATCAATAGCACTTATATGCTGCTTCACAGTGCTTTTACAGTTCTCTCTAAGAGGTTTACAGCATCAGGATATTGCTGCCAACAATCTGGGCCCTCATGTTACCGACCTTGGAAGGATGGAAGGCTGAGTCAACCTTGAACCGGTGAGAATCAAACTGCTCATAATCAGCAGAATCAACCTGCAATACTGCACTGTAACCACCGTGCCACCAATAAAATATGTTTATATGCTTTTATACCAATAAAAGCCACAAGATAAAACATTTTAAAAAATCAACACAAAAATTGGCTTAAAATTAACAAATAATATAGCAAGGAAGGCAGCAAGATGCACACGGAGAGGAGGTGGGGGTCTCATCCCAGTCCATTAACCACCTCCAGTATGATACATCTCCATTGGAGGCCCAGACCAATTGGCAGAGCCAGGTTATGTATATTAATGTGTAGACTGGACCATGTTGTATATTTACACTTATACCATATTCTGCCTGTTGAACCTTTTTATCCTGCAGATTCTTGCTTTATGCTATTCTGTTTTTAATTCTCTTTCCCCACTTTTTTTGTTGTGGTAACCTGCTAAGAAAATAACATTATGGGGTGACTCCGTGTACATCTATAATAAAAATGGAAGGAGAGGTCTTTTGCTTCCCAAAGTATGTCATGCTTCATGAAACAGGCACAGCAGGAGAGACATTTTAAGAAATTATGTCCTTGTGTTGAAAAAAAAAGCCCCATTTGAGAATGTCTATACAGATTACCTCCCACCCTCCCAGCCATCCTGCAGAGGTGGAAACTGCTGTTAGGTATGAAATTCTTATGAATTCTATTATAAAGACAGTACTGTGATTTTTTTTTTTTACTCCATTCAAGCTTTGGGGTATTTTCAAAGACATAATATATTCAGAAGCCAGTCTTCATGTAATACTAAGTAACTGTAGATTCATGCTCGTTTGAATCACTGCCCTAAATATAATACATCTACTTATGCATTTGCTGAGCATGCAAATTGTTAGCCATGTAGAATTGATGAAGATGTTTTGTAGATTTCCAGATTTGGAGAAAAAGCATCATGTTTAAATTCTTTCTAATCTTCGGGTTTGTGTATTATATTTGCCAGACGCCACATTCCAAAAACTGCAAAGACAAGACAAGAAAATTAATAACTTCTAATTAAAATTAATTGCCTGTAAAATAAGATCCCACATTCATCACATAAATTAATCCTTCATTTGATATACTGCCCATTCTCTCTTGCACACACAAACTACTCTCACAAACAAAAATACCCAGAGATATGTCCCCTCCCTCCTTCCATCAGATTGCAGAAAAGTAGAATACAAAAAACCAGGACGGTGATGGGGTAAAGGGAAGGGATAGCTGCCCTAGGAAAGGAAGAAGAGAGAGAGAGAAAAGTGTGTGAACATAAGAAAAGATATGGAGAAGCCCCTTGTAAGGGTTGGAAAAAGGTTTAACACTGAGCAGGCGAAGAGCGGTGCTTGTCACAAGCAATAGCGAATCCCTAAAGGCATCCATGTTTTTAAACTGCTAATAAATTTTAGGGATCTACATCCCTGCCTGTTTGTTTTCAATGGTATATTCCGTTCTTCTCCACTGGTGCAAAATGACCTCCTGCTCACAGGATTCTTGGCTACTAAGGCAGCTTGCAAGAGCCCCTCTATGAGGGAAATGAGCTATTAAGAAGTTTGATAGATAGAACATAGAGCATAGAATAAGATAGTTGGAAGGGCTCTTGGAGTCATCTAGTCCAATCCCTTGCTCGAGCAGGAGAATCTAGAGAGCTAGAGATAGATAGATAGATAGATAGATAGATAGATAGATAGATAGATAGA